>JBBKCR010000001.1:5281334-5293815 GCA_037577295.1 Ladigesia roloffi
GTGTGTGTGTGTGTGTGTGTGTGTGTGTGTGTGTGTGTGTGTGTGTGTGTGTGTGTGTGTGTGTGTGTGTGTGATCAAAGCCTTGCCTGTAGTGAGCAGTGGGGTCGCTAATAAAGCAGAGAAGTCCAGAGCGCACTCTCCCCTCTTATCGGGTTTCTAAAACCATGTGATAGTTTACAAGAACACCTTGCGTGCGTATCCTCATTAAACACAATTCTTCCTTGCCTTAATCAGAAACATGGAGACACACTGGGTGTTTTTCTTTCTTCTCTCTGTCTCCCTTGCTTCTCTAGTTTGCTACCCCCCATAACTCTCTCTCTCTCTCTCTCTCTCTCTCTCTCGCTGACACGTACACATAGAGACCCCCATGGGAACCCATACTGTATATAGTAATGATGCTGATGATAGCTCAGGCCACAAGAATACTGAGCTACAACTAGTCTACCAAACAAACTAGTCTTAAGAGTGTATTATGCTAAAACAGCTATCAGACCATTACACTCTACATTCAACTTCCACAAGGGCCCAACAGAAATCCTCCTTATTTAGAATATAAACACCTCAGAACAACTTTCATTATTTTTTTTGGCACAGTGATGAAATGTTTTGGGACAGTGAACAGTTCCTAACCAGTTAGCATTGTCCACAGACACAACTCATCACACACTTACCCCCTGTTGATTAAAGCTGTTTCAGCTTGACTTGCTTGTGCTGTTCCTGGCAATGCATGATTAAAGTTAAGATGGCTAATACTACTACCTATATCTATCCACTTTTACTATTTTTATACAGAACAGTATACCATTTAGTGTATTAAAACAACAGCTTCTAGTTTGATTAGTATTCTAGGATTAGATTATATTCTTAACCTTTTTTATGTATTCATGTGTTTCCTTAAATGAGCTAAAGCCAACTTGCTGTGCTATTACAGATCCAGTTCATGAAAGGTGAAGTCAAACTGATTTATTGAGCATGTTTCATTGTCCTATGTTGTTAAGTATAATAGTGTCCACTTTCAAACCAACTTATTAGAGCTGCTTTGAAAGTGGACACTATTATACTTAACAATATAGAACAATGAAACTTGCTCAAAGGCTGGGTGAAAAATTAAATATAGAATACACTTTTGGGATATTACACTTATGGGATATTACACTATGGATCCTTTCAACATGGGTGATAAGTAAAACAAAGATAAACATATACTAAACCTGCCATTAGATTATAAGTGAGGAGCCAATAGGAAAAATGTCTGATTTGCTTAACAAGGGTTAAATAATCAAAAGGTTCCAAAACCTGGTAAAAAAACCAGATGATAGCTTTGTTAAGTACAACATTATTCATCTGATTACTGGTGGAAATCTCTGGATTAGAGAAATGTTTATCCGCTTTTATTTGAATACCTTTGGCTGAAACACTTTGACATAATTACATTCATTAAACAGTAATAGTTTATGCACATTTTGTACAAACCAAACCAGTTGATTCTATTAATATCAGCTTGATTTATTTCCCCAATATTTACCAGTTCTGCATTTAAATTTAAAGTGTATTAAAATATGATATTTTGTGAAACAACGTAGTTTTGGTTAATCCCAGTTTTACTGACTTCAGAACTGTCTTTTTAAGTAAACTGGCTGTAAGAAAGAAGATTACTTGAAGAGTGAATTTGTAATTATCTTTCAAGCTTATTTGTATGTCTATAAGTCTTGTTTGTTTTATGTAAGATCTGATTTTTAATAGATTACAGATTCTTTTTGGTTATGGAGGCTACAATAAATGAGACAAAATTTGGCAACATAAGGGACAACGGCTTCCTTTTGTCCCTCATGCATCACATGACAGAAAACACCCTCTGTGTGACAGGCAGCTCTCACAGTGCTTGACTAGAGGTCATCTGGGCTTACTGTGGGGTCGCACAGAACAGGGCTCACCCCTCTGACGAAGTCATGGGTTTTCACTGTACACTTTTTTGGCACACTAATTTCTCAATAGCCCGAGGCCTCACTTGAACAAAAAAAGTCTGTCACATAAAGGTGTTGCTTGAAGCTGCACAATGAAAGCCACCATTGCCAGCTAATCTTGTCAGCAATTACAGACTCAGGTGTGAGCTAGGCCGGCTTTATACAATAACACTCTATTAGAGTTTCTTGAAATCTTAAAATGCAATAAGTGGAGCATCAACCCTTTTTGGGATTTTTTCTTACTGTACTCTGCTTGTTAAGGCAGGTTGAATGTTTGTAGAACAACATGCAAGGCTTTTCAAACATGTTTTTAGGTTGTTGGCATATCCTCATATTATTAGGGGAGCTGATCTCACAATCCCACATAGGCCAGATATTTTCCCCTACAACCTTAAAGGCCTTTGAATCAGGTTTAAGCCATGCTTGTTTTTTTTTTCACCAATTTTTTTTTTACTTTGCTGCTGTCTGCCAATGAGAATCAAACATACCAACTGAAAGAAGCAGAAATCGACCACAACTTCATCCTTGCTTTAAAAAATAAGTTATGTAAACCTCGAGAAACATTACATCTATATGGTTTACCTTATGTTGTAGTATAACATGTTTAGTAGTAAAACATATAAAAAAATGAATATAACTTTTTTGTTTACCTTTTACTTTTCAAATGTACTCTCAGCCTCATCGCTGACCAGACATAATGTGGGAAGTGAATAAGGACAAGAGTATTGGGACATGCCTGTTTTTTAGGGTTTGGACTAGGGGCTTAATTTTAGTGCTCAAGCATACCATGACATTGTGCACAACGTCATCCTTCCAACATTGCAGACAAAGTTCAGGGATGGATCTTGTCTATTCCAGGATGACTATGTGCTAGTGAATAAAGCAAGATCCACAAAGACATGGTTTGATGAGTGTGGTAAATCTTAACTGGCCTGTACAGAGCCCTGACATCAATCCCATCCAGCACCTTTGTGATTAACTGGTATGGCCATTGCGAGCCAGTGCCTGTCCTCATAAATGCTCTACAGAATGAATGGGCACACACTTCCACAGAAACTCCAAAAATCTCATGAAGACACTTCCAAGGAGAGTGGAATTTGTTACAGTTGCAAAGAGAGGACCAACTCCATATTGAAATCTATGAATTTGAATAAAATGTCATTTAAAAATGAATTTTCAAGAGTATGGACAGAAAAAAGGTCAGAGTGGTGACCAACTAAGACTGGTTGCTCTTACCTCATATTTCTGTAATCTAGTTACCTGACCTTCTCCAACTGTCTCTCTGAGATTAGGATTGTCAGTATGATGAGTTTGACGGTGTCTTGGAGCTTAGACTTTGAGGTTAGGACCTGAGCAGAGAGGCTTTGGGAGGGAGTAAATATGCCTTTGAAGTGTGGCGGTGTGGGCAGCACCTGGGGCCAGGGAGTGATGCAGCACGACCGCTGCTTTTGTTATTCATAGCTGTGGGCCCTTAATTGCAGCTCAGCACAAAGGCAGAGGTAACATTTAAAGTTTTAAAGAATTGGGTGTTGGGCAGGTTGCTGATAGAGGTCTCTGGTGTTTTACATAACGGAGAGAGAAAGAGAGAAATTGAGGGAGAGAGAGGGAGATGCTCCAAAAGCTTTAGTCTCATTATCTACCCCCTGAGGATTTACTCTTTTTGCCCTTCTAACTCTACAAAACTAGCTAATGAAGGCTAACTACACTCTTATACTTCATAAATGTAGCTATAATTGAATGGAAGGGCCAAAGCAGTTTACAGGTTTAGCACGATGGCATTTAGTCTGCATGCGCATACAGAAACTGTAACATGGGATCATCTTTTTTAACTTTAAAAGAGCTGCTGTAGCCAGTGAGGGCACCTAAAGCATATCTAAATAAAAGTGGACTCATGTCTCTGTATGTTTCCTACTTTATCTCTTTTTGGTTCCCTTTTTACGTAAATGTTATCTACGTTTTGATTATTATTTTAAAATGTAACTGATTTAAATTACTCATAAAGATAAAAAAGCATTGTTGTCATATTTACATATTTAAACCTCTAACCTTTTGTGTTTTAAAAACACTTTTACAGTTTTACACAATTCAGTTGTTGCATTTTAGAGTTTAGAAGTATTTCATGACGACTATACCAACAGAAATCTCAGTTGTTCATGTAAAGGGGATGCCGTTTTTTTTCCATGAAACTAGAAATATTGGACTAACAAGAAAATGTTGCCTTGTCAATGGAAATAATTTCAATCAGTCAATCAAAATACATTTTTTATATTTAATTTAGCTAAAATAAATGCTTTATTCTGCTGTCTTGTTCAATTTTTTAAATGTAGATCAGTTTTCACCATATGTAAATGTATTTATTTATTCATATAATACATTTTACAACTGATGTTTGAAAACGTTAAGTTAGAGAAGAAACCAAGACTGTTGGTCCACATCAGATAGTAAATTAAAGAATACAACTATAGAGATGACTAACCATGTAAGCAGCATGCACAGGTGACCCATGTAGTCAAACTGGTCTGGAGGATAGGTGAACCAGAGCCTCTGATATTGATCAATCTGGTTTAGAATACAGGTGAGCAGGAAACCCCAGCAATGGTTACTCCAACTGAATGAATGGGGAAAAAAGACAGATGTTACTTTAGATTGAATTTACAAGGCACATCATTTAAATAATACAAAAAAAAATTGCAAAAAAATCCTGTAAGTTGTGAGATGAGACCTTAATGGATTGGACAATTTGCTCAGTAGAATTCATATCAGGGGAATTTGAAGACCAAATCAACAAACCAATTCTTTCCAGTGTGGCTGGACACATTATCCTACTGATGGAGGCCACTGTCAAAATGGAATACTGTTGTTATGAAATGGTGTACTTGGTGTGCAACAATACTTAGACGGGTGATATAGGTCAAAGTAACATGCCAAGACCTGAGGTTTCATAGCAGAGCACAGCCAAGACATCACACAGCCTATTCGAGCTTTCCTACTCCCCGTACTGGATCTTGGTTCCATCTCCTCCCCATGTAAGCAATACACCCATACATAATTATACAGACTAGGCCACCTTCTTCCATTGCTCCTTTATCATTCTGATGACCCCTGAGTATATTATTGAGGAGATGTTACTCAGTAATGCGTCTTAGAAACCACGTTACAGTTATGATACAGTTGCTTGGAAACACTTGATATGGCTTTTTAAATTAATTCAACTTCAAAATTGTGTCCTTTTACCATTTACTTTGTAGCTTCACATCCTCTACACCTTACCTCAGGACAAACTTTGGTCCGTGCTCTGTTGATGTTGCAGCTAATGCTGATGTTGATGTTTTCTGACTGTGTGTGTTAGGCTAGGTGTTGCCACAGTGTGTTCGATCCTGCTCAGTCACCCAGCAGCCCGGATAAAACCAGGCAGATCAATACAGTTATTCTCAGTTTCAGATTAGACATCTTTACCTGATAATGCTCCTTTACAGGGAACACAATGCTACAACCAACTCACACAAGTGACACAAACAGACAGTTCTTAAAGGCCCACCAATGGCCTGCTGAGGTTTTAGAATGAAGAGACACTAGTGCTGGTGCTGAGATAGAAAACTGTAAAAATCTGAGGTACACTGTATCAATCTCCCTTCACGTTCAGCACAAAGGTGTTGGATGGGCTTGAGGTCAGGGCTTAAGTTCTTGACTAAAACTCAACCAGCCATGTCTCGCTGTGTGCACTAGGGCACAGTCATGATTATAAAATATTGTAAACATGGCATTATCCAAAATGTCTTGGTATGCTTCCCTGAGAGTAAGGGACCACCTGAATTCAATAATTAGGAGCTGTGTCCCAATATATTTGTACATATAGTGTAACTAAGAGCTGTACTTATTATATTGAGTTACGCAATGTACATTATTTGGTTTTATGTTTAACAGTGAGCCATCCAGGTTTACAGAATAACTTTACATGGTCTAAGATAGTGCTCAAAGTTCTCCATAAAGAGCCTACAGGTTTCCATTCCAGGCAAGCAGAAGCCACACATGATTCCACTTGTTTCATCAGTTGATCTCAGTTTTCAGACTATTGATTTGTTACATGAGGTCTGCTCTTGTTCAACTGCAATGAAAATCTACAGCCACATAGTGGACTGGGTCGGTGACCTTAAGTCTAACGTGAGTGTGTAATGATTTTGGCATTCTCAGAGCGAACTGTTGGGGATAACTGGTGGGCTATTAGTGCTTTTTGTGTACGTTACACTTGAAGCTTAAATGTAAAACTAAATAAGAAGGAAACACATTTTGCCTGGTTGACTGCACTGGTTGTAAGTAAAGAACAGCAGAGAACACACTTCTGTACATTTTAATGCTAATGAATTTTGTAAATATGGAATGTGAAAATTTTATAGCACATTTTATATATATATTTTTAATGTGTAGCTGAAAAAATGACACATTTGTGTGTTTTCACTGTAAAGAATGTGCAACAGATTTTCTACAAATTTACAACAGTAAAAAAGTCCGTGTGTAGCAACGTATTTGAATGTAACAGTTTTATTTTAGGTAATTACATACAGAAATGCTCAAATGATGCAAAAATATGAAAAAATACAATGTCCAAGGTTTCATTCCATCTGCAACAATACCCCAGGACATGTCAGAAATGTCATTTGAAATAGTGTCATATAGTACCAAGTCTATCTGAGAATCTTTTGAGGGTTGATTTAGGTGGTATAAGTTTCTGTTAGTTGTTTTCACTGTTGGCCCCATAGCTTCAGTTCAAATTTAAGGAAACAAAATCCAGATTCCCATAATGTTTTGGCTACTAATCTACATTTGTGTGATATGTATTTTTTTCCCCAGACTATCACTTTAAAGATCACTTATGCCATTTGCCATGCTGAATGATTGCCATGTGTGCGTATGAGCTGCTGTGTGGGCGTTTGCTGGTGTGTTACTGGTGATTACCTGTGTGACAGGTGAGTAAAGAGCTGATAGAATCAGTGTGACTCATTGGCTCTCTGCGGTACTTTTATTAAGGAGTCAATGGGAGTGAATGTTACCTACCCACCGAGCACAAAGATGAGCCAGTGAGGATCAGGTAGCAGGGGAATCCCAATATCTGCTCAGTTTCACAAGCTCGTCCCCAGAGAGGGCAAGCTCCATCACACACACACACACACACACAAACAGAAGCCTGCGGTGAGAGCAGGAATCATCACCACTGTTTTTGTTATTGCTTTATCTTTTCACCAGACATGCATTTAGATGCATGTGTGCAGAGAGAGGATCTCCTCAGTGTAGATTCATGAAACGCTTTTGAAAGCACGGCAGATCCCTGTTGAGAAACGTTCCGACTGAGAGGAGTGACTCGAAGCGCCTTCTGATGTGGTTTTGACACAGTTTCTGATCCGATATGCCTGAGAGAGCAAAAACAACAGTCACACACGGGTGGTGGAAATGCTTACTGTATGTGGGTGAACAGAATTGGTGAAATATGCTACGCTACATTGCTTTTTATCAGATAATGTGAAAGCGTGTGTGTGTGTGTGTGTGGGTGTGTATGTGTGTGTGTGTGTGTGTGCATTCACACCTGTGTATTTACATTTAAGTAAGTTTAGTATTTAGTTTTGGGGAAATTGGCAAGTGCCCATAAGCAAAACTACTTAAAACAACATATATATAAATATATATGTGTGTGTGTGTGTGTGTGTGTGTGTGTGTGTGTGTTATACATCAAATCGAATCATGAGGTTAGGTAAAATTTTCATTAAA
This sequence comes from Ladigesia roloffi, assembly GCA_037577295.1. NCBI lineage: Eukaryota > Metazoa > Chordata > Actinopteri > Characiformes > Alestidae > Ladigesia > Ladigesia roloffi. The sequence goes on from JBBKCR010000001.1 coordinate 5,289,059, forward strand.
ATTAAACATTTCTTCTTAGATAAAATTCAATGTTCAAAATAATATTTACTGGAATAATATTCAAAGATGAAAATATTTCTTATTTACAGCTTTGGCATCTGCCAATAAATGAGCGTTCTCCCCTGTACACCACACAAATTAGTTTTGCTTTATAGAGTTGGTTGCCGTCTCTTTTTGAATGCAGTTCCCAAAAGCTTTATATTCTGGGAGAACTGATTTCACATCCTGTGTCATTTTTGCATTGGCAAAGTGCCTTGATGAATTTTTACAAAGCTAAACTTTTCTCCTGGATATACACTGCAGTGTTTGCACTGCTGTATTAAGTAGTTGACTAGTGACAGCACTGATTAGTGAATATTTTAACTGACTAGACAAAAAAAACACCAACTATTGTAAAGCTAGCATTTTGCTTTATTTAAACTAAAACTGTTTCCGCACAGAAGTGCACAATTTCATTACATTGATAAAAGTCAGTTATACAAATAGTTTAACCATTTTCTCCATAATGTATTCTATCAATAGTGTGTAATGTGTAAAAAAACACATAATTTTGAGTCAGTGGGTTTTCTTTTCTTTTATCAAACATGTAGAAATGGCCATCTTTGGTAACTGACCATATCCTTCAGATACAGCAGACAGAGATTAGGTTGAAAATCCCCGGAGTATTCCTTCAGCCAGTGCCTTCATATACAGACAAGTGTACACTGGATACCTGAACACATCAAATCATAGACTTCCAACAGACTGTAAAACACTTCTAAGCATGGAGCACACTAACTAACCAAATAGCATTTTGATCCTTCTTGATTCAAGAACAGTTTACCTTCTAACTCCACCCACACTTTCTCTCTTACTGTGTGTGTGTGTGAGTGTGTGTGTGATGTTAAGCAGGTATTTATGCTCCTCTCGTTATCAGATTACCTGCTCTCTGCCACTCACCCTGAGGCGCAATGACATAAACAGATCACAATCCATACGTGACCTCAGCCACATCACACACACACACACACACACACACACACACACACACACACACACTCACACACACACTTCAGTGAGGGTGGAGCCGTCACCAGCACTCCTCAGCCCTCTCTGCTACAGTATCATATTCCAAATGTGTCCTCCAGGTGGCTTCTTCTTCATTGTCCAGAAACAAAGTGTGTGAGCCATATTTTAACCCTATCTGTCTCTAAACTGTCGCAGTCATCCATGAGGAAGGCGTATTCAGTACTTCAGTGTCTGTACAATCTCTGTGTTTGTGTGTGTGTATGTGTCTGTGTGTGCTTATGTGACTGTGTGTGTGGGTGTGTGAGTGTGTGTGTGTGTGTGTGTGTGTGTGTAACCTGAGAAAAGCTCCACCATGATCAAATGACTTGAGGAAGAAGCAGTGTCTACTAATCTGATTGATCACCTCCAAAGCCTTTATGTCTGGGTGTGTTCACTTACTGGGACATTATTAAAGCAAAACGCATGACAAGACTGTGCTGGTGGCCATGACACAAAGTAAGCCAGTCTGTTATAAAATAACTTCATTTGGAATTCAGAAGTACACTGATAAAGCATTTTTCCACCAAGGAATGCTTCAATAACAGTTAGTTATGTCTACCTGTCAGGGTTTGAGAAAGTGTATATACTCTGGGACATTACAAAGAAAAATGACAATGGAGGTGTGTCACAATGAATGGATATTGCATTAAATTTACAATATAATGCAATTTCAGACTTTGCAAAAAACAGGCACCAATTGACAATCCACTCCAGTAAACCACCTGCCTATTATCTGTTAGTAAAACACAGACCCTTTTACTTGGGCATTTTAAGGTGTTTAAACAGAGACTGTGAATACAAACCAGAGACAAAATCCCAGTAAAGTTGAAAAAGCAATTAACGGTCCAAGACCTAGAACAATACCAGTGGGGGCACTAGAGTGAACTGAAGCTGATCCAGTGCGGGGTAATACAGTGTTGCCATGATTATAGCTCGCACAGCTGAAGGTTTGTGTGACATTAGTTTTTCCAGTTCATTTTTAAGTCTAATTTTTGTGTGAAATTATCATGAGAGTGTATTTTGTACATGATTTTAGAGAGACATGAATCTACCCTGCAAATGTGTGAGCTGCCACAGCGTAGAAGCATTTGGGTTTTTGAGTTGAACTTTCAGTTTCAGACTTTTATTTAGTTTTGTTTATTGTATTTTTGAACATGATTCTTAGGGCTGTTTATGCAATAACTATGGCCTGTTTACTTGGAGTCACATGGCACATATAAACCTACGTCACAGTAAAATAATGAATGGTTCTGCTAAAAAAAAAAAAGGAATCAACTGTACAGTTTTCCACACAAGACATGTTTGGTGTTCAAATTATGCTTCTCTATTTTACAAAGCTAATGCTGCAAACAAACACTAGACATTTATAGCGTTTTTTCCTAGATGTTACATTGGGAAATGATACAAAGCCCAAACATTTCTGGTAAAAGTATCCTAACAACACCTGGGTTTTGAGCATAATGAGATTACTGTGATAAGATTTTTCATTCAAATTTTAGTATGGAACTATTGAAAAAAATGATCATTTTGTTTACCTGTATTTCCATTAATTGAAAGAAAGCAACAATTATGTTATTTATGTAGTAATTATTGGGTTTGCAGTAACTTGGCACATTATTTCAAAACTCACATGATGTTTGTGGTGTGTGTATCAAATGTTTTACAAACATGGCTCATCCAATCAGATTTTAGATCCGGAATGATCTTGTTTATACAGACAGAGACATAGGGGAATAATGTGTTCTGTAATGTGTTCTAAAGGCCAGGTAATGTACTTAGATTTATCCGTGAACACTAACTGAGGCTGAACATATTTGAATACCCAAATTTGGTTGAAAATAATTACTCATTAAATATAAATAACCCTTGAATGTAATATTTTTCTGGAAATTTCTGTTTCTATTATGTGTATAATTTAACAAATGTGAGCACAGGGTTTGGCATGGCCTAGTGGGTAGGATACTTGCCTCTGGACCAAAAGTTCATGGGCTCGAATCCTACATTCAGCAGGCCACCACTGGGTTCCTGAGTAAGACCCTTAAGACCCAGTTGTTTTAGGGAGACTGCCTCCTGTAGCTTGGGAACAGAAGTTGCTTTGGATAAGAGCGTTGCATAGATATATTAAATATAACCTTTATTCACATTGCATTTAATGCTGCACAGTACATTCAAATAAAATATTCCATCAGGATGTTGAAGAGGTGTTTATTTTGAAACAAAAACTTGTCATTTGACTAGCTGTGCCTAAACGTTTGACTTAAATGGGGGTTAAATTTCACCTTATAAGAAATAAAATGTCAGTTTAATAAATTTGAGAATATTTGAAAATAAACTTAGAGAATGAAAAGGATGGATGGCGTAGTGTGTGCGGGTGTGTGTGTCATTGGATGGGACTCTGATGGCTGAATTCTTATTGTAGTGTGATGGCCTCACCTGCCTGATAGCATCAGAGCACCTCCCTGTGTGCTCTGCAGCCTGGGGCTGGCTGCTGTTTGTTTAAAGTTAATCGCTATTAAACATCTTTCCTTTCACCCTGGCTGAAGGAGAGAGGGAAGAAGAGAAGAAAACACTGATGCTAATCTACAGCAGGACTTGGCTTCTGTTCGTACTAACCGGGACACTTTCTCACTGTATAAATGTACAAACTAGTCTCATAAAATTGAACAGGGATCGCTTTATCTGTACTTGTTTGTTGAGTACCAAGTTCAGTCATAGAAGTTCAATTTGGAGGATTTATTACAGATTTAGCATTATAGATTTGCCATTACGTATTTTTTACCACTGACATGATGCATGTTTCAGTTCCATGTACTGATGTGCATGCATGCATGATTGCATCATGGTACCCCTTGGTTAGCTCGTTAAGTTCAGGTGTGGTGGGTTAGATGTATCAAACATTAAACTCTGTCATACACGCTGCCATTGCAGCTCTTGACACTTCAAAAAAATATGGTTACACAACCAGTATTTTCAAAATGCATGGCTACAGGGTGCAATGGGGTCAGCTCAGTTCTATCAGTAGTGTTTTGCAGTAAGGAGGTAGAGTTATCACAATGAAAATGTACACGGTTAGAGTGACAAAAAAAGTCTAAATGTAATTTTTTTGGATTACTGCATTACATAGCAAGATGTCTAAAATGAATCATTTGAGCTGATGGAATGATTTCTATGAGTAGGCTACTGTTTCCTACCATACAAAACACCTGTCATTTGATCTGCCAAAATGTCACTGTTGTATACAGCCTTTTTTTCTTAGAGGAGATACTAAATAATAACTGGAGTAAGAAGAGAACTGTTTGCAGAAAGCCCCCAAATATACTGTGAGCCTGCAGGGGCGAATCACACAGGCACACTGATCTGTGTGTAATTTAAATAGAGAGTGCTTCGTTGCTTTGGTACTTAGCATTTTCCTACCTGTCCTCAGGGTTCGTGCTTTTAGTGGGATAAAAATCTGTCACGTCATGCTGAAAGTAGGAATTCTTCCTCCGCAGGGATCCGGAGAGTTGGGCCTTTATTTTTGGACAGGCTCTCCCAAGACAGCCTCCCACAGGAGCCCCTTGTGTTGATGTGTGTGTGAGTGCTTGTGTTGGTGTGTGTGTGTGTGTGTGTGTGTGTGTGTGTGTGGGTGTGTGTGTGTATGTCAGTAAATGTATATGAACATTCTGTCATTTTGTTCTAGATCTTCTACCATTGCTTTATTTTCTATCAGC
>JBBKCR010000001.1:5323900-5334797 GCA_037577295.1 Ladigesia roloffi
GTGTGTGTGTGTGTGTGTGTGTGTGTGTGTGTGTGTGTGTGTGTGTGTGTGTGTGTGTGTGTGTGTGTATACAAACAACACTTTACACCAGCGCGATAGAGAGAGAGGCAGAGAAAAAGAGGAGCAGGCATCTCTGAGCTCAGCAGTGCCCTGCTGGTGCTTGATGGTGATGACAGCAGGAACAGGATGCTGAGGTAAACCACGCACACAAACACACAAGCCGGGGGTGGGCTACTGTTTGAGTGGGCACCGATCCACCAACACCTGGACCCACGGTATACACAGCACAGTCCGTCCATCAGTTCACTTAATTAAAACTGAAATGGGAAAAAAGGTTCAGAATGTCATTCTTTTGCCATGATTTCCTTCTAATAAAAAATTAAAATATAATTGTGACACATAGAAAGCAGCAACGTGTCATTCATGATTTTTTAAATTCTTTTTAAAAACTCAACTCAAACTTTAATTTCTGCAGTATTACAGTAGACAAAATAATCGGTCATTTGCTCTGGCAATATGATGCGATAAGATCTGCAGTATGATACATTATTATAAATATTAGTATCAGAGGCGTAGCACACGGGTGGGGGGTGTATTCAACAACCCCCCACACACACACTTTTGTCAGATTATTTTGTATTAAATTGATTAAATTGTATTTATACCTTGGCATCCCTATCACAGAACAACCGCCCCCCCACACACGTTGGGAAAGCTTGATCCGTCCCTGATTAGTAGTAGTAGTAGTAGTAGTTGTGGTACTAAGAGTAATAATAATATTCGTCGTCGTCGTTATTATTACAATAATAAACGCAGCTACTGCAGTTAGGTGAGGTCGTTACTATTTGTGTTTTATTGTAAATTTGTAAATAAAAAAAAAATAAAAAATAAAAAAAATAAATAAATATATATATATATATATAATAACAAGAAGCACGATATTGTAAGTCAAACATTTCGATAAAATAAATTATTTCAGATATTCAGATTCCTGAGTTCCATATTTTTCTTCTTGAATTCGATTTGAACACATTCGGATTATTGAGACAGCAGCCCTCGCGAAACTCCTGTATTTGACCAAGGTAAATAAATAAGTGCAGTGAGGGACAGTAGGCGGGACTGTAGCTTATGTGCAGTGGATACGGAAATATATATATATATATATCAAAAGTCACTTTGCCGAGACCATTGCTGCGCGTTGATTAGGTCCCGGATGGAAAACTGCTCTCTTTCAGAGTAAAGTCCTTTATCAGGACGGGGCACAGGCGTAGCCCCCAGCTAAAGAGGCCCGGGGCGAGGACCGGAGCCCATCACAGCCCATCAGCCGCACATCGGCCGCACATCAGCGGCACGTCAGCGGCGCGCAGAATTGGAAGGAAGGGAACCGCAGCTGCGTTCTGCCACCCTCACTGATGGAACAGATATCACCCACATGAAATACTGTTCTTTTTTCGTGTGAAATTATCACGTCTATTAATTCAGCAAGACAACGCCTCTCTCTCTTTCTTTCTGTCTCCCACCTCCTAACCCCTCCCCATCCTTGAAAACCCTCGACTTCTAAGCAAATGATCCATTTTACTAAAGTAATTTTTCATCGTTGATTTAGAGAAAATAAGACTAAATGGTGGAATGCGAGTTCAAAAGAGATTCTGCTGAGCTACTGTGTGCTGTAAAAGAGGAGCTTGGGCTGCTCTTTCCAGGGAGCTTTTTCAGTATATTTTCAAACTGTTGTGCTTAAGCGATTCCGTGTTTACATTCAGCACAAAAAAACAGACAGCAAACAGAAACACGACGGAGTTGCAGGCAGTAGAGACATCACACGGAAATTAATGATCCAGGAGCTCTGATCCAGACAAATGTTGGGAATTTAGCCAATTCAATATTATATAATCACAGAGGAATATAACGAAATCTGTAAGAGATCGGTTTTATTTTTGTGTTTATATAGTATATATAGAGTTGTTGTTTTAATGTGTTGATTGTGCAGTTCTACCACCTCACCACTATTGTTATAATAATTATTATTATAATTAGTATTAGTAGTAGTAGTATAAAAAATACTTTATTATTATTATTATTATTATTATAATTGTTGTTGTTATTATTAATATTATTATTATAGCTGTGATGCTGAGAAATCAGAATGCAATTTGTTTTACATTAGCAATAAAGAATTCCAGAAAGCATTATAATTCCATCATTACTAGCGTTTGTTTAATTTCTTTCGACTGAACGAAAATGTCACAATTCATAAGAAGGCTTAGTTGAGTGTGCAGTAAAGAGGCGAGCTTTAAAACGGGCTTTGGGACTGATTACCATGCATTAACCCTTTGCAGACCTTCCAGCGTGTTACTGGGTCAACATTGCTGCGGGCGCTGCGCTTCCTGCTAAAGTCTGATATCTCCAAATAACAGGCTGCGCGCAGGCTGCGACCAGCCTGAACTAACTGGGGTCTGATCTGACTGGGGCCGAGCTGCTCGTTAGAGAGCGTGTGATCTCCAGAAACCCTCCGCATAGCCATTGAAATGTTTATATGTGAAAGAATAGCGCAGGTGACCATTTATTAGAGCGCATGTAAACAAATAAAAAGCAAGTTATTTTTCCCCTGAAATGATACGAAGATGAGGACACAAACATTTGGCGACCCCTTGACTTTAATATAGACTCGCCTCTGGCGTTTTTGATCTTCATTCTAAAAATCCAATCAGTCCGTATATTGCAGGTTACTGTGTGATGTCCAAATCCATCGGTCTATCCAGCCATATAAGGTTAAGTAATACCTGTGTAGCCCCCTTAATGAGCGAGCATGACAAAGAAACAAAGCCTAAAATTTACCTGAGAGTCAAGACATCACTATCAAGCGAGCGAGGAGGAAGATGTGAATCAATAAGCTCTTCCATTAGCTTTATAAAGCGCACCCTGGCGCAGATAAACAAGTTTTTTTTTTATCGTTTTGAATTTGGTTTTTGTTCTCTGTAGACAACTTTGGCTCAAGGCAACGCATCGCTTCTCAGATAGCATGGCAGGGCAGTGAGGGCATCTCTCTCTCTTTCTGCCTCTCTCTCAGCATTCATGTCTTCAAAGGCCCTGTGGCTTTATTATGGCTTTCATTCAGAGCCTCAACTGTCACATTTTATCGCGAGATTTCAATTCAAGTCGAATAAACAAATAAAGAAATGAATAAGAAGGTGGCTCCTCTGCCTTCTTTTGTGTGTATGTGCATGAATGTGTGTGTGTGTGTGTGTGTGTGTAAGTGAGAGAGAGAGAGAGAGAGATCAAGAAAGGAGGAAGGAAAGAGAGTAAGAGAGAGGGAGAGAGAGAGAGAGAAAGAAGAAGGGAGTGTGACAGAGAGAAAGAAGGAGGGGGAGAGAGACAGAGAAAGAGAGTGAGAGAAACAGATAGACGGAGTGAGAGAGAGAGAGCAGGTTGCTGTTCTTTATGAAGCGTGAAGCGGTTTGTTAAATGTTCACATCATTTGCAGGGTCTAAGGTTTGATAAAAAGAGACAGGCCTCAAAAGAAGTTGATTGAAATGGCGTGTGCCTGGCTGACGGGAGCCAGCGAGGGACAAAGCCCTGCGAAACCATGGCCACTCGAGCAATTATTCCTCCACGCTGAATTTGGATTAGTGCAATGGAAAGAAGCATATGTTTGGCCCGCGGCGACTCTCCCCCCGGCTGGCGGAGGGAGGGAGGGAGGGAAGGAAGGAGGGGAGAGAAAAAGAGAGAGAGAGGGAGAGAGAGAGAGAGAGCTCCAAACTGGAATATCAACTATATTAAGCAAAAAAGAGAAACATTAGTACTGTGGAGCCTTTATTTGAGACTTAAAGCTTGAAAGAGTCTTCCACACACTGAGGGGACAAGAGAGGTCAAGTACGATAAACTTTTGTTTTTTTTACGATAAACATTTTTCTGGACAGTGCAGGGCTAAATATAGCTTTCAGTGAGGATGCTAATATGTACAAATAAAATGCATACAAACAGCAATGAAGATATAATATTAAACACATAGATACATTTCAATTTAAGGTCCATCTCAGTTATGTCTGTGTACGTTTAATGTGGAATGAATTGTAAAAATCACAGCAAAGCCTAAAATGACGTTGGTGATTAAATAACAAATAGCTGCATACAACAACTACTACTACTACTACTACTACTACTACTACTACTACTACTACTAATAATAATAATAATAATAATAATAATAATAATAATAATTTCAGTTTAGTTATAGTAGTAGTAGTTTAGAAGTTATACTAGTATTTGTAGTCTTAGTATGATGCAGTGGCAAGTATTTTGTAGTAAATATTAGAAGTACTATTAATATGTCTGTCATGGCATCCAGACTTTTTCACCAATTCCATAAGTAACACTCATACACTACCTGTTTACGTTTGTTTATTCAAAGGCACGAATCGTTTTCTAATCGATTGCCTGATGTGTCAAGTAATCAGGAACGATTTGGAGGAGTCGTTGACCTCTGCTGGCTGAGTAGAGGCCCAGGCTTGCTCGCTCGAGCTGAGTCAGTAATGAGGAGGGAGACCCTAAAATGATGAGGGCTCGAGGTTAGGTGTCGAGTGCAATTAGCCATTTTGCGCTCCATTGCAGGCTTATGGAGGTCCGTCCGTGATGTCCACCCAAGACATTCCTCCATGTCCAGCTCGTGGACACCATGAAGAGTCCATAAAAATAGGTCACTCGCTGCGCAACATAATTGAGACCTTATAAGAATATTTCAGTGTAGCTAAAAATGTGCTTCCTAGACTGATTTTGTTAACGATGACTCATTCACTGCCTAATAGCAGGCGGAAGGAACTCGAAATTAATTAAGTTATTACTACAGAAAATGTTGTCCAATCTGTAGACAAACGGATTCAGCATCGCGGCGCTTTATTTAGTTCCCTGCCATCAGTTAAAGCGCGTTAGCCAACATTAGCCCATATGAGGCGCTGACATATTGGCTAAAGTAATTTTCTGTCAGCTCCGTTGAATATCTCGCTTTGGCGCGGTTTAAATGACTGTTCCTGAGACCATCCTGAGTTATTGAGTTTGGGTCTGCTGTAATTAAACTCCGGAGTTTTAGAGCAACGCCATCATAAGTGCGATATGAGGGGAAGCAGTCCAATCAAGATCAGTAAATAGTAAATACGGAGTGAGCCCATTGGACACGGGAGGTATATCTCTCTCTCCCTCTTTCTCTCTCTCTCTCTCTCTCTCTCTCTCGCTCTGCATGAGCTTTTTTTAAAAGCGTGCACGTGATTACAAGGATAGTGTTTTAAAAATCAATTTCTACCCGAAAACGAGCGAGTTTCAGTTTGAAATCAAAGATGTTGCTGCGTAATTCAATGAAGTAAAAAATTGCTAATGGTTTTGGGAAAAGGGCACAAAAAGACACACATGTTAATTATTACAATGGAATCACGTGTAATTGATACAGCTCGTAACGGCGCTTTACTGAGTGAATTAACCGAATTCAGCAGGGTATTGATGCGCTCGGATTTCACCGCGTGCTGCTTTTTACACACGGCGCTCTGGCTGCCAGGCATTTTGTTAAACTAATTCCAGCGGCCGAAGTAAAACTATAAGTGAAGCCCGCGCGCGCACACACACACATAATATATATATCGAACTCCGCAAGGCCATAAACAAAAATATGCAGTAAAGACATTCCATTCATTAAGGAAAAATGAATTCACTGATATGCATATCACTCCTTACAATAACTGTCTCTCTCTTACACACACACACACGAGTTTGTGCGCTCTCTTTTGATAGCCCACTATTGTGATAGATGCTGTTTCGAATGCTTTCGTTTCGCTCACAGAAGAGGGAAAATCATTGACCCTCATTTATTAAATGACATTAAGTGCTAATTACACACACGTGAGAGAAATTCAAATTCCAGCAAAAACTCTTTACCATGAGTGAGGTTTTTCCCCTCCCTTAAAATGACTGTTTGTGAGCACTGCTCTTTATGTTTTCATTCTTTCTTTAGCCTTTCCTTTACACCCCCCCCCCCACACACACACACACCGGCCTGTGCAGAAGGGAGCAACCGGGTATCCCTCTTTCTCTGCGCGAGCCCATTGCGCCCGAGGTGAGGATCCCACACGCAATGTGAGATGGAGCCAAGCAAAACAGTCCTGACAGACAATAGCTCTCCTCACCTGCTGCCGCCCCTCCGCGTCCCAGTCATGACAAGAGGGTGAGCATAGCCCGGGCTGCGTTTCAGAATGCATGTGAACATCTCCTTTCAAAAACGAGCAGTATTGAAAAATAAGGAAGTGAATTCGAGTAAAGCGCCCCCATGAAGAGTGCACTGGCTAAAGGGAGAGGGGTGGTGGTCGAGGGGGTCTGGTGGAGGCATTAAGGGTGGGCATCCGTCTCCAAATGCTCCACTGGATATGGACTTGGAGGTCCATATCAATAAACAATCAGACTTCATTGGAGCTGCGGTTATGCAATGGCTCGCACGCCTGCATCACAACTACATATAAGGTCTGGTTAGTGCACGTGATTAGACCCAAGAATATAAAAAAACGACTCAGAGACTGACCAGAGGAAGCGGAACTAAACACTACGGAACAGCAGCCGCAGTCATTCTTTCACTTTGCCACTACTCTAAAAACAAACCTTTTTTCGTTTGTATGGGATATTTTTAATGTAGGGGATTCACTCAGAAATAAAGGGAAACGTTACCCAAAATGACACTAAGGCTGTTAAATCATCGGATGTTTTAGCGTAGGCTGGCTGAAAAGTCGTATCAAAACAAAGTGGCGCAGAACAGCACACCAATAAAAGCATGGAAATGGCAAAACGCGCTAACCTTCAGCGCGGGCTTTTACGTCTGACTGATTTTAAGAGCCGTTTCGCTCCAGGGCTCAAACTACACACACTTACTTCAAACACGATTGAGAATTCATTGTTTTCTGTCATTTGGGCTCGGTTACAAAAGCTTCCTGCAATATCTGAAAGATCCCACCCTCTGAAAGAGAAGTTATTGCTATTTTTGCTGTTTTTATTATTATTATTATTATTATTGTTTTATTATTATTATTATGATTATTATTATTGTTGTTGTTGTTGTTGTTGTTGTTGTTGCTGTTGTACTTGAGAAAAACATTGGTTTCAATTGCTTGTTGTTTGGAGCAATTGTCAAGGGAGAGCTAACCTCAAGTACAGTAACTGTGCAGAATGAAAAGAGAATGCCCCGGCGTAGCGGGCACTGAATAAAAATAAAAAATAAATGAATAAAAGATCGACATGAAGCGTATCAAATATTTATTTTTTTCCTGGGCAACAAATGACTATAATACATTGACAGGCATGGGATCTATTGCCAGCACAGGCCTATACAATACAGATAAAACTGCCTCCAATTCGACATTGGACATACAAGATATTAGATGGTCCCAATTTTTTTTTGCTTTTTTTATTCTCAAAAAAAGTTAAGATTTCTGAGGACAATAGGCTATCCATTTATTGCTCTTATGGTGCTTCGAGGGAAGAACAAGAGGTGAAACGTATTCTGGTTGGCACAACACATAAAAGCTTGTAGAAAAAACAAGAAAATAGAAACACAAAAAACTAGTCTGGTCGGGGTTTTTCTTTGTCATCTGTTTTTGTTCCTTTTTTCGATTTAAACTGTATGGAATAAAGGATGATATATATAGAGAAATGGACGTTTATTTCTATTCAATTTGTTCACTTTGCTTCGATGACGCCTCAACATGCTACAAGAGGGCTGAGTTGAAATATCCCAGAGAAGAAAAAAAATAACCCCAAAACTTCTGTTTTTTCTAAGAACCATAAAACCACATGAAGAACTAAGCGAATATTCAAACCCACTAAAACAGGAGGCACCAGATAAATAAAAAAGAAGTTTCAACAGACGCACCATATTTACAGTTTCCCGTTAAATTACACATAAATAAATATTTACATACATGAACACAGATTCCCTCATATAACCGTGAATCGTGTTGAAATTTCAAAAAAGTTCAAGTTGGTCGCTCGGAGTGAAACGTCTGAAGTCATGGCAATGGAACTGTGGGACTTTTTTCTTTCTTTCCTTTCAAGTTTATTATTCACAATACTGATAGAAAAACATCCTCTTTTAGCTTCTTGTTTTGATTTTTTTGTTTGTTTTTGCTTGTTTTCTTTTTCACATGGCTACAATCGCGGATTAGGAAGGGGGTGCCTAGAATTTTAGTCCGTCATAAAAAAAAGATGGAGTACATTAAAAGTCCCAGTGTGGCAAAACTATTTTTTCCCTCCCTCCTATCGCCACCTTTAATGGATCTTCTGATTTTTTTTATTTCTTCTTCCTCTTAGAAATGGGTCTTCAATCAATTCCAAGTGAATCGTGGTTTCTTATAAAAACACAACACGTTTGTGAATCAAGCTCGGGGGAAAAAATTAATAAGTGGCAAGAACGTTGTCTTGGTCACTAGTGGGGTGTTTTTATTTTTGTTGTAAGAATAATGTGGATCCTGGACGTCCTGGCTGAGCATCACTTTCTGTGCTTCTCGTCTTTGTCGCCTCCTTTAGTGCCAGATTCGGAGTGGCTGTTGGGGTTGTTGTTGAGGTACATTTTGTCCATGGCTTTGATGGCCTCGGTCAGATAGTTCTGCAGCGCCGTCACGGCCGCGCACATGGCCGGCGTGCCAAACCCGTGCGAGATGAGACTGAAGTGGGTCAAGCAGCTCTGAATACCGGGCTCCAGGATGGGTTGCGGGCGAGAGTTCCCCAAGGGCGAGCGGTCCTGGGAGAGCAGGTCGGTGAATTCTTTGCAGATTTGTCTGGAAGGAGACACAATGCAGCAGCGTGTGAGGTTTGGAGGTTTGGGGGTCTTGGCGGCGTCAAAAATTGCCATGAGTTTGCAAAGCACATAGTGTCAACTTGACCTTAATAAAAGCTGAAAGTTCTGCATTTCAAAAAATGCATTAGTAACACTTTCTCTAATGTCCTCGAGTGTGTTAAATTCTCCTAATCAATGAGACAGCTGCTTCAGAACCAGGGGAACCAAAGTTCAGCTGCATAGGAGTAAAATGGGTGTCAATCACAGGGCTGTGTATTTGAAGAGCAGCCTATCATCATGATCCTGCTATCGACTCTTTATTCTGGGTCTATTTTTTGTTTCATTTTGAGAAATTGCACAGATCTGAAAGAAAAGGATGGTGCTGACTTTACAGGAATTGTTGTCATTTCTAATTCTTAGACCCCTTAGTCCTAAATCTCGGCCATTTTTGTTTCGATTCAAGGAACTGCACGGATTTGAAGGGATTTCAAGTATCTTGCAAGAGAAACTTTGCTGACTCTGTATACAATTAGGATACTATGTTAAATCCTTATAAAAATAATACGCCCAATAACAGGTAAACGACATATCAACTCTTTTGCAAATACCAATAAAAACGTCCAATCAAGCACCTCTGTTCATTTGTTTCTGTGCTTAATAAAGATAAAAGGGGAAAAATATGTGGTTTGTAAACAAATGCTTCGAATGCACTTTCTGACATTTGAAAATCAAGAGTAGCACTTACTTCGTTGCCAATAACATGTTTTTTCTTTGGACTTGTTCGTTTGGGTCGGAATGCTGACGGTTTACGTATTCAGCTACTGCCTTGGCTGGGAATTCGGTCTCACATACATAACCGAAATCTCTGGCAAGATGCACAGCTTCGCCTAAGAAGGAGAAAATGGGGGTTGAGTGTGTAATATATGACTTGAAATTTCTGACATCAAATATAGACCAATTAACACCTTAATTTAACAGATTTATCATCTAATTAACGTTCTCTGCCGAAGAACTGGCACATCCTTCAATAGCCTTTGAGTCTCCATACCGTTGATGGCACTTTATTATTATTATTGGTATGATTATTCCATTTTCCATTATTCCAAATACACCAGGCTAAAATCAGAGAATCATTAAAAAACAAGTAATGCTTAATGAAAGGCGTCTGTCAGACAGACAACGTGACATTAATTCAGGAGCCCCTTTCAATTTTTATTCGAAACAGATATTATGAAAATAAAAGCTGCAACTAAAACCTCTTTTTCTTACACACTTCAGCCCCGGAGATCTAGTCAGGGTTCTTTTTTCTTTTGTTGAAATTTTCAAGTCTTTGGTTTTAATTTCCTGAAACAGTGGAGTTTTAGCTGCAGGCCTTCCTGTCATAAGACGACTCTCCGGAAGGACGCATGCGCCAATTAGCTTCAAAGCTCCAGTTCAGTAAACCGCTTTCCATAAAATAGAGCGGATCATAAACAATAACAGCACTTCAGCAAGCCACTGTCCTTTAAACCATTACACACACACACACACACATACAAACAACCCCCTGCGCTTTATCGTAAAGGAATCGTACGTTTCTTCAGGCTCATTACCATACAAAACCAAATCTCAATGAAGCACGATGAATATTGCATTCGGTGCGACAATGATTAACAGAAACCACTGAACCGTCTCAGGATTTCACCTTTAAAGCCCAATGGCACACCAAAATACCACCGTGCAGAATAATCACCTTCAACTTTGCAAGCAAAAATTGATTTATCCAAAAGAAACAGCATCCTCATAACGCCACATAATTAACTCATTTGTATTTTATAATAGACTTACAGCTACAGGTCACTCCTGTTTCATCAAACCGTCATATAGGCTAGAAATGCAGGATATATGCACGCACGCAAGCCTAAAAAATGCAATACTGAAAAGTATTATTATTAATATTATTAGCATTTTATTATTGTTATGATTATATTGCATTCTCCGCCAATCAATACTGCAGTTCCACTTAAACTCACACCAAACAAATTGCTAAAAAAAAAACTCAACAAAAAAACCGTCAAAAAAACCCAAGCAAGGCGTGCAGTCTGCTGATCACACAAG
>JBBKCR010000001.1:5403802-5415726 GCA_037577295.1 Ladigesia roloffi
CACACTACCGAAGTCAAATTCCTTGTATATGCACATATACTTGGCCAATAAAACTGATTCTGATTCTGATTCTGATTTAAAATTTGCAGTACGAACTACTCCATTTGGCATGAGCTAAGTTTGTAAGATTTTCTTTCTATATAACACTGACATATCTGTGCTGCACTCATGTAATGGAAGATGTCATATGCTCTTAATGTTTGAAGTCATGACACATAATGTGACATGGTTTATTTTGCTGTGTACTCTAGTTAGGCATCATGATATCTTTTATAAAAATTTACCAATAACTTCAACACTGTTGTATTACTGGATATATGACAGGACATATGACTTCGTCTCATCAGTGTTATGAAGCAAGGTTCAAGTGTTAGCAGTAGCTTTCTTTCTTGCTGTGTTGTAACATGTACAGTATCCAAGCACATAAATAATAGTTTATGCATTGCAGTAAAAACATTCAGCAGATTAGTGAGATATGATGTACTGAACAGAAAATCAGGAAGGGTCCATTGTATGGGAAACACCTCTCCCTTCCCAAAGGAAATTGATATTTTAATTGGCTCTGCCAGTGAATACGTAAAGGTCAGTAGCTTATGTGGTGAGAGAGAGAGTTTGTGGTTTAAAAAATCATCAGTCAAAGCCTATGTGTCCACAGTTAGTTTTCACAGAATGGGAATTGTTTGCATTTCGCTTCGTTGAGCTGAGACAGGCAAATATAAGCTATTGAAAACACAATTACTGAGATATGTCATGACCCTTACAAAAAGGTTTTATCTTCTTATTTAGATGGCAGCAGTGAGTAATGTTTGTTTATTTGAGATTGATCTAGGGCTGCATCTGTCACCAGGTGGGAGCTACTAAATACACACAAGTAGCAAACACTCGCTAATCTGGCATATACAAACATAATATTAAACATTTACGGCATTTAGCTGATGCTTTTATCCAGAGCTACTTAAAACAGTGTTCAAGTAATCCACGACAGTATCAAGGACCTGTAGAGCAAGATTTAAGTCACATCCACCAATTGCCTATGGTACTGTAGCTTAGTACACCTGATAAATTCTTGTCACTGATACCTAACTACACCAATCTTGACACATAAGACACATTGTTTTTGGAAGAAAGAGAAATGGGAGATAGTTAGTCGCCAAGGTGCTCCTTGAAGTGGTGGGTCTTTAGCCGACGTTTGAATTCAGTGAATAATGAATGACAACTAAATCACTTCCATATTTATATAGCAATTATTTATGTAGCTATATTCATGGTGTACGACTTAGGTTTGTCTCTGAAGAGGCTCAACCTCTGTCCTGTTCTCTCACTTTACTTTCTTAGCTATGTGACTTCAAAAAGAAAATATGTTTCCATAGCATCATCTGTCATGGCTCATTTACCTTTTATGCAACACATGAACATGCCATACAAGTACCACAAGCAAACTACATTGTAATGTAATAATGTCATAAAAGCGTTCACTATAAAAATAGTACTTTTAATACAGAAGAGGGCCCTTAATTTGAGGATAAGATGAAGAATTCTTGAAAAATTAAAAATTGGTTTCAACTGAAACACTTTGCAATTGAAAATGCCTAATGTTAGGAACTTATGACTGTAAATGTAGCTGCTGACTAGGGGAACAATAAACACAGACCTAAAAGCACAAACCTTCATGAGCTGAATATCTTTTTAAGGAAATTCACAGAAATGTCAAAGAGAATGAGTGTAGCTGAAGAAAATAACTGAAGAAAACAAATAAAAAATCTGTTTTTCTTGTGCCATGATCTGGGGGAAATTGATTTCAAGTCAGCAAACATAATTTGTTATGACAACAAACACTTTTTTGTAATATTTGAATTATTATTTAACAAAATTCCAAAAACTGTTAGGCTTTTCCACTCACCCATCCTAGCATTCACTGAAAATGCCCAAAGAATACCCCGAAAAACCACCAGGTGCACCACAGCAAACACATATCAGAACTATGGCAAACCATAGGTAACCATAGTCACCACATGGCAACAGGTTAACAACCACTTAAACACTGTATCAAAAACCTAGCAATTGACTAGAGTACTATAGTACCCCACCTGCAAGACCATAGCAATGGTTTAAGGTATAGGACCATGCATGATACCATATACACCAATAGGGACAGATATAGCTGTTTAAAAACAATAATATTTTTTTTTACTCCCTGCCAAAAAATAATAACATATGTATGACCATTCAGTACTTCACAAACACAATTCATTTAAAACCAGTGTGAGATCCCAATATTAATTACATGAATATATATCTTAATAAGATACTATTGCAGGAAATTATTTCATGCAACTGTGATATGAATTTACACATTTTAGCGAGATTAATGCTATGCAAATGTGTAATCAAATTTACAAGCTATAAAATCCTACTTACTCCAGTCTCAAGAGACTGACAGGGTGAAAACAGGCTGAGAATACAACAGTCACATGTCCTGAGCAGTGTGTTGGCTAGCAAGTCTTCCCGGGCCTTGTTTGTGTTTATGTGTGAGCAATTGAAAGTGTGTAAAAAGAATGCATTGTGTTGTCGGCATGCCTGTGGATTAGATCTCCAGAAACCACAGCAGCATTTGGATAAAACTCTGTGAGAAAAACTATGAAGGAAAAAAAATATCTGTCTTTTTACACTTCTCTATCTCGACTCCCCTTAGCCAGCTCATTCTTGTCCTGTCATAGTTACTCATTTATTTCTGTTTCTGTCAAGTTTGAAAATGTATCCATATAGAATAATGAGAGGTGAAAATGTTTTTAATGTAGAAACAGAAAGACAGTAAAAGAAAGGGAGAGAGGCAGACACATACATATTCTTTTTTTAGTATAGCTGTATTTAAGAATTAAATAAATACTGATTTGAACTGAGAAACAGAAAGACAGAAAGGGAGAAAACAAGAAGGAGGATATTATTATTATATTAAACATAATTATTTGGTTATGGTTATTTTTTACATCATTAACGCCATAAGTGATCTGTTGCATGTATACAACACTCATTTTTACACAGAGCACAGAGATTCCGGCGTTTGCATATCCTACGCCAAAGCGCGTACACAAGGAGCCAGAGACGGTTTGAACATGGTTGTCTATCAGAGGTAAAAAAATGATATAAATACAGTTCAGTTTCTCACCAAAACCGATCATTTCGTGTCTTAAAACATCAATGTATCGTCACGAGCCACAGGGTGTAATTTGGATTTGTCTGTGCACGTTTTATTTACTTTGAAAGGTTTGGCGCCCATCCACTCCCATTAAATGACTACCAGACTGCCACGGCTAAAGCTAATAATCTTCATTTGAGTTCTGCTGAGGAAACAAAATCACCTACATCTTGGATGCCCTGGGGGTAAGCAAATAAACATCAAATTTTCATTTTAGGGTGAACTATCATTTTAATATAAACACTATGACTGCTAATATTTCTGAATGTGATTGTGTGATTTCACATTCAGTTCTTCTGAATCTGAATGTGAAACTCTGGTATACTTTGGCAGTAACGCTACTGAATTAAATTAAGAGAGAGTGTGCAGGCATGTCCTCCAGCAGGACAAGCCAGTGTGCAGAGAGGTAGTTCAGAGAGCACTGGACATTCCCTCTTAAACATTCATGTGTGAATGAGAGAAAGATCATTGTTTATTGTTTGTAAATAACAGCCTCTCTGTTTTTTGACTGTCTTTATTTGTATGATCTGCCTCTGCCCTGGTTTGGTCCACTCAATTCTACATGCAATGCTTTACTTTTTATTACACTGTGATCAATCCTTGTCATGCCATTGTTCAGAATGTGGATGGAATGCAGCATTCCATTAGAAATGACACTCACTAACTTACTCTTATCTGACCCCTCACTGTTTCCAGAAGTAACAAAACAGATAGCACCGACAACAAATCAAATACACTAGTGTTCACTAGGTCTGAACCTACAAAATCAGAGAAATGTGCAAGATTCCAAACAAGCATTCTCTTTAATCACTGACTTTGATAGGGACAAATGTTCTAGACACTTAGGGCCAGATTTACTTAATGTTTGCAGTTGAAAAGTCTTTTATGCAGGTCCACATAGGGTCATCACAGAGCGGCAGGTTTTGCATGACATTGGAATTACTACATTACAGAGAAAACAGAATAAGGTGTTTTTGCCTTTGCATAACACAAACATCAGTGCATGAGATTCATATCAATGTTTTAATACAATAAACTTCACATTGCAGGCAAATGCATTATATACATTCTAAAAGCATATTTAAAAAAACACTACATCCCTCCATTTCTTTGAAAATAGTAATTTCTACATTTGGTGTCTAGGTAAGTTTCACACATTTCTAACCACTACATTTATTAATGTGATAGGGTTCATCAGAGAGTTGTGTCCTGTTTGTTTCCTTTATCATTGTCAACTCCAATTCCAATTTTTCTATATGATCTAGAGGGACATGTTTAAGATGCATTCAGAATGACTGGTTTCTTGTGACAATATGGCCATGTCTCTGGGGATATCATATTGTAGGGCTTACAGCTGAATGCTGTCACAATCTTGCCTGTCTTCTTCTGGCACATGAGTACAAGATTTTGCTGTGGTGTATTCCTCCTCTGCCTTCATGTTTTCTTTTTTGGTACAGTCAGAGAAGTGGAGTATGTTATCATTGAAAATGAGGGGATGCATGGGAGCTTCATGGGATGTCCATGGAGCACCTGGGGATCAGTTGGTGCTGTTGCTTTGTGGACTAATCTGCTTTTAGTTTGCATAAATCTTTCAACTTCTGCATTGCCTTAAGGCCAAACTTTCTGTGGCAGAAGCCAAGGTATTGTGCAAAATATGAAAACTCTTAGCTTGAGAATGGAATACCACAGTCAGATGTAATCCTGCTATTAAGAATACTTTGTCCAGTAGAGGGATGTGCTTGTCTGCAGAAGTGGATGATTATGGAGAAATCATTTAGAATGACTAGTAGAGTGTCGCCTGATCTACTAAGAATTTCTACCAAGGGCCTTGTGGGAGCTCTTCACATTTGTAATGGCAGATGTACTGTTTGAAGTATGGATGATTGGCAAGGCAAGGACCACAGCATGAGATTAGCTCTTTATCCTTGGAATCCAGGATTTTTCTCGAAGTAGCTGCCTTTTCTGTAAGTAGCTGCTTTTTCTCTACGTAGCTACTATTCCTTGATGGCCTTCATGAGCAAGGGTAAGTGCTTTGGCTTGCAGTGTTTTTGGTATGTCCAGTCTGCTACCGTTTGATGTGGTAGGATGCTTTAAAAGTGACTCAATCAGATTCCAATGGGAAGATGGCAGTCAACATCATTCAGTTGCCTGAATGAATGCCTGTACTCAGGTGTTTTAGTAGCATATCATTAACTCCCATGTCTACATCTATGAGCAGTAAACAGCAAAAGTTCTGGGGATGGCAGTACGCCCAGTCTGCTGGACTGGATTTTTCTGCTCTGTGAATCACTGAATTTGTAAGGCTGGAGTTTTAGGGCACATCTATCAATCCATCCTGATTGGTGGCTTTAGACCTTGGGATGTTCAGGTAAGTTCCAAAGGCTTGTGAACTATCATAATAAACTGTGCACTGTATAGATGAAGGCAAACATGTTCATGATGCAAGACTGTCGCTAAAGCATCTTTCTTAGTCTGGAAGTAACTCCATTTAACTGGTGTATGTGTTAAGCATGACTTTTTGTCTGTTTGCACCAAGACCAAATGGGCTGGTGTCTACAACAACTTTTGTTCTTCTATCTTGATGAAAGTAGCACATGACTGGGTTGTTAAAAAGTCTTTCTTTTACTGTATTGAGGTCTTCAGTGTGTTTTGCTTCCCAGGACCATTCTGAATCATTCTTAGTGAGTTCACATTGTATCTGAGGGATTGAAAAATGTAATGAACTGTGGACTGTAGTTTACAATTACCAAGATGTTATGTGTTTCGTGGGGGTAGGCATGTGTGTGATTGTCTTAATCCTGTTTGGATTTGATGAGATACCATCTTTTGATAAGGTATATCTTGGACTCTAAAGATGTTCTGTGGAATTCACACTTCTCTTTGCTGATTATAAGGTTGTTCTTGTCTCTCAAAGATGGCTTCCAAGATGCAATTGTGTTCTCTTCAGGTGTGACGCCTTAGACCAAGATATCCTCACTGAAGTTTCTGACTCTGGGAATTCCATAGAGTACTTTTGGATTGTGTGTTGGAACAGTTCCAGCTGGTGATAACTTGCGAGTTTAAAATATTGTTGCACCACTGGGATCATGTACAATGTCATGCACTATTGGCATGTGTTGTTCTCTTAGCAAATGCATGTCTACACAAACGAATTTTTGATTTTTGTTTTTCAGGATTTTTCAGCTTTGGCAAAACAATGGAAGATGCCCAAGGCGTTGGACCTTTTATCTTTTTGATGACCCCCTGATACTTAATTGTTTCATTTGTCTCCTAATATGAAATGTATTGATGCAGCCGAGATGTATCACTGAATTCTGATATTCTGAAGTTTGTCATGAAAGGACTTTTCAACATCTTCAGAAATGTCCTGATAGCAATGCATAAGTTGGCCAGCTTGGGCCATGGTAGGTCACATAAGATGGTTAAGCATATTATCGGTCCTTGCTCACATGCAGTCTGAGTAGGGAACCATTATTGATTTGCACTAACTAGAATGTACCTTGTGCTGACTTGCAATTTGTAGGCATATTGGTGTAGCAGTACTTGCATGATTGACTTGGGTTACAACTTTTGATCAAAAATTCCTATTCAGACCTCCATTAAAGCAATCCACATTTACGTCATTTGTTGTCTATTTGTTGTTTGTAACTTGTGTGACATAGATTTATTGATCATCTGTGCAATAGTTGGCTTTACATTACCTTCTGGAATGCTTTCACCTGTCTGTGTTTACTCTCTCTTTATTTTTGTCACATATTATTTTGTGTTGCTGGACTACATTGTTCTGTGCATTGTTATGATGGAAATCAGTGAGTAAAATCTTTGAGCTTGCCATACATCCTGCAGTTGACACTCCTGCTACCTGTTAATTTTCTGTCCTGTTCTCTATGCCTGAAGCCTATGGTTCAGATGTCTCAAATGCACTGGTGAAGTCACTAAGGCCTTTAAGAGTGAGGCCTTCATCTCGAAGAGCTCTGTGTTTTGTTTTTACAAAGAAATGGCTCAATGACAGGGATCTGGACATGCCCCAGATTGTTGATGTACTACAATTCTACTCAGAAGTGCCGCTCAGACTAGAAAATCACAATGTGGGGGCTTGGGTTTTCACATCAATGTTGACTGGTGTATGAACACTGTGCTGCTCTGATAACAGCTGGTGGATTTTGTGACTATTGGATGTAGACCATTCTATTTACTGCAGGAAAACACCTCCATGCTCAAAATTGTAGTGTATATACCATCTAGCGCTAAAGCTAACATGGTGGCAGAATTTTTCAGAGATCCAAATTTAACGGCACTCCAAATCTCAAACATTGCTGGTGCCTACCGCACTGAGCCCTGCCCCCACCTCTGCAACTACAACCACATCTCTTTTAAACTGATCTTAGCCTACAGGCCACTCAACGGATGTGCCAAGCCCTTTCTGACCCAGGTGACATTTTTGCACTTCAGGTCTGCTTTGATCACTATTGAGCTCTATTAAGCTGGAGGAGTATATGATGTCAGAAACTGCCTACATAAGCAAGGGTATCAAAGACACTCTCTCCAAGACTATCATCACATGTCCCAACCACAGGCCATTGAGGACTGCAGAGGTGCAGAAGTATTTGAGCTTCCAATCAGATCAAACCGAGGGCCAACTTATAGCACGCAATATTCAAACCACTCTATGGATGATGCCATCTCTTGCCATCTCTCACACACCCAGACAAATAGGACACTTATTTGTCATTCCTCAGCATCTAATTGGGAATCTGGGACTGCTAGATCTCAATTCCTCCCTCTGCAGTTGGGTGCTGGAATTCCTAACTGGGAGACCTCAGTCAGTCTGGATAGGGAGAAATATCTCCAGCACCACCATGCAGAGCACAGGAAATTGTTCCTTTTTGCAAGACCCCACAGAAGAGTGAGGAGATCTGGGAAGCTCACCTGGTCTCTCTCCTCTGTGACAGACATTTACACCCCAAACTGAGTGCAGAAAGCCACCAGCATTGTGGATAGCTATACACAATGGCTCCATAAAATATAGGCCCCCACTGCCAGAAGGAGAAACAATGTCTTCCCTCAGGCCATTAGACTATGCAATCAGAGCTGAAACATAAACTGTACCACCACCACCCCACCCCCCAAATACATTCACACACAAACAAAAACAAACCCTTTAACTGAACTAGTTCCTTCCCCTAACAGAGTTCATAAACACACTGAAATGTTCTGCATTAAACAACTTATACAACCAATGCTGTCAGGATAGATGCTGTCTTCATATGTTCTGCATTTTCGCAAACCTATCCACTTTGCTCCTAGAACACAGTGTCTGTCATATTACTGTATTCATTCCAACATTGGCCCCACGAAATGTCTTGTTCTGTCAGTGTTTCCTTGCACTCTGTATATTTTTTCTTGTCTTCACTCATGTAGTTTGTGTTGCACCAATGGCATGGAGAAACTTCGTTTTTCTGTTTTATTTTCATTTTGTAGTAGTTTTGTTTGTCACCTCCTCAGCATCCTAGCTGTCACACAAGCATGAGATAATGTTAGAGATTCTCTAAGCATTTGAAAGTTGCAACACCCATAACCAGTTTACTAATCTAATATCCTCTACAGTGTATAGGTTTCATATCATATTTACTGCAACAACTTTCGCATTGTAGGCAAGTGCATAACTTGTTGCTGATTGCCACAGCTAGTCTACAAAATGTGATGTTACAAACATTCTAAAAGCTTATGTTCCAGAACACTACAAAGTCCAGATAAAACACCACATAGATAAAGACAGTCTACATTTAAAACTGAAAGCTTAAAGCACAGCAATTTCACCAACATTGAAGAATTAGTTAACCAGTTTGTATAAATAGTGTGTATAAATAGCCTAAATAGTTTAAAAGGTCAACATGTAAAATTGGCATGTGGTCAGTTGGTCGTCCTATATTGTATTTTCAGGAAACATCTCAGCTTTTGTCCCAATGCCTAAATATTTTGTATAAATGTAAGTGTACAACAGAAAGTGGGAACAGTTTAAGTCGCGCGCCACTCTCTGCAAATACAATGGTCTCTGCATTACTAGCGTTAGCATGTTAGCTAGCAGATGAGGTTTGTGTGTCTTGAGGGAAGTATCTCCACATGTGTGATATGGTTATGTCTTCGTTCTTGCTGTGTCTCTAGTCTTGTGTTGGTGTTGTGTTTAAATTTCACTCACGTCAAAGGTACTGCCCTTTTTATGAAGGGACTAAAATAGGTTAGGTTACGTGTCAGCCAGTCAGAGGCACAAACTTCTTTGTGTACACAAGTGCGTGCACAGAGAGAGCAAAAACACACGACTAGTCAACTTCTCTCAGAGGTTGTTGGCTTGTGCCTCTGAAGTTGACTAGTTGACTTTTTTGGTAATGCCCTACACCACACTATGTAACACATCTGACCTCCAGCCTAAATTCAACATTTTGTTAGTTTGTCCAATGGTTGCAACACTTGATATAAAAAAGGTACTTGTGGGCTGAACATTTATATATCAGTTCTAAAAGTAGCTTATTCAAAAGCACAGTTAAAGTTTTAAAAATGACACAATTCTCACACCAATCTTAGCTGTAAAGGATTAGCGGGGAGGCAGGATGCCACTCCAAACAAGCAGGAGCTACACCTTATATAATGAATCAACAGTCTGAATAATAACTGATGAAACAAGTGGAATTGGGGGTACTCCTGTTTGATTGGGAACAAACCCTGCAGCCACAGAAGCATATATAATACCAAACGTAAAAGAATAATGTCTCAGACAGTAACTTGATAAATTGAGAGAGAAAAAAAACTACAGTTATTTTAATTTTGTGATCTAAAATACGTGCTAAAGCTCCAATATCTTAAAAAGGTGAGCAATAACAAAACAGTCACCACAAAACTCACAAACATACTTGGATACGAGTGACAGTATAATCACTTGAAAATGCTCAGAGAAGTAAAAATCCCCCAGACTTTTAAAAAAATTATCTGTGATGCCATAGACAAAGTATTTTTATTTCCTATAAATCATTTTTATGGGGAGCGATTTCAAGAAATTTGAATGAATGTGATGTGTGAGTGGAAAGAAAATTCACATAAATGTAAATAATAATATGATTAAACCTTAAATGGGTAAAGACCAGTTGTTCCCAGCCCTGAGCAGGTAACACTTTATGGTACACTTTTTTTTTTAAGAATATTGATACCACTCTGCGTTTATATCACAGCAGTATATCCTATGTCATAATCGATCTCACTGCTGACCAGGGACAATGTTTTTTTGTTCTTACTCAGAAAATAACAGTTAAACTACACTGAACTAAAGCAGCACAGCCTCAAAATCTGCTAACACAATTCCTGATAGTACGAAAGTTAGAGATAGAGAGAATGGGCAGCATTTAAAGTGGCTACCAATAGGGGTCTTTACATTCCCCAGGGTCCCCATGGCATCTGTGCTGGTGTAATCACAGACAACTATGGCGTGAGAAGGAGTGATATTATCTTGGGTACATCAGAAAAAAAGCAGGAAAGTCCTCCTAAAAACCCTTATCTCTGACCTCTCGGTCATCAGCCGTGTGTCTGAGCATGCGCGTGTTTGGCCCAGAG
This sequence comes from Ladigesia roloffi, assembly GCA_037577295.1. NCBI lineage: Eukaryota > Metazoa > Chordata > Actinopteri > Characiformes > Alestidae > Ladigesia > Ladigesia roloffi. The sequence goes on from JBBKCR010000001.1 coordinate 5,414,601, forward strand.
ATTAAAAGTCACATTCTTCGTTGGATAATCAAAGTCTGAAAATGTTTACTTCATCTTAGCATCTGTGTGAGTTATCTCCAGGGTGAGAGCAAGCAACTCCGGACACTCACTAATGTTTCAGCTGCTCGTTCTTACAAGCAAACTTCATATTTTTCTCCATATCTTATTAACATTAACACTTTCATACATTGATTATGTAAAAATATATTTCTGGATCACATCTGGATTAAAGAAAATTTTAATAATTACTTTTGTTAAAAAGTTAGAACCCTCCAATGAAAAAAATGCATTTAATAGAGGGATAAAAGTCATTTTTTATGAATAAAGTAAACTTTGTCTAGACTAAAAAAAGAGAGAGAATTTGATTGAAAGAACATAAAACTTAGTGGAGTCCATGGCTAAAACAAGATACAATGTTTTATGTCCCCTCCTGGTTCTTATCTCTGCTGAGTCATTCCCAAGAAAATCCCCTTTCTTCCATTGGGAGCTGGAAAATAACTCAAATTCCTCCCTTAATTTCCATGTTAACACCCTGCTCAAAAACAGCGCAGATACGGCACTCCTCTGTGTGTGATCTCCAGGCAGTCTTTCAGAAAGGATAACCGGTATTACTCCAAGCCCTACAACAATTAACTCTTTGATCATGCCTAACTAATTAGACTTGATCAGACTTGACCACAGCTACAAGTTCAGCAAAAGAATGAATTGCTTACTGCAGATCTGGAGATCAACAATGTTCCAGAGCACTGAAGGACTTAATAAAAGAGGGGAAAACACGAGGGCTTTTTTTTTTTTGAAGACAGAATTCATACAAGTGATTAGTCAGGATTGTCTAGACCCTGTTAATCTCCTGAGAAACTGCCTGTCTTTAGAATCTGGAGGCTTTATTGTTAAAGAGGCAAGAACATTTTCTTCAGTCTTGAGGGACTTATTAGAATGACAGAGAAAGGAAAGAGAGTGCAGTGAGAAGAGACAGAGAAACTGTAAAGAAAAAGAGTAAGAGAAAACAGCAGAAAGGGAGGGAGAGAGAGAGAAAGAGAGAGAGAGAAAGAGAGAGAGAGAGAGAGAGAGAGAGAAAGAGAGAGAGAGAGAGAGAGAGAGAGAGAGAGAGAGAGAGAGAGAGAGA
>JBBKCR010000001.1:5430291-5445184 GCA_037577295.1 Ladigesia roloffi
TATAACGTATATATACATCTATGTTTTTCCTTGTCCGAGCTGCAGTGAGAAATGCACGTTAGACACGGAGCGCATTTTAATAATCTGCAGCTCCTTTAAAGACAGATGTGCATTTTAATGTTCTCCGTCTCTAACAGTTTACAGCTAATACCTTTGGGGTTCGAAGGGGTTGTTGGAAAGGTCTCCTGGACGTCTAATTTACTGTGAAATTTGAGGCGGATTGGTGCCTGTTTAGTGGATCTATGTGTTTCGGATACCCTGGGGGTCAAAAATAATGGGACAGCTTGTTGTTTTTCTTCTTTTGAATATTCGAATCTCATAATGAAAACTCAAATGCCATTCCGCCTGAACGAATATTTGAATATTCGAGTACTCGGTTACAGCCCTACCTATTACACTGCTGAAAATTTGGCCAAATTTCACATAATGGCCTACAACTAACACTAACATTACAGTGAACAAATAACAAACATTACAACAAAATTGTATCAGAAAAAGTCGGTTAAACAGCTTCTCATCAGACAGTAGCACAGAGCAATGAATGATAGGAAATTGTAATTAGCTATTTGTACATATACTGTTAAATTAATAATCCAGAAGTGTTCGCATGTCTTTAATTAAGTACAAATTCCTATCAGTCATGACTGATTTGCTTTACAGTACCAAGACTTATGAATTGTGTCTTCATAAGGTGTCTACCTTGTATTTGAAGACGCTGCACCACAGATGGACAGTTCTTATCAATTCCTACATTCCAGTTATCTGTTTCTGAATGTAGTTTTTTGAGCATGCTGTCATTTTGGTTGTGAAATTAGTGCTGAGGCAAAAGTTATAGGAGAATATGTCAAAGAACAGAAAGAAAGAGTGATCAGAGTCAGCATCATAAAAATTTATTTTGGAGGGAATTGCCTAAACGATGAACGCACCAACACACAAACACAGAGACAGCAGTAATTAATATAAAGTCTAAATCAATCAAATGAATAAATGTAGAAAATATGAAATACATGATGATATCTACACAAATTATGGTTATAACCAATATAGATGAAAAACTTGCAGAAAGGGAAAAGCAACACAGTTAGGAGTATGTTATTGCAAGAATCCATATGGTGAGACTATTCCACATAATGAAATGATCCAGCATCCATTTAGAACATGTCACATGACAGAGCACTCAATATGAATATTGCTCAATATTACACATTGTGGCCTAAAATAATGCACATAGTAATATGCACAATGGAAGTGATTTAAACCAGGTGAGAAATTGCACAAAAAATTAGCAACAGGTTATATCACAGATTATTTTGCAAGTCTGTGATAGAGAGAGGAGCTGTACAGTCTGATAAAGGAACTGTCAGCTTTGCAAGGAGTTCTTTTCAGAGAGGCATAGACACCTCATCTCCGGTCCTTGCGGTCTCTCTCTGTAAAGCACTGTATAGTTTACTAAACTGTAATCCAAAGTTTGTCACCGCGGAGGTCCATCATGCTCTGAAATAATCAATATTTCCTTTTGTGCTTTTCAACTAGCAGGTTCATTGCATTCTCAGCTATCATAGAGTGTCCCTGGTGGTGTATTGAATTCACATTCAAATAATAGAGCTTGTCTGAGTGAGACACGCATTACTTTCACAATAGTTTTGCTCCAAGTTTCAGTCCTATTATTACAGGTTTGCTGTCCGTGGTTCTGAAGTGCCATGTCAACTGCAGGCAGATTTCCAGATAGCTCTGTTTGTTATGTGCCTTCAGAGCTTTTCAAACTACACTTCACATGAAAACGATGCATAACAACAAGACCGTTTTCTTTCATAAACCACCAATTACACATCATGCTCCCTTACAGTCAGTACAAGTGAAATAAATATTTGGAAATATTTGTAAATATTTACACTAGTGCTCTGCTCCTAATCTGTGTGCATTACATTAAGATTGTGGCCCAAGCACACATAAGACCTCTTGAAGGAAGCCCTAACCTGCTTAGAGATTTCCGTCATGCTGCCACTTGGCTCAGTCAACCCTGTCATTTCAACAGAGGAGGATTTTTCTGGATATTTCTTGGGGAAATCCCAAAATCCCTGTACAAGACAATCCAAATGCCATGTATGGTGGATCCAGAAATACATGGAATTGAAACAGCAAAAGGATGACACAACAGGAACTCTCTGCCAGACATATGATGATACCATGTGACATGGCCCTGAGATCTTTACTCGCCCTGAAATAAGTTATTTAATGGCAAAACAGTGGCTTAGCACAATTATTTAAAAAAATGTCTTAATTATACATACGGCTATTGAAAATATATTTTGGAATACAGTAGAGCATTTTGATATCATGGTTTTTTACGATATTTATTGTGATATTTTGGGACATGCCTAGTATTTAAAATGATTTACAGACCTGTGCACACTAGGAATCAATTATCCAGTTTGTTTTGCTGCTTGCAGTATACAATACAAACCAGTAATTTAAAGAAAAAACTCATAAACATAAAAAAAATCACAAATAACCATGTGTGTTTGCTGCATTTTCTTTTTAAGGGTTTTAAAATACAGATTTTGCACTCATCTTGTTCTCTCGATCTTTATAAAACCTCAATTTCAGTTCAACCTTAAAAAGCTCGGTAATTGCTGAAAAAAGGAAACAGGCAAAGATAAAGGGAGGATACAGTGTGTTTGTATGATTATGTGTGTGTTTCACATGTAAAAGGTAAATATTTTGGCACTAAAAGAGATCAAGGCTAATCTTCAGTGTCATAACAAACTGGCCCTAACTTTATTATACCTTTCTTAAATTCTTTCTTTTCTCATATATAATATTATACATTTCTTTTTAAAATTACATCACTTTTTAATGAAATCACCTTCCTATGTGATTCAGTTTTCCCAGTATCATGCAAATGTTTTCACAGCATCATTAATTACCTTTTTATTGGTAGAGCATGTATCCACTGATGCTCTATATGAAAATCTTCTTGTCTTTAAAGCTTCTTTGAGCTCCAGAAATTGGAACACAAAAGGGGTGAAACCCAGAGCATGTATGTGAATGAGTGTGTGTGTGTATGTATATGTGTGTGTGTATGTGTGTATGTATGTGTATATCTGTGCATGTGTGTGTGTTTGTGTATGTGTGTGTGTATGTATGTATGTATGTGTATGTGTGCATGTGTGAGTTTGTACATGTGTGTGTAAGTGTGTGTGTGTGTGTGTGTGTGTGTGCATAAGTGTGTGTGTTTGTATGTGTATGTGAGTATGTGTGTGTATGTGTGCATGTATGTGTTTTTAGGTGTGTGAGTGTGTGTGTGTTTGTGCGTGTGTGAGTTTGTAGGTGTGTGTGTGTGTGTATGTGTGTGCGTGAGTATATGTGTTTGTGTGTGTGTGTATGTGTGTGTGAGTAATTGTGTGTATGTGTGCATGTATGTGTTTGTAGGTGCATTAGTGTGTGTGTGTCTGCATGTGTGTGAGTAATTGTGTGTATGTGTGCATGTTTGTGTTTGTAGGTGTGTGTGAGTGTGTGTGTGTGTGTGTGTGTGTGTGTTTGAGTGTGTATGTGTGCATGCGTGGTTAAGAGTGCTGAGGAAGGGATTTTGTTACTTGGCTCAGGGCGCTTCATGTTTATGGTAATTGTAAAGCTTAGCAAATTAATGTTAAGTTGCAAGGAGATACTGCAGGGTCCCTCTAAGTGCTCTGAGGATGCCTTTTACACTGCATCAGTATGCAGGTAGGTTGAGGGGAAAGGAGTCAAAGGTGTATGGGTGAGCTGGCATGCCTTACTGACACCACCGCCTGACAACAGCGAGGGAAACAGAGAAGGTGGGAGGAACACAGCTTCAAAGCTTATGCGAGCCAAGATGCACACTGAGGTGACACTCATAGACAGCTGCCCATGAAATATGGAGAGCGCATCCCAGCTTGGAGAGGTGCTAAACAAATCAAACTTTTGCTTCACCTCATGGTCGAACAAAGCACAAAGTCACGTAAACTTTAAATCAGCCATCTGTTGGATTTTTATTGAACATTTTTACACTAAATAATTTAAAACATTTTTGAAATATACAGTTCCAAAATTTAGAAACATTTTTAAAGTTTTGAAATATACAGTTCCATTCCACACAAGCTGTACAAGGAATCTAAGAGAATCCTACTTTGTATCTACACTTACTGTGCATTTTATCAGCTCCACTCAGTATATAGTATGTAGGGGCACAACACAGGTCTGGAAGGCCTTGCCTTACTTTTTAAGAACAGCTGACATTTCTCCTAATTTCCAAATACATTTATTGTTCTTTAAAACATCATTTTTAAGGAAATGACAAAACATCAAAAAAAGAAAAACAATGCAATGTTTAAAGCATTTGAATACTTCTAAGAAGCACTTTTAAAACTTTGACATACTTCTAGTCATGATGTACTTCAGTGGTCTCTTAATTTTTTCCAGAGCTGTGTTTCCTAAAAACAAAACAAAACAGTATTCTACATTTATTACTGTTAGTGTGTCAGAAATCACACTACTGTTCTTGTAAAGTTTTATTTTTCCCATTATCATCCCCTACATAGCTGATTTTAGCACCTCTCCTCCTCCTACACATTTTGAAATTTGCTTCAGACCAGTCTGTTAATATCCCCTGCAGCGTGCTTTGATTAGTTGGTCATGGACGTTGTCTTTGATCAGTACTGATTCATTTAAATAAACAAATTTGTGATTGAGTCAGCTCTGAATCATGCCAGTCACACAACATGGAAAATAACATGCATTTTACTGAAACATACCACAGGTGGGCAGGTTGTTAGGCACCTGGCAACCCAGCTAACGAGCTAATGAAGCTCCTCACTCTCACCTGGGTTGCCTAGGCACTCAGTGACCACACATACGACATCCCATGATATACTACATCTATGCCCAGCGCTGTGTACCACCTAATATTCAGGTGACCGACTCTGACGGAGGTGTGACTGAGACAGACCAGACGTGACAACAACAACAATAATAATAGTAATAATAATAATAATAATAATAATAATAATAATAATAATAATTCGATTACATGAAAGAGGACATAACTTAAAACCAAATAATTTTGTAGACACAGTCTCCGCAGCTTACCTACTACTGCCATTTGTAATTTGTTATATAGGTGGGACTTGGTGTGCAATTGATTATTGACTGTGATGTTGTAAATCTTCAAAGGGAGGCATTTATCTTAGGGAAAGAAAATATGCACTGCATTGGTGTCCTAAGGAAGCCTACATTGATAACCACTGAGCAGCTAAAACTGTTGTAAACCGCCAAAATAAACGACTTAATCTATTGATGACTCACATAGTCAGCAACTGTTTCTGCGCTCGGGGCTTGTTTCTTTGACTTCAGGTCAATATACTCTGTTGAATCTCTTCCCTGCCTACAACTGGTGTCCTAGAAAGCAGCTGTAAATGTGGATGTCAGATAATTGAACACAACTGACTCAATAGCTAGTTAGTGTAATAATTTTACATTAATTTGGTACTTTTATTTGTGTAGAAATGATACTCAGTGAACATGTATTCCACTGTTTATCCTGCAGCAAATCATTGTCATATTGAAGTTGAAGTTTAACCTCATCTCTACATAGTCAGTATTCAAGTAATCCCTCTTATAATTTAATAATAATTCACTCGTTTTGCATTGTTTTACATGTAGTTACTGAATAATAGCAAGATAGTATGAAATATGGTAGTATAATTGTGTAAGGTATGATTGCAACTATTCTCTAGATATAGTACCTCTGAACGTTTAAAAAATGCTAACTTTGAATTATAGGGTTTATGATGTTAAAAGCGAGAGAACAGTGGTCTGGCATTTCTAAGGCATTTTGCAATTTCAATTTCAAACCCCATCAAATACAATATCACTCTAGTACACTGAAATTCAAATACAGTTTCTGAGAACAGCAATAGCCCGAATCACACCTGCCAAAGTTCTTGCTGTAGCTCTTATGATGCAAAAGCACAATTTGGCTTTAAATAAAGAACAATATGTTGTAAAAAAATTTCACAACTTCACAAATGAATTTAAATCTAACTCCGTCTTATAAAACACCAAGCACATCACAATGGGAGCGGACAGGTCTAGTTAAGTTTAAAAATACATTGCATCTGTCTCATCTTCTTTGCATTCTGTAGTTCTATAATTATAGTAAAGACATGTACTGGATATATTGCATATGCTTGTAATTTGTGAAGAGATCCACCTGGTTGTGTGCCTCTGCTTATTCTTGTCAATCAGCTTCTCTCTCTCTCTTTTGTTCTTGGTCTCTCTTACGTTCTGGCTTGCGGTGTCCTTGCCTGTTTGATCTCAGCTATGCAGCGCACAGTATGAGGGAGCTATTAAAATTAATTTAGCTCCCCCGGTCCAGAGGCGGGAGGAGATGTCTGTTTTGATGGAGCGACTCTGTCACTTACATTTGGAATCTTTGCCAGCATAAATGGACAAGCTGGCGGTTGTCCAGAAAAAACAAAAACAGGTAAACATGGAGCCAAAAATGAACCAGGGCTTGTCAACACCCCCAGGTTTAACATGCACAATTATTTGCAGTAGTGTTCTATACATTTATTTCTAAATGGCCAAAGAAATGACACACCATTTGCCTGTCCTGGGCCAGAATCACAGAGAAAAAAAGAGAAAGAAATAAAAATATGAAACAAAATGAAATAAAATATTCTATTCTACAGAGCAAAGTATGCAGGCCTTGAATGGACTCTAAAGAGTTTGTTTGCATATAACATTTGATTGCCTTAAAGGTCATTGATGTAAATGCATAAACCATCAGCTAGCTCTTCCATATATTCAGGAAAGAATCTTATCTGGGAACTGGGATAGCTCTTCCATGTGCTGAATATAGAACTGTGTATCTCTGTATGACAGCAGTCTAGCCTTAAATGCTTTTCTAAAGAGGAACTTCCAAAGAGAAAAGTACAGAAAGAAGAAATACCAACTAAATATTAATCATCCAATGAGCCTCAGCCAGAACTTTCCGGTATGTCTTAATCTTTTTTGAATGCTGGCATGCATGTTAGGGAATAGGGATCTATAGACATGCCGTATTGGAGATTGGAAACCCCGTAGACTTCATCCTGTCAAAGAATTTTCGGTTCAGTTAAATTTAAAGTTTTATATCACATTAACTAATGTTTTAATATAACTAGAGTAGATTCATTTCCTTACAAAAACATTTAAAACTACATGTTATGTAATTTCAATGTAATGTTATTCAAAAATGGTCAGAGAATTATTACCAGCCTTCAATGAAAAATTCCTAAGGCAAAAAGATTGCACTCTTGTGTGTAAGCAGCCATTCTGTTAAAATGGTTTGACGCCAAAAACTTGGTTGAAGAATCTAAATTTGAGCGACACATTTATGTTAAAAAAACATTAATTCTTCTGTACTTTCTGGGTTTTTATATTGGGACAGATTGATCTGCAATACTGCATTTTCCTTATTATGATAAGAACTATTACAGTTATGCTGATTCATATTGCACACATTTATTGTGCCAACACTAACTAGCCATTGGACCAGAAACACTGTATGGGAATGTATGGGTGCATAGTTTATCCTCTATTCTATCTATGGAAACAGACCATTAAAGGGCCACATGTGACCCTTTCTGTTTAGGTGAGGTACCATTTTCATCACAGCAGTTGCACACACACTGTAACTTATATGCCTTAGGTGCTTACCCATGAAAATATCTGATTGATCACAGGGATTATACAAAAAAAGGAACTTTTCAGAGCATTTTATTTATTTAAGTTTAATTTATTTTCTGCAACTAAATCCTACCCAGTATAATGGCAGATGTTCTCTGTGCCAGTCCTGACTGTGTGTGGTAATTGAATGATCTCCTGTCCATTCTTATATTCTTTGCACTCTTACGACATTGACATGCATGTTCATTTCCGAAACAGAATACAAAGTAAGACACAATAAATACCACTAAAACTTTTTGTCATTGCTGTATAGTAAACAGTCCCCTATGCAAATAATGTCTCAATATACACTGTAAAGTCTTGGATGAATATTTTAAGTTACAGGGTTTCCAAGTAATAGTTTGTAACTTAAGCCTTAGACAGAACAGTGTGGACCCCACCCTCTTCTACCATTACGCTCCTAAGACCTTACATCACACTTGAACAGCATATCTTATAACATGTCTAAATTAAATGTCAGATATCCGATTGGCTGTGTTATAAAGTATTGGCCCATAATCACCCCATAGCCTGTGGGCTGGACCTTAGTGTGCTGTAACAACCCAAAGGCAGGATCTCGCTAATGAGAGTTATTAGGTTGTCGTAATTACAAGATATGGCTCTGGACAGGCAATTGATTTATGTGGACCAGCTAACACCATTAAACCAGAACGTGTGGGTTTTCTCCGGACATGCGAGCTTATTGGTGTAATTACAGTGAACATTTCTATTAGCCAAGTGCTGTTATATTCATTGCAGATGGCAATGTAAGGCTTGCTAATCTCTTGTCCTGAAAATGTAGTGCAACGATGGATGAAGGCCCCATCACACTAGGGATAAAGGTCAATCAGAGAATGTATTGGCTGCCCTGATAATAATCTGTGAGTGGTTTAATGTGAGAAGCTTTAACAAGACCCCGTTCTCAAGGGTTTGTATTGCATTCATGTGAAAAGTTTGTATCTTCATGGCTGTTTGTTAAGCTCTGTTTATTTTATTTAATTTCCAATCAAAATGGCCAACAAGAACAACAAACATCAAAAAAACGAAAAAAACGGATTCTTAAAATGTAAACTGAAAATGACACCATAATGAACACCAAGTTTATGCATAAATTCAAATTCAAATTTTATTTGTCACATACACAATCATACACAGTACGATATGCAGTGAAATGGTTACCTTAAAAAGAAAATAAAAACTATATATAAGGAATAAATATTAATATAAAATAAATTAAATGAAATACAAAAGAAAATAAATGTAACTAGTAAAATAAACAAACTGCACTATTAAAGGCATAATAAATATATTACAAAATGTAGAAATATAGAAAATAGGGGGGGAAGTATATATATAATTTTTTAAAATGTTTTAAAGTGTCATATATATATATTTATAAACATGTATTGTATAAAGTGACTTATGAAAGTGACAGATATGTAAATATGTATTGCATGAATGTGTCCATGATTGTCCAGTCAATGTTAATGTTTAAAAGATATTACTCCTGTGTGGTGTGATTGAGAGACCTTATCGCATGCGGGAAGAAGCTCCTCCTCAGTCTCTCTGTGTTGGGCTTCAAGGAGCGGAATCACTTCCCAGACCGCAACAGAGAGAACAGTCCATTGTTGGGATGGCTGAGGTCCTTCACGATCTTCCTGGCCTTGGTCCATCACCACTTGCTGTAGATCAAGTGCAGGTCAGGGAGCTCAGTGCAGATGATGCGCTCAGCTGATCGCACCACCCTCAGTAGAGCTTGTCTGTCCTGCATGGTGCTGTTTCCAAACCAGGTCATGATGTTTCCCGTCAGGATGCTCTCTATGTTACAGGAGCAGAAATTCCTGAGCACCTTGGAGGGCAGTCTAAAGTCTCTCAAGCGTCTGAGGTGGTAGAAACGCTGCCGGGCCTTTTTCACCATGGTGCTGATATGACAGGACCATGACAGGTCCTGCATGATGTGAACACCGAGGTATCGGAAGCTGTCCACTCTCTCCACTGGGCTTCTGTTGATGATGGGGGTCTGGTAGTTCCTCTTCTGCTTTGTACTAAAGTCCACTATCAGCTCCTTTGTCTTGCTGACGTTCAGGAGGAGATTGTTCCTCTGGCACCAGTTCTCGAGATTTACATTCTCCTCTATGTAGGCCGACTCACTACTGTTGGTGATCAGGCCCACCACGACAGTGTCATCAGCAAACGTGATGATGGCGGTGGAGTTGGTAGTGGCCACGCAGTTGTGGGTGTACAAGGAGTACAGCAGGTGGCTTAGAACACAACCCTGGGGGACTCCAGTGCTGAGAGTGAGTGAGGCTGAGACATGTGCGCCCATCCTTACTGCCTGTGGTCTGCCAGTCAGAAAATTGGAGATCCACTGACACATTGATGAGCTGAGTCCCAGGTGCTCCAGCTTGGTGGTGCGTGTGGAGGGAATTGTGGTATTAAATGCAGAGCTGTAGTTGAAGAAGAGCATTTTAACATAATTCCCTTTCCTAGTGTCCAGTGATGTGTGGAGGAGATGAGATTGCATGATCTGTGGAACGGTTCTGGTGGTATGCAAGCTGTAGTGGGTTGAGTGTGTCCGGTAGTGAATAAATGATGAAGTCTCTGACCAGATGTTTAAAGCACTTCATCACTACTGAGGTGAGGGCTATAGGGCGATAGTCATTGAGAGAAGCAGGATGAGGTTTCTTCGGAACAGGAACAATGATGGACTCTTTGAAGCATGTGGGGATCACCGACTGAGATAAAGAGAGGTTGAATATCTCTGTGAACACAGGTGCTAGCTGGTCTGCGCAGGCTCTGAGGATATGGCCTGAGATGCTGTCTGGTCCTGCTGCTTTCCTGATTTTCACTCTCTTGAAGGCTCTCCTCACGTCCTGCTCAGTGATGATGAACGCGTTTTCTGAGCTGGCAATGTCTTCTTGTCTGCAGCCATTAGGGCCGCTAGCGTCTTTAGCTGCAGACTCGAAGCGAGCATAGAAGGTGTTCAGCTCATCTGCCAGAGTCGCATCTGCGTTTGTCATACCAGTTGTTGGTGCTTTATAGTCTGTAATTGTCCTTAGTCCCTGCCACAGGCTCCAAGAGTCGCTCTGTTGGAGTTGTGACTCTAGTTTTCTCCCATAGCACTGCTTCGCCTCTTTCTCCGCCTTCCGGACATTATACGGTGTAGCCTTGTAAGGTTCCATGTCCCCCGACGCAAGTCTCGTGTTGTCGGCAGCAGTGCGAGATCTCAGAGCGTCGCGGACGGTTTTAATAAGGTGCCCATGTGTGCCCTTGGCACCAGGACACTCTAGTCCATGGTTCAATGATTGATTTTTGGTTGTTTCATTGGACTTGCAGTTGCATGTATTGGAAAAGAAAATCGGGTGAAGAGAGGGGAGGAGCTGTCTACTGGAGGACACAGGTGGACATCAGCGGTAAGAGATGCTGAAAAGGGAAGAAGGAGTTCTATCAGGCCTGTGGGAGTCCGGAGAACATTTTCCACAGTTCTTGGAAGGTTTTTTACAAGATTTTTTCTTTGTGAATTTGTGCCTATTAATTCTGTAGAGTATATATTCATGCACCAATGGTGGACAAAAAGGCCTGGCTCACAATCTCCATTCTAGTTATCCTAAAGATGTTGGATGGGGTTGAGATCAGAGCTCTGTGTGGCCAGTCAGTTCTTCCACACCGAACTCATTCAACCATATCTTTATGGAGCTTGCTTTTTGCACTAAGACACAGTCATGCTTTAACAGAAAAGGTTCTTCCCCAAACTATGTCCACTTGGAAGCCTGGCATTGTGCAAAATAACTGTCATGGTTTGGCCAGTGGCTGTTATGGGCCACTGCTTTTTCGTTTGTTTTTTTCTTTTCTGTTTGGAAAATCAAGGGCTTTTATTGTGACACCCTGTTCTGTTTTGTTTCTGTGTTTTTATGTCGGTGTGTCTCACGTGTCTCATTAGTTTCAGCTGTCTCGTGTTTAGATCCCATTTAGTTTTGCATATAAAAGAGCGACCAAATGTCCGGTTTTCCCCGGACATGTCCGTTTTTCACATCCTGTCCGGGGCGTCCGAGTTCCTTTTTAGAAAGTGAGGACATACTCATTCTCAAGTCCTGTTTTCTCATTACCTTTCATTGGACCATTAAATTGACCAGCACTAGGGCACTACGCACGGCGCTGCGAGTGACGTAATCCACGAGCCTCCTCAGTGCGGGCAGCTCAGTTTAAAATCGGAAGATATTTTCAAGGTCAGCATCTAGTGTGTCTGTCTCATGATGGACACAATTGTTCAGTATATGCGCTGGGCAACCCACGCCAATGACTGGTTTGTTCTGCATTTGGAAGACAAAATGTTTTTTTGCCAATGTTTCCATTAGGTAGCTTGTAATGGTGGTTGCCGTTTCATTTGGTGTGTCTTTTACTTCAATTAATTTGGTTTGCACACTTCCAATCAAAGCACTGGATAGTTAGTCAGTACTAACACCACAAAACGGGACACCTCAACAGAGTGAGGTTTGTTTGTTATTGTTCTATTACTAACACTAATAAATATCGGTTCTGAATATTCTCAATATTGGTTATCAAGCACATAAACATGCTAATAATTGGTATCGTATCAGTAATAAAAAATCAATATCGGTCACTAATTCAGACACAGGAGAGACAGAAATGCTTTGTTTCTTTAATTCTGTAATTTTTCCATTTTCTTCTAACATAAACTTTTACTTAATGTGGTGTCTTAAATGTTACCAAGTAATATATGCACAAGCCAAAAACATGCATTATCATTTTAAAATGTAACATATAGAAATCTTATTAAAGTTTGGTTCTCGACATATTTAAGAGCATTGTACAGAACAGTTTGAATTCCAGACATCAAGGGTGTAAAGACACAAGGTGACATTACACACATATTTAAATGTTGTGAATGTGTTTTTATTAAATGTTGTTTCTTTTTTATTCAAATATAGATTATCATTTAACAGGATTGACTTGAAAAGAAAGGCAGGCTGAACTATCAACTCTTTTTTTTTCTTCAAGTCATTTCTCTCCCTCCCCGCTTTGATCCGTTTTCAAAGCTTTCTACCATAGAAGGGCCTTTCTGATCAGGTCATGAACTGGTTTAGAAGGATAAGGGTTTGTTTGGAATGACTTGTAATCCACTGTACAGTGAAATAAAGGAATTAGTATTAAGAAAAATAAATACATCCATACAGAAGAACTTTGATGAGATTTTCAGAAAGAAGATAAAAGAGAATATTCACTGGAAGGTCTAGCTAGGGCATGCCTTACCCTTTTTTGAGGGGTGGGGGGTGGGGGGGCTTGCTTTCCATCTTCCATCTTTGATCTAAATAATGAAAGCCATGCATGTGGCATGCAAGTTTGCTGTAAGCTGCTGTCTTTATCCTTGTAGTAAAGAGAAAAGCCAGTAGCACTATGAGAAGATACACATTGGCAAACAGTGCTGGTGTATAGAAGTATAGGAAGTAAAGACTACAAGATTGTACATTTTGGTGCCTATTAAAAGTTTGGGACAATTTCAGAACGTGTTCAATACATGGGTGTGATTTCTTTGCCATTGAACATTATAGAGATTAGCATGTTTTGTTTTCATTTTCTTTTATTTGATATGTTCAATATCCAGACGACTGTAACTCATCTTTATGTAACTATACATCATAACTATACACAACACAATGGGCTATAGTTGTATGGAAAGGTTTGAGCACCCTTGGACAAATTACTGTAAATTCCGGACAATAAGCCGCAACATTTCTTCCAAAAAAGTAACCCTGCGGCTAATAATAAGTTGCCGCTAATATTTTTTTTTTTTTTTTTTCATGACGCTAAAAACACTTTGCCTCGTACCCAGACCCGGCACCAGACCCGGATTTGCGGAAGGACCTCTGGGGACGCACACATTTTATAGGCTCGTTTCGGGTTGCTTATATTTTATGCATATATCAGCCGTGTCAAAATTTTTTATTCTGCTTATTTGCTACATTTATTTGCTAAAAAATGTTAAATTACTTTTGCACAGGTTACACATTATTAATGATTCAAATTAACAGTAGCAACATTACAATGAACAGAAATGTGTTCTCTCTCTACATGAAATGCGTATCTACGTCTATATAAACAACAAAATGTCCAAGGGCATAATGCTACTTTCTGCTAGCACCCCTAATGACTTGTTGAAGCTAAGAGCATTGCATATTTAAAGTGTGTGAAAGATGTTACATGGGTTATCTGAAGACATATTTTTGATTATTTTAATTTGTGCATAGCATTTTAGAGTGTCTTCTTCACTAAAGTGTCCTGGCAGAGAGCACCAGATGTTTACTGTCTAACAGAGGCCAACTACTTGCTCCAGAAAGCCTAGAGAAATGCATCCTATCACAAAACCGGTTTCAGCATTGGAAATCAAAATGTCAATACCCCTGTCAATTTCTAATGTTGTTGTTGGTTAGTCTGACAAGGTAAGACCTCAGAATAGTGCCTAAATGCTTAACCTGAAGGCATAAACCCACAACCAGTGGGAGAACTTTCATAGCTCTGTTTATGTGGCAGCTGGTGGGCTTGTGGTTGGGGAGTTACCTCTGCAATTGGAAATGTTCAGCGGCACCACTAAGATAACCTTGTACAATGTAGCTTCCCCACACACTGTTCCTGGCTGCCTGCTGCTTCACTAGGTAAATGGGATAAATGTTGAAAACTATTTCATGCTGTTCTCATTGCGTGTCTACTTTACACCTACATAACACAAAAACAATCCTGATTGATTATTTTTACATTCTAGAGCTCACAGCTATTTTTCTTTCGAACCAGTTAAATAAACACAGCACTGCAGAACCTGCTTAGTTTACATACAAATCATTTTATATTAAAATAATCTAAAAATAACAGATAATGTATTTTCCCTAGCAATGAAAGCCACAAGTGTCCCTCTCTAATGCCTGGTTTTGGCCAGGTATTCAATGCTGTTCATTTGGGAAGGTGTGGGGGACCTAGCAAGTTTAGACATAGTAAGAGAAACACCCCCTCAATAATTTATTTCAAATGTGTGTGTGTTTACATGTGTTCAGCGAATTTTTAGTATTGAATGTATCTGAATTGTTCTGTAAACTCCTGCTGATCTAACAATAATTGGAAAGGGGCATGCTCCCGCCACTAGGTGGCAGACCAC
>JBBKCR010000001.1:5445284-5461691 GCA_037577295.1 Ladigesia roloffi
TTATATAGCATTCTGAATAGTTATATATAACTCAATAAAATGTTTTTAAACACTTTGGTTTTTTTATTTCTTCTTAACCAGCCAGTAGCTCAGTGATGACAAGTATGACAGTTTTAATTTCTATTTGTATATTTTTGGTTATCTTCTGATATCTGGCTGGTCTCCAGAAGGGAAGAGCTTAGAGCAACTCTCTGGGGCCAAGTTTCCTTTACTTTCCTCTGCCCTCCTTAGACAAGATAAACTGTTCAATAATTTATATCTCTCTGAGTCAGGCATGGCAGCTCCTGGGAGGGTTAGAAAAGAATACAGCACTGCTTTAGTATTTGCGACTCCATCTGCATCAATAAAAGAAAAACTACATGAATCAAGAAGAGTGGTGGGAGTTATCAGCAGAAATACAGAAGGTGTTCAAATGAAGTTACTAAAAGAGTTTAATGAATTGAAGAACACTGATTTGGCCAAAAGTTTCTTTATTTTCTCCATTTCAAGTCTGTTTTTCACATGCCTCTGATGACCAATTTCCATCACTTTTACGGCTGTTTATTAGCCCTCGTTATTTTTGTTGGATGACACTTTGGGCAGAGGAGCTGAGTCAATAAAGGGGTATAGAGCTGAACTAAAACAAATGTAAAAGTTACTTATAAGCCACAGCAAACTATAAAAACTATAAAATTTCACTTGGTCCATTCATATTGAGATTTATAGATAATTTTTGACACGTTCATTTGTGATGTTTTACGATTAGATTATACTTTTAAAGCATTTATGAACTGTTTAATTAAGCTAATTAACCTAATTAACCCATAATTTATCTATTCATGGTCATTAATTAGGTTAGGAAGACACTAATGCTTACTAATGGAGTAATAAGAGGAAGCATAAGTAATCAGCGAGATCTGTGTTTTAGCAATATAAATGAATGTGAGCTCAATATGTCATTGTTGCCTTATTAGTTTTTGTTATTCTAATCATATACAGACACTTAATAATTGAAATTTGATAGTTAAATGGCTACAGAGTAAACAACAACAAAGAAGGGCAGTGCACTTTATTTCTAGTCTAAACCTATTCTAAATAATTCTAAACCTGAATTTAATTCCACAAAAAGAAAATATTTATATAAACACTAACTGAGGAATAAAGGCATTATATAAACACTACAAAGCAACAGGCATGGTCAAAGCACACAAACTGACCTTTTTTCATAAAGATCTGCTGTCATGTATTCAGCTCTTCAAGCTCTACACATGAAAAGATGTAAGTCCCAAACCATAAAGGTTATGTCCACCATAGAAAATAACTTATACGCAGAGCACCTAAAAAGAAACAGCCTTGGTGGCTAATTAACCATCATTCCCAAGGACTTCCTGCATTGTTCATTGTGTGTTTAGCTAGTTCTCACCTGCAAAATGGAAACATGACTGTAGGCAAAACTAGAAGGGATCCTGTACAGGAGATTTCTTAATTCCCTAAAAGACTGCAGGAAAGCTTAATTAAGATGACAAAAGCTGTGACTGGCAGTTACGCCATATTAATTAATTACCACATTAATGCTGAATTTGTTTTACTTCTTTTTACTAGAAAGGCTGACTGGAGAACAGCATTAAATATTTGACCCTGGAGCTGAAGGAGACTGGGTTTATTTGGTTTCTTGTCTCTTAAAAATAACAGAATGGGGAGCAAGAAGCAAGAGGCATCAGAACTTGAGAAAGCATTAAGGCCTGAATTGTTGGGCCATATTTAGATCTGCCATTTTTAGTACTTTCCATTTCCTTTATCTACAATCAGTAAGTGCTGGCCTGGCTTCTTCCATTTCATTTTGAAACTGTATTCTGCATCTGTAAAAATGGCACCACATTTAAGGGGCACTGAATATAATATGAGCCCCACTTTTAAAAAAAATCTATGGTCTGATACTTATCGTGCCAGCATTCAGGTATGCATTTATCCTTCAGTATAATAAGAAGGTAATCAGATGATTGGACAAAAAGGTTTTGGAAATTGTTGCAATGATTTTTTCCTCGTCACTCATACTGCTCACATTTCATTCATTCATTTTCTTTAACCAGTTAATTCCTTGTGTTGTGGGTACCTGAAGCACCTGGATGAGGGTTCACCTGACACACATGTCTTTGGGCTGTGGGAGCAACCAGAGACTCTGCAGAAAGCCCAGGCCACCACATAGAGAATGAGGAACAAAAAAGGGGACAGATTGTTGCTGCTATGGGGTAAAAATGGATGCGTGCACCATCTCAGGCAGGTGCATCCCCCACTGCCCCTGCTCCCTGGCGGACATCAAATTCATATAGTCTGATTCCACCTCTCACAGGCTCCATTTCGCTGTGGATGATAAGGGGTTATGAACACTTTAACACAGCCATACAATGTACACAGATCGTGCATCACCAGCCACTCCTCACACTCCCCCTTCCATTACTAAATGTCTCTCAGCAGGCCCTGGTCAATGGACACTCTCCTGCCCACATCATCCGTCAAACTTGACATGCCCCAAAGCCTTATGATACTCTGTCCATATCGTATGTCTCTCGCCAACGGGTACCACAACCCTCAATCGCTCTTTCCACTCCTCCAGG
Source organism: Ladigesia roloffi (assembly GCA_037577295.1). Lineage (NCBI taxonomy): Eukaryota > Metazoa > Chordata > Actinopteri > Characiformes > Alestidae > Ladigesia > Ladigesia roloffi. The sequence goes on from JBBKCR010000001.1 coordinate 5,447,879, forward strand.
AGTGATGCTGCAGCATTTCTTAGAAAAGCTTCAGGGTGTCCCACTCCTCTATCAAGTAACGGCTATCCCCTGATACGTGTTTTTCTACCCCCTGGGGTGGGTCTTACCCCAGATCGCACCCACTCGCATATTGGGCCATGTCATTTAGCTTTTCTACATCATGTAGCCAGACTCACCAAATTACAGGTAAATGGGCCGCCCTTATTCATTCCTTTGAGGACCCCCTAACATTGATGACATCCTCGGCTGTGCTGGCGGGGTGGGAGTAGTGCATTGGCCGCACCCCTAGCCAGCTCCCTCTGTCCAGGTGTCAATTCTGCCAACATGCCTTCACACAGCCCCTGCACCTTTTCATGGCTCTCCTGACAGACCTCTTCATGCAACGCCCTCTGCCAGGCTTCTAAATCTAAGGGAGGCCCAGTGGCATACCCTGGCGCAGCCTTTGGTGGAGGCACAAAAATATGGCGAGCTCCCGCTCTCCCTCTTTGCAGGCCTCTTTGAAAGTGAGTCGGCTGGCTCATTGAATCAGCCGTGGCAGTTTTTTCTTCCCAGGGTCACTCTCCAGGCCTGCCACCAGTTGCCTGTGCAGGGAGATATCACCATTCTCCCCTTCTTTGCTGGACTCTATGGTAACAGACCCCAATGTGGCTTTTACTTTAAGTGTGATTTTACCATTTTAGCACCTTGGGAGTACAAGCAATGAATAAGTCTAACTGGCGTACCTTTTTCTGAGCAAACAGTTTATTTCTAAATTGCAGAAAAATTTGACAGTGTCACCATGGCCCCTCGTGCATTTCCCACTCTGCTGTACACCACCCAGCTCACAGCAATTCTAGGGGAAAGAATCAGTTGTTGCAGGTAGCAAATGGATGTGCAAATTGCATAATATGACAGACATGGATAATACATATGCACAAAATTTAAATTTTAAGTGCATTCTGCATAATTGTTCTCCTAAAGACCAAGAAGACCAAGACCATTCTTATAAAGTCAGCAGTAATAATGGCAGGAATTTAAACTTTACACTACTTCATGATGGAAAATATAATTCTATCACTGCTACATTTTACTTTGTAACACATTATCCTCCGACAATTTAAATGGGCTCAAAACCATATTGATTGTAAACCTACAAATGCACTTGATAAAATGCCAGATGAAGAAAAACAAAAGACATATTCCTAACATACTGACTGATCTTTGTGCTGATCTTACTGTGTAGCATTCAAATTAATGTTTAAACCCTTCTAAAATTCACAATTGCCTGTGAATCTCAGTTGAACATATCTCATTCATGAAAAGAACTTATCTGCATGTATGTGTGTGTGTGTGTGTGTGTGTGTGTTTTTTGTACAAAGATTTTAGGTTTTTAGGTATGGATGCCCATATGACTGCACAGCTGTTAAATCAGCAGTGCTAATAAGAAATAAATGAGAATGAATTCGCTCAGCCTTGGTTGCAGTCACAATTTAGTTCCCTTTAAATCTAGCTTCAGCTTCAGTGAACAAAAAGTAAAGTGACCAATAAGACGGCGTAGCCTACTTATAAGAAATCAACCTTCACTGTCAAAGTTTGGCCTTCATAACAAACTTGTGAGTGTATGCCTTAGTCAAAAGAGATTGCTGTGGACCTAAGAAAAATAATTGATGATCTGCATCATCATGAAGAACAGTTCTTTGATCTTTAAGTTTAAAGTTCATTATTCCATTTTAGGAATGACAGTGGGAAAATACACACAAAAAATTAAACACCAGTGTGATCCTCCCTAGCCATGGCTCCCCAACAAACCCACGGCAAGAGCCCCTAAGAAACCTAAAAGCACCAGCATAAGAAAAATAAAGCATAAGAAACAAAAAGGATGCCACTGTTCTCCAGGATACTTATGTTTTCTGAAAAGTCACCTGTATCAGAAGCTTCATTGAAAGTATGTTGTACTGTCTGATAAGGTAATGGTGGAATACTGTGACTTAAATGAAACTAAAAATGTATTCCAGCATAAGAATATCATGCCATACAGGATGATGGTCCGCTATGGAGTTGTTTCACTGCCATTGACCAGGTTAGCTTGCTATCATTTGATATGGCTTTGAATTATTAATTGTATCAGGAAATTCCATAAGAAAATGTCAGGGCATCTGTGCATGAATTGAAGGTCAAAGGGAGGTAGGTCGTGCAGTAAAATACAGAGATAATAGAGAAATATTGTGGCAAGACCTGAAGCATAGTTCAAGTGAGAAAGCCCACCAACAGTATTGGGTTGAAGCAGATCTAAATGGAGGAATGGATCAAAAGCTATAGTGGCAGACTGATCAGCAAGGAATATTTGGATGAACTTCTTGCAAGTTGTCTTGTTGCAGTAAGAGAAAACCATCTATTTTATTCTCCTTCTCTTTCTTTGTTAGTAAAGTTAAGAATCTGAAAACGTTTAGGTGATCACTGAGTTTGAAAGCACTACTGTATGTAAAATAATCAGCATTAGAAGTAAAGTCTTGTTGAATTCTGACACAGTTTAAGCCTCATCTGTCCTTGCGTAACAAACAGTTTATTGTCTTTAAATGTTTCAGTGTCATCAGGGTTGCCTCAAATCCATACTGCACTGGATACCCAGATATATTTGAATAATAATCATGTTCAGCTTGTCCTATTGATCAGTTGGTAATCAACTCTGCTGCACTATTATAAATGTCACTGCCACCTCTGCCATAAGTCTGAGTGGAACTCCGCCTTTATATTGTGTTTGAACATAATTGAAAAGCAACAGTGATTAAAGTCGAGGCACGACAGAGCCTTAAGGAGAAACAGTGGTGTGTTTGCTGGGGCCCACTCTCACTCTAATTACATGGCAACAAATGAGTTGCCAATCATGGGGATGTATTGTTTGTGCTTATCGTAGGGACCCATCAAGTCGAGCCAATTAAATGCCTCAAATGCGGGAGACAGTGGCAGCAGAAGAGTCTCCCTGCATTCACTTAATTTATGATTGCCAATTAAAATAAAGTAGCACGCCACGTTGTAAAAGCCGTCAGGAAGGGCGTCTGAAATTAGCCTTTCCCAGGCGGAATGATGGGTGCTTTCATTCTTATCTTATTTATTCCAGAGGCGGAGTGGTGCCTTCAAATTGGAGCGTTTTTCAGCGTATGCTGCTTCAGTGAAGAATGCACAGCTGGAGGGAATAAAGCAGTGTGATATTTAAAGCTTGTCCATTATACCAACGATTTCACCTTTAGAATGGCTGTTTAACAAATTTGCTCAAATAAAGCGTTGTACTCTGAAATGTTAGCACTCTAAATGACACATTTTCAAATCAAGAGGTATATACACAACAGCCAATACTGTACAGAATATTTTTTGTTGTTGTTAAGGTGTGCTTGTGTTGGGTGGTACCTGTTTCTTCAGTTGTATGTATTGTTCGAAACAATAAAGTATGTAAGTCTATGTAATTACTCATCCCTGGTTTGTCCGTGCTATTTCTAACAATGTGACAGTGATATCAGTTGCATTTTGAGGAATGTATTGTAAAAGCAGAACAGCTGGGACTTTTGAAAATCTGTTTTGTAAATAGCTAGTTGGTCTATGAGGTCTCATACAATGTGTTTTCCTTATACTTAGATTCTCACTGAAGGCATGAACATTATGAATGAATGCATGCGGAGTTATGTACTTAACAAAAAAGGTTAAATAACTGAAAACATGGTTTATATTCTAGTTTCTTCACCCTTTGCTCTGATTACTACTTTGCACACAGTACTGCTAAACAACTCTGGGAACTCCTTCAAGACTGTTGGAAAACCATTTCAGGTGACTACCTCTTGAAGTTCATCGAGAAAATGCCAAGAGTGTTCAAAGCAGTAATCAGACCAAAGGGTAGCTATTTTTAAGAAACTAGAATATAAAATATGTCTTCAGTTAATTCACCTTTTTTTGTTAAGTACATAACTCCAAATGTGTGCATTCATAGTCTTGATGCCTTCAGTGAGAATCTACCAATGTAAATGTCATGAAAATAAAGAAAACATTGAATGAGAAGGTGTAACCAAACTTTTGGCCTGTACTGTAAATAAATAATTCCATGAAATTAACATTGTTCAAGAGTTATTAGTCACGAGTCAAAACACCCAAGTCTGGGTTAAGTCACAAGTCTTTTTTCGTGTGACTTAAATGAGACTCAAGTCAAAATATTAGATTCAAGTCCCCATCTCTGTTCCTCTGTTGCTCCATGGTTCAGTTCTGGTGTTCTAATACACTCTGTAAGCTCATTTGTTGACAGGAGTTGGAATGGTTTGGGCTGAGTGTTTTTTTCTGGTGCAACGTTTAAGAGATAAAATATTACTGTGGGTAGTTTGCAATTTGTTTTGCTACATTATTGCTGTTTTGTCAATGCTTGCTGCTACGAATCAACTGAGGACTCTCCGTTGTTTACCTGTACATGTTTCCAAAGTGTTCATACATATACAGTTGTGCTCATAAGTTTAAAAACCCTAGCAGAATATATATATACCATTTTTCAGAGAAAATGAATCATAACACGTATGTATAGTGATTGGCTGAAGCCATTTATTGTCAAACAAGAGTGTTTACTCTTTTAAAATCATAATCACAACACAAACTGCCCAATTGACCTTGACCAAATGGTTACATAGCCCAGTCCTTAAAACCATGTAATACCCTCTTTTACATTGATGACAGCTTGAAGTCTTTTGTGGTAGTTGTGGATGAGACTCTTTATCTTCTCAGATGGTGCCCATTCTTCCTGGCAAAAACCTCCAGTTCCTGTAAATTCCTGGTCTGTCTTAGATTAACTGCATGCTGGAGGTCTCCCCAGAGTGGCTCAATGATACTGAGGTCAGGAGACTGAGATATCCACACCAGAATTTTGACTTGGCCTTGTGTTTTGGATCATTGTCATGTTGGAATGTCGAAGTACAACCCATGTACAGCTTCCGGACTGATGAGTGCAAATTTTCCTCCAAATTTTTTTTATTACTTACAGCATTCATCTTACCATCAATTCTGACCAAATTTCATGTGCCTTTGTACCTCACACATCCCCCAAAAAATCAGCAATCCACCACCATGTTTAACAGTAGGAAAGGTTTACCCTTTAAGGCCTTGTTGACACCTCTCAAAATGTAGTGTTAATGGTTTTAGTCTCATCATTCCAAATAAATATGTGCCAGAAGGTTTGTGGCTTGTCTTTGTGCTGTTTGGCATATAAGCATGATAATTTGTGGCATTTGCATAATAATGGCTTTCTTCTGGCAACTCAACCATGCAGCCCATCTTTCTTCAAGTGCCTCCTATGTTTCATCTGGAAACAGCCACACCGTATGTTACCAAAGAGTCCTGTAGTTCTCAGTTCCTTTGATATTTTCTTATACCCCTTTCCTGTTTTATACAGTTCAGCTACATTTTCCTGCAGATTCTTTGACAATTATTTTGCTTTCCCCATGACTTAGAATCCAATTAACATCAGTACAGCACTAGATGAGTCATGCACGTGTCTGTCAGGAGTACAGAAATTCAATGACCTTTTTATACACACCCACTAATTACAAACAAACAGGTAACATATGAAGATGTTTACCCATAAAATCCATTCAAACATATCTACGTCAAGTTTTGATCAGGGTGGTCATTTGGGTAGTTAGTATTGTGATCATGATTTAAAAAGAGTAAACACACTTGTTTGACAATAAATGGCTTCAGTCAACCACAAAACATAAGTGAAAGAAAAGTAGTTGTGATATCATTCATATTCTCTGAAAAATGGTTAATAAATAAATACAATCTGACAGTGTATGTAACCTTATGAGCACAACTGTATGCATAGGGGGGTAAGTCCATTCTTGGCCTTGAAACCAACTTTTTAAGGACATGGAGCCAGTGAAGGTTCCTTAGTAAAGGTGTGGTGTGTGTGTGAACTTTGGAACATTGAAGACTTGCCTCAGAGCTGCATTCGGAATCAGCTGAAGTGGCTTTGTTACTTCCAGTTGGAGTCCAGCCTGCGGAGAGTTGCAGTAGTTCAGTTTGGAAATGACCAGAGAGTGGACGAGAATCTGCATTGCTTTCGTGTTGAGAAAGGGTGGGATTGTTCTGATGTTTTAGAGAACGTATCTGCATGATCTGGAGATCTGGTCAACCTGCCATGAGAAAGTCAGATCATCATCTAGCCAAATGCAGAGATGGGAAGTTAACTGAGTTCCAAACAGAAACAATAAGGTCATGGCTTGGTAAAGGACTCCTTTTGATGAAGAAGGGCTCGGTCTTGCTGGGGTTTTGCTGGGATTGGACCAAATGGACTAGCCGTCACTCTGCACATTCATCATTGAGATTTGGGTGCCCTAGCACTCTCATTAGCTCACTGGCTGACCTTCTTTGGATCACTTTTGATAGATACTAATTACTGAATACTGTGAACACACCACAAGACCTGCTACTTTGGAGATGCTCTGAGCCAGTCATCTTGCCGTCACAGTTTAGTCCTTGTCAAAGCCACTCAGATCATTAGGCTTGTCGATTTTCACCGCTTCCAGCCTGCCAGCATCAAACACTGACAGTTCACTTGCTGCTCAATACAGGTACTATAATGACCAGATTCACTTTGCCTGTTGGTGGTTTTAATGCTGCAGCTGATCTGTGTCTAATGAGAAAACTACATTGTCGAGAACTCCACATAGAGTGAACAGAAGCAGAATGAATCATAGCCTTTTAATAGAATGTAAATATATTCCTGTTTTTTTTTATTTATGGGGTGTGACATGACCCTTAACGTGTAAGTCTTCATGTAAGTTGTTTTTATGCTTAACATAAAACTAATCTAGGCTGTAATCTAGAAGATCATTTTAGAATACATCAGATTCCCAACTCATCTCAACATTCATATTGCTTACTTTGTTTCCAATAATTACTCATACTTCAGTTTAACTACATAAAGTACTTGGCAGATAGCACAGATAACAATTGAACTTAGTAATACAGAGTAAGAAAATGACACATTTTTAACATGGAGAGTATGAATGGATGAAGTAATATTGCATCTACCATGGAGAAGACAATACACACTTCTTCTGGGTAGAAACTAGCAATAATTTAACAATACAACTTGATTAATACAAGGCCTTTTCAAAGGAAAATGCATTTTATTTCAAAATATCAATTACAATACATTTGTATTGCAACAAAAATGTCAATGTCAATCTATGAGCAACATGTACTTCCAGTACTTCACTAGTGTGCCCTCATTAGTTGTCTACTCAGCAGTCTAGAGAAATATATTTATGCCTATTCTCTTTTATGACAAGCATGTTAATGAGGTATTCTAATGTACCCCAACTGATTAATAGTTTGGCATCAAATTGCACTGTATTAAAATGATTGTTCATTCATTAGCAGAATTTATTACAATCTTGGCCTCCCCTGAGTTATCAATGCACATTTAACACTTGTGTGACCCATTCACAGTGCCTTAAACAACCCTAAATGGATCCAGTCAGATGACATTTGTGGAAGATGATGGAAGAGAGAAACTCAATGCAGAGGGAGTGGAGCCTGGGCGGTGTCTCCTGCTCCATTAGCCACTGCTGCCACACTATTGATGATCTAATTAAAAGCTGTCAGCTTGAAGTGTGTCACATATCCTACAGCCTGCGAATTGATAGCTCACATTAATTTTCACTCTTTCAGCCTGACTCCTCATTTTCGCCGGCCCCAACGTAAGCTTGTACTGTATCTGTCACACTGCTGCTTGCCTCTCTCTGTTTCTGTCAGGGTGTGTGAAGCAGAGCAAGTGCTGTCGTTTGGAATTCTGTTATGTGCCATTTTGGCACTTTAATTTGATTAAAATGAGGGTCTAGAGGGAAGATCCATGTAATAAATAAAATCCTTCCTAGTTTTGAGAGGGAGGTACATAACATCATTTTTTTCACCGTTATGCAGTGTTAAGATGGAAGAACATAAAATTGCTGAAAGTGCTTCCTTAAGAAACTGAAATTTGGGATAATGCAATTTCAGCAGAAAATATGAAAAGAGAACATATAAGGAACTCTTGAAAACTAGTGTTAAATACCACAGCTAAATTTTTAAGGTCAAGTCAGCACAAAGACTACCCATCTATCTGCATTACACTATGCAGGCAAATGTATAGGGACGTCTGATCATCGCACCAACAGGAACTTTAATGACATTGCATTCATTTACATAGGTATTCATATGGAGTCATCCCCCTTTTGCAGCAATAGCAGCTTCTACTTTTCTAGGAAGGCTTTCCACAAGATTGTGGAGTTTCTGTGGGAATTTGTGTCATTAGCATTTATAAGGGCAGCCTGAACAATGAAAAACAGATTGGTACCAATTCTTTTGTCCACATAGTGTATATGTCCAAAGGTATTTAGAGTGCATTTTTTCTGAAATCAGCAGTATTAATGCTATCATCCTTTTTTTGTACACAACATATTGGAACATTGCGATGAGGGTTTTATTGTATTTGGTCTCAATAACATTAATGAAGTCTAGTATTAATTCTGAATTGTTGATTCTGGATCACCTCTCTAATTACTCCCAAAGATATTGAATAATGCTCCATCACTACACATGTACAAAAGAGGTGTGCACTGGGCCCCCCAGTATTCTCATTCTTCAGATTCTTATTAGTTCTGTTTTTCATTCTATAATCAGCGTGCATATTTTGAGCCTTTTTGAGAGATATTTCACAATGTTTATCCAGTTAGGACTCCCCAATCCTACAGTGCTACCAACACTTAGAGGTCAAAGGCTAGCATGTGCTTCTACCAAGTCACATGAAATCAGCCACCTCGTCTGGAGATTAAACATGTGACCCCCCGTTGATTGGGACATTTGGAGGCTGTCCCCCTCTTTTCCTTTGATCAGTATTCTGTACATTTAGACCTTCAAAACCTGTAGAATCCTACTTGTGTTTTAAAATCCTCACCAGTATAGGATATATTGACAACTCTTCATACACTGCATTTAATATACAGTTCATTTGATAGATTTTCAGAGAAAAAGCAACATTTCAGAAATGTTTGAAAAGTAATTAAAAGAAATTCCTGTAATTCTTTTAAATCGTAATCCCTTATCTTGCTCACTGTGTAATGAATTGAGTTCCTGTGCAGTTACACTCCAATAGTTACATGACAATACATATACACAGTAAAATGAAAATAATGACACATTTTAAGGGTTATCGATTCACAGTTAGGTTTGAAAAGGCCCTTTTCTTTCCACTGGGCTGCATGCTCTGCCCAGTCAACAATGCTGTGAAAAGATTAATTTGACAGAAAATGCCCAGTGACTTCCCCGCCAGCCAGTGTCACTTCTTTCAAAAAGAAGGGCATTATTTCAGAGCTGGCTGTAAACGGTGTCACCTATCAAAGCGGAACTCCTCAGAGTTGGACTATGCGAGTATCACGAAGGTATTCAAAAAGGACCTTTCATTTCCAGACTAATCAAAGCCTCAAATCTCATCGCTGCTTTTCTGGAAGCTATAACAAATGATGGGCCAGCTAGACATGGCTGTTGGGTGAAAGCTGGTCATTAGATGAGGGTGATGTCGAACTCTGTAAGGTTTTCTCCTCTGGCTCTTTTGAAATCTCTGAACCACCTTTATTAGATGTTCAATCAGAGATGTTTTACTTCCTGAAGCCTGCCAGCTGAATGGGGTTCACAACACTTTGTTGCTGTCTTGCTCTCTCTCTCTCTCTCTCTCTCTCTCTTTCTCTCTGCAAAAGTGGATCAATAGGATGATCCATAGGGTAGAACTCACCCCTAACACTTCTCAGCCTTTCACAACCCCACCCACTTCTTACACCTGCAGGGGATGTATTGTGCATACACACCACACACTCAGGGCAATTTTCAGTTGAACCTTCTGGTAATGCTCCATTTTGTAATGGACCCCTTTGTAGATATCATGTTGACTGCAAGCAAATAGGGTAAACATCTATAAGTAAAGCAAATTTTAATACAATATTTTTTCTGTGCACAATTATTACTCAGTAAGATCCCTGCTGGCTGCAATTAAAGTCTCCAACATTATCTCAAAGAGTATTTCTCTTTTTGATTTTGCATGTCCACCCACTTTTCCTAGCAAAATGCATCTAGTTTAGAAATAATTATGAATTAGAATATTTATCTGTCTTGCATGCATTTAAGATCAAATCACAGATCAGGTAATTTCATAATTCTTTGATTTTGTGTATTTAAGTAATTCTCAGTTGATTTTGACATGTGTTTGTCTTTTTGTAATATCCAAATACTTATTTCTTTAGTTGCTTTACTGATCTCTTCATATTTGGAACCCACAACAGATACACACAAGAATTCCTGAGCCAATTTTTTACCAAAAACCACAAATTGGATCCAGTTTCATTCTCAACAGATGGCAAGTTTGTTTTTATTGAAATGCTTCTCCTTTGGTGATTGTAGCCAAAAATCTATTTTTGTTTCAACTGACAACAGCATTTGATTCCAAAATGCCTCTGGTGTTGTGTTGCATACTTCCAATGTTGACTTTTCTGATGACCCATCTATGCAGATGATGTTTGTGCAAGTGTGCACAATGGGCCAGTGCATTAATGTTCCCATGACCATCAAATCTGGCACAAATCCTTATAAGTCTTTGGTAGGGATGTGGGTTTTATTGGGATTTGCATACACGTTTAATTTTGTTTGTTTGTTTGATCTTGTTTTGTATTTTTCAAATCTTGTCATGACTTCATCAGTTCAAAATAATAAATTACATGCAAAAAAGTGTCTTAACATCTTTATAACTCTTGCTTTTAAAGAGCCAGCCCATAGTTTCAACTCTCAGTGAGCACTTAAGATTTGCTTGTGGCTGTTTAATGTAAGGACAGTATCCTATGAGAAGCTCACATAATGTAATAATTTCATAACTTAAATAAGATCACAGACTTTGCAAAAAAAAAATACAATTAACACTAGAGGATTGACCTAAAGAATGCCCAGACTTATGCATTTGGCTATCATGAGGTTTGGTGTTTTTAGAAAAGTGATGCACTAGAAGGAGGACCTTGTAAAGCTTTAGTTGCCACAAAAATGGGTCTTCATGCCTTCTTATGTGGATAGGACACAGTAAAAGCAAACCAAGCACTGGATACAACGCCACTGTAAATGATGAAACCGAACAGAAATAGTCTGCAACACTGGGTGTAACACTGCTTTAACTGCATTAGAGAATTAAGTGGCCATTAATTTATGAAACTGACCTCTTAATTTGACCTTAATTTAATTTAAGGCATGAGTGTGAAATCCCTTCATCTTAAGTTTAATGCATTAATTTAGGAGGTTCTAATATTTAAGAGATTTTTAAGCAAATTTGAAAAAGGAAAGGGACAGTTCAGTAGTTTTATCCCTTAATCTGCCATAATCGGTGCATGTATTCCCTTAATTGTCCCTAATTTCCTGTATGAGAATTAAGTTCATTTTAAGGAGTAAAATGAGGATGTTTTCAGCATCGAAAAAGAACTGCCAGGTATACAGTGTTCAGTATTCTGTTAGGAGGACAAACAGACCAACCAATGAACAACATGCTGGTGGGTATGATGGTTAATGGATGCTAGATTTTGGTTCATGCTGGGTATAAGTACATGGGGGGAGAAATGCAAACATTCACGTAAACAGGAGAATCCAAAATGACAGGGAAAACAGGGAGGGTGGGAATGACCAGACTTAGAGGTCCAGTGATTTCACTTTTATTTTAGAAATGGGCATTAGATTTAAATGTTGCATTACAATCTGTGTAGGAGTGGGTTTAGATGTTTTTCCATGCCCAATTTCCTTTTCACTTAAAAAACCAACACAACATTAACTTACAATTCTATGTACAAAAAATGTATGTCAATGGCAGCTCGATAGCTGGTAATATCATATAAATGGATTGAACATGACATAGTTGAGTCATATAGTCAGATAAAAACACCACCTATAATATATATAAGGGGTGTTTTGGGGTAGCTGAATGATCAAGAGCACATTCAATCCATTTTAAAATCAATACAGTTCTGAAACATTATATGAAGTAAATATAACGTTGTTACTTATTGACAAAATATAAACACACAAACCTACTACCCAAATAAAAATCCTTCCTGCAGGCCATAAATCAGGCATCAAAAACACGTTATACAGACAAACAAGAATATATCTGATACTGCACATGAATGATAATTTTAGTTTATCTCACACAAACCACACAAAAAATACTTAATATTCAATTAATGTTTTGTATTATATTTATTGTGTACCTTATTTATATCATCCTGTTGTTGTGTCGTTTTTATTCAATGGTTTAGTTTAATTTCTTCTTGTTCTGTGGACTTTGCTGCTGTAATTATACACGTTTTGGATGGATTTATAGTGTTTTAGATTTTTTAATTTTATTTATAATCAACAATACTGTTGTATGATTTAACAATCATTGTTCAACATGTTCAGACTGAGCCAACAAACCATTTTAACAGGATAAATTACATATTAACAAAATGTGTGGGTGTAGGTAAAAAAAGGAATTTTCCTGAAAACTATCAAAAAAGATTTATGCCGTTTTAGAAAAGAGCTCTTCATATGGACTCATTGTCTTTTATGCATTGTCTTCTCTTCAGTTAATAACATGCCAGATTGCTGAGATACCACTGGTATCCATTAATGTTGCAATCAAAAATGCCAAAAAAATCTGTCACAGTCTGTCTCTGGCATTTGCTATTTTGAAAGCCAAATGTAATGGCAGTGTAAAAGGAGTCTATTGTGCTGTTGATGGAATAATCTTCGACTGTCATGCTGCTGGAGGACCATAGGCTCCTTATTATCTGTGGCATTTCTTAATAGAAAAAAATATATTTATTTTAATTAGGGATGTCCCGATCAGATTACATGATCGGAAATCGGGCCCGATCACGTGGTTTTGTACTCGATCGGATTCGGACATTACCTCCCGATCAGGACTCGGGTATACGATGTTGAGTCAGGTCCGTCTCAACCCCGCAGTCACTCGCCAGAGCACTATAGACTCTTACCCTGGACTCCCATGTGTGACTGAGTGAGTGCTGACCACATCAATACCTGTGGGTGATTATTGAAAGGAATTGGGGATCATTGTCTGCGTTGTGTGATTGGAGGCATGCGTGAGTGTGTGTATTTCAGCCCTGCTGGCCTGAGCAGTAAGTTGTGTGGACACTGATGTGTATACTGGTCCATGGGTTAGCTGCTCAGGCCAGGGGGGCTGAAATACACAAACATTCATGTACTCCTCCATTCACACAATGCAGACAATGAACTCCAATTCCCTTCAATAATCACCCATAGGTGTACTTGTGATCAGAGACGCGGCGAGCCGCAGCGCGCTGGGCACCTGCCGCCTGTATGTTTACCCAGGAAACCCAGCCGAAGACGAGTCGGCTCATGGTGAAGGACAGTTTGAAGAGAAGAGAAAAAATCACAAAGGTGCAGGACAACACAGCCAAGATAGCAGAAATGTTAGCAATGATTGACCTACCATTCGCCTCAGTGTAGTATATAGAAGTATCGGACTGGGACTTGGTATCGGCAGATAGTCAAAATCAAATGACTCGGACTCGGACTCGATGGCATCCGTAATTGTAGTTCCCATTTATACTAATAAAGGTATATTTCTATTTTAGACAGAGGCCTTTACTTGCAGTTAAGTGAAATGGGTAATCTGATTATAAACATATCTACAAAACATTATAGATAGATAGATAGATAGATAGATAGATAGATAGATAGATAGATAGATAGATAGATAGATAGATAGATAGAT
>JBBKCR010000001.1:5461791-5477123 GCA_037577295.1 Ladigesia roloffi
TACATATATTTGCTGCTCTGTATGTTATCAATAGTTCTTCAAAGGTAGTTTTGAATTGCCTGAAAAAAGAATGCTTCCACTAAAAGGAATGTAGAAACGGCACTGTAATTGGAGGTGAAAAATGCAAATGCAGAAGAGGGTGTAATGCAAGAGCTGAAAAGAAGCTGGAGTGTGAGAGAGGTCAAACAGCTTTCTCGGTCGCTCGCTCTCTGCAACTCAAGAACGGCTTTTACCTAATTGGATGAAAACAAACTCTATTTATTGACTTTATGTATTCATGGGTCATGCAGCCCATGCATTAAATACACTATATAACCATTAACAGACCCCGTTAGTTTTCCTGGCACATTGGGTAAAGACAATCTCCACTTTTTCACCCTAAACTCTAACCGCTGCACCTGTAGCTTATGATCGATTGCAACCTTTTTGATATGTATCAATAAACAGAAAAGAAACTGGCCCGAAGCACATGCCCATTGACTTCTATTATGAATTAATTCTGTCCTGCATCAAAGTAATTGTCCAGTGTAATCGACCTTATGCTGTAGAGGTACTGATGGAGATTAGAGCTGAAAACAATGAACTATTCTTTTAGGCATGATGTGGGCAACTCAATAAGAAACATATAAGTCTCCTATAGGAAACAGTTTATATTGGATTGTGTGTATCGGTTAATGTTTAACTTTAGAAACAATAGCATACATTCATTCTCAAATACTGTGGCATAGTAGCATGAAGGTAAAAGTGTAGATTTATTATAGAATCTGCTTGCTGAATGGTCCTTGGATGATATTGGCTGAAACATGTGCCTGAGAGCAGTCAGTTATAATGGAATATCAGGTAATGGGGGTCCTATAAATAACACAATATTACTCCATTGTTTAAACCTAATCAGCCTCATGTGAAGCATATAGTCAATTATAACATGCAATAATTTTTTTCTGTACAATGAACAGAACAATACGATCATTGCCTTATTGTTCAATCTCATTGACATATGACATATTATAATGCTTGTGTGTTTGAGTCAACAAGTTTTCTGCTTTTTTACTAAGTGCACTTAGAGAAATGAGTTTGAAATTGTTTGGAAAGCAATATCAGCCAAGACCTGTATTTTCTTTTTAAATGAGAAAAGGGAAACAAAAAGTTTATTTTATTATTTTTAGTCCACTTGTACTCACTCACTTCTAGATTTTCCAGATTTGGGCAGCTTTAATAAAGGCATAAGTACACCCCCACATGGCATGTAGAATCTAAACAAAATGTCAATGAATGTTTTTTCATATCGTTTGAGATCAACTTTTTTCAAAATTCATTCACTTCCGAGCCAAAAAGTATACCAAGATTCAGTCGTTTCATCTTAATTACAGAGGGTAGTAAGGATTTTTAAATATATTAAACATTCATTATAGATGTTTAATTCTCTGCTGAAAATGAGCTAAAATATAATTTTATTGTAGCAATTGTTTTCAGTACAGTACATTGATTATACATAAGACAAAAACTTATTTATCTCTAATTATTGTATGTTACCCGTTTTAATATCTCTTGAAGGAGGCTTGCTGGCGCGAGCAAGAATGTCGTAGACCACAACAGAACACACGCGTCAACTTTGGTTAGAGAGAGAGGGAGGGAGGGAGGAAGAGAGAGAGAGAGAGAGAGAGAGAGAGAGAGAGAGAGAGAACAAGAGAGAGAGCGAAAGAGAGAGAGAGAGAGAGAGAGCGTGAGAGAGCGAGAGAGAGGACTCTGCTTAGCCCCTTCGCGCACACTTTGCACTTGTCTCCGGAGCGCGCGGTCTCCTCTGTCCCGCGTGAGGATTAAACGTGCCTGCTTTTTTGCCCCTCTTCCGTCAAGAGCGCGTCTGGCTCCTGGTGAAGAGTGAGCGTAGTGAAGCTCACCACAGCTGGCCGTGCGTCACGCGCGTAACTTTTCGTGCGTGTGTGTGTTTGCGTGCATGCGTGCGTGTGTGTTCGCCTGTAGCCCGAGAGGATCGCGACTCAGCTCCAGATATCTCCCTCCAGGTACGTTTGCTGTCTAAATAAACTATTTAGACTTTAAGAATGCGTAACTGTTGCTACTTTGTGTGATCGTGGGCTCGGAGAGAAGTGTGTGTGTGTGTGGGGGGGGTCCTGTTTCCACGTCATTGGCATGCAGATGGGAAGCGGCTCCTCTGCAGCGAGCTGTTGAATGGCTCCGTGTTTGGGAGCTGCTGGAGATGTGGGGACGCACTGCTTTCACTCTCCAAAGAAAAAGACAGGCGTGCGATACGAGACGCCGGAGCTGCAACACGCTCGTGCCTTACCGATGTGATTAAAAAATAACTATGCTGATGCATGTTATCATCCTAGCACGTTTGAAGTGAACTTGCACTTTCTGATCACACTCTGAGACCCCCTGGACCCCAAACTCCACATCAGGAGTGCCGACCACCTTACCGTGAGGTCTGCTTTAGTATGGCAATCTGTTACAAAGGTACATTTTGCTTACAAACTTTGGATTTGATTTTCATGATGCATGAACAAGGACAAGTAGCAGCTTGGACAAAAAAAAACGCACGTAATAAGGGTAGTTTGGTGGTGCCACGGAAGAAACAGCAAGTTGATATTTCTTCAAAGAAACATATTTCAAGCTAAAAGAACCTGTTTAAAGTGGAACACTAGACTTAAAGACATTTCCTCCTTACCTTAGAGGAAAAATACCATGCAGAAAACCATTTCTAAGACTAGAGGAATGATGTTATGTTCCTTGGATTCGGGTTACATTGGTGACACTCAAAGCAATGTCCATAGTCGCACTGAGAAGCCGCGCGCTGGTGCCTGTTGAAAGAGTAAATGCAGGTAATGGGGTTGGAGATCAGGTAGGTGAACATTACTCAGTCTAATGGCACATAAGATCTTAATTGCATGGTGGAAAGCGTCCTGAGTCATATGAGATGCTTGAAAGTTTACGTTTGGTATTTGAAAGCAAGGCTCCTGAACAACAAATCCATTATTTGTGTAGGCTGCTCCAGATCATTAAAACTGCAATCAGAGATGATTGGGATAAACTGAGTAGCATACATTCTGGGCATTGTTCCCAAGAGTTAAATCGAATTGATGTCCCTGGCCAGAACTTTGTTCCTGACTTAATTTGATAATTAGTCTATGTAGGTGAAATTATAAAATGAGTAACGGTTATTCACTTTTGAGAAATATTTTCAGTGCAGGCATTAAGCAAATGCAGAGAGACTGAGTCATTTTGTTCTTTTCTCTCTATTCACACACTAATTAGATTCAACACAACAAAACATAATCATTAACCTCTCTAGGAATTAGCCTTTATAGATGTTTTACAGTCCAACAATTACCACCAGTAACATAAAGAGCAGGTTGGAGAATATGAATTATTTTATCAAATGACTTGTTGCTCCATCTTCTAGTCAAACTCGACTCCTCACCAGGTTTCTTATGGTCCACAGATACCACACCACACAGCAGTGACTTGAGAAATTCTAAGCGAATCACAGCTCATCAGGGTCAAAGGTGCAGATCCCTTCATGGTCCAGTAAAGCAGATGAAATGTCAAAGTCCCCTAGGTTCTAATGTCCCTGACCTTTTGCTGTTTTCTGCCGCTGCATCCTTGAATATGTCAAGTGGTCAAGTCTGATGAAAATATGATGTGACTCCTAAAGTTCTCACTCTCTGGTTTAGGGGTATAGTGAATCCTTCAGCATCATCATGCTGAGACAAGGTTCTTTAAAGAACTTCTGGAGATTCTACACTGAAGGTTTTTAAAGAACTTCTGTAAAGTTTACAGTTTAAAGAACTTCTTAGGTTCTCCATTCCAAGCTCTACATTTATTCTCCTAAGAGTAAATATGGGCATTGGTTTATTTTTTTGTCCTCCCCTCCCTTCCCTGAATAACTCACCCATTTTATTTTACAAATTTTGTAGCTGCGTTCTTCTTCGAAAAAGTCCTGAAGAGCAGCTATTTTGATACATCATGTATAAGATAAGCTTAGCAGGGGAGCTCTTCTGGCTATGCGCATAGTAGCAGAGCACCACAGCATAGATATGCTTATCAGATTCAGGGGAAAAATGCTTTGTCTGATAATATTCAGCTCTTTAAGCATGTCTAAGTCCAGCCCTGAGCGAATAGAGGCGTATTAAAATTGCTACGAGGTGCATTGAAGTGAATTGGACTGGAAACAGCTGTTAAAATTAAATAAGCGTTTTTTGATCGTTTGATTATTTTTTTATCTTCTGATAACAGTTCTTTCAAGCATCACAATCCTGACATTCTCCTGGCATGAGAATTGGAATAGGTTTAGACAAAAATGTCTAACGCTACAGTTCAGCATGTGCGCTTGGTTTCTTTTTTTTTCTTTACCTCCATAAAAGGCTAAAGAGTTTCTTAACTGATTGACAATATTCGTCAAATCTACTTAAAAATCACAAGAAGCTTGAGACTTTTAACCAAATTTCCATCCATTTCAATGAACTAGACATTATATTGTATCATTAACTTTTCCCTCATGTTGGGATGTGTATGGAGGTGGCTTAAAGTTCTGGGCAATCAGAAAGATTTTGAATATATTTTAAATGTTTTTTTTTATTTGATTTTTATTTCCATATGGGAAAGAAAGAAACCATGTGTGTGATATAGTCCAACCATAATTAGCCATGTTTTTATTTCTACTATAATAAGGTGACAAACATGTCAAACGAAAAGACATGTGTAAGATAAATGGTGCCAAGACGTATTTCTACACACAAACAAGCCCTGCAGATAAAAGCATCGCCTGTGGAACAGATCTTTTTCTTTTCAGTTATTCTTTAACATTGAAGCAGATGGATGCTACTAAATAAGATTCGGTCTGCTTACTGGTGCTTCACTTTATCTAACGTGATTTTTTTTGTTACTGGACATTATGTAATCAACTGTTTAAAAAAGTCAGTTAGTTCTTTTGCCTTTGGGTTTAACAGAAAATTGGATTTCTGGACTCTCCTCCTGCTAGTTAACTACTGTTCTTCTCTCCACTGTGCTTCTTGTACTTGAATAGTAAATTGCTCCCCACAGTACCGACCAGTCTGTGCGATCTCAAATCACTAGTAGTGTAATCATTAAAATTTTAGTGTTCAAGTCTACACTACATTGTTGAGCCTTGGTTTGTTTTGTGTTTTTCCATTACCGGTTATGGAAGGACTAATAACAGACTCTACTGTGATGGTCCTGAACAGATTATCTATAGATAACATTAATTGTCACCTCCGGTGAAACGTTCAACTTTGTTTGGTTTGAGATTAGTTTCAGATACAAGTTTTAGGTTAAGGTAGCAGAATATTTTATATTTAACGTAAAGCTTAGTTACATTTAATAGACATTTAGTTCAAGACAAGCTGAGCACCTTCAAAACATTTACTGAGCTCCAGTAGTTGTACAATGATGAGAGGGAACATCAGTCTAGGGCTCAAATTCTGTTTGTTTCATATATTGGAGTATTTTTTTTATTTTAATTTTTCATGTATTCATGTATTATGCTCTTGTGTCTCTGCAGCTTGAGAAGTCCAGCTTTCTGTTGCTAATAAAGTGAATTATGACTTACATAAACCTTTTAAGTTTTTGTATCTTCATTCATCTTTTACACCACATAAGCAATGGAATTCATGGAATTTCAATACATGAGTTGAGTACCTTTGTGGCTGGAGCACATTTAACAATGATCAGAATCTAAAGTTGTACAGTTATGCACTTATTTATCCTGTGAGCTCTTTCACTGAACATTACTTTTTTGCTTTTCATAATAAATTGATATAAAAATGCATTTTTTTCTGAAAAGTGATGTTGCTTACAGACTACACAAAAGCATGGCTAACATTTCATCACAACATGGCACTGAAATGGTCAACGATCTGTTTGTATTGCTCATAACTCATCCTCTGTATGAAAAAAATGCTCTATATCCCTGCTCTCTGGTACGGTGTGTTTATTTAACGCAAGCTGTGTTTGATAGACAGCACAGTCCGCATTAATGTGTTTGTGGAAGCCAGTGGTGGCGCGGCCCATATAACTGCATGGAAGCTTGACTTCCACATTTTATTGGAGAAGTTTATTGGATAACTTGCTTACAGTGAGATTTTTGTTCAGAATTTCACCTCAGTATTTGTTGGGCTGTGGTCAAACCTGGAGGCTCAGCTTTAGCATTCTTATGGTGGAGGTCATAGAAGTTTGTACAAATGTTGTTATTTTAATTTTAGAAAACCATCTATAAAACTGATTTATATTCAAACTATTGGAATGAACATTTTATTTATAAAAAAATGAAACACCTGCAAAAAAATGCATTGATTTATTCTATTTGACAGTATTACATGCAATCTCTTGATTGAAAATTGGAGGAAAATAATGATGTCACCATTGCTATAAATGCCAAGGGTTAGCCCCAGCCTGCTTTTAACATGCTGCCACTCACGCTTACTTCATGCTTCATCCAATCAGGGGCTTCTGAAGAAGATCATTAACCAGAGCAGGTGTTACAGATTGTCACTGGAACTAGACTTCTCAGGAAGGGAGAAGTCCAGACCCAGGATTGATGACCACTGCTCTAAGGCCATAGGTTTAGAGCCACATGAGACCTTTAACCCTCAGAATGCGAGCATCATACGGCAAAACAGCTAATTTTATTTAAGTTCCCCCAGTTTGTGTTGATGTTTGAGGTGCCATACATGGTATGTGTTAATGTTTGCGGGTGGAAATGATCATCATTAAGCATGTTTGTCAGTCTGCTGTTTTTTTTGTTTTGCAATCTGCTGCAAACCTGCAACTCCCAGGACAATCCAGACTAATCTTTAGGTGAAAGCTGACTTTCTAATGTTCCCAGCAATTTGCCTTAAATAAAGTGATAATTAGAATGTGACAGCATCTCAGCCCAAGTCCTTAAGTGCTCAGCAGCAGCAGAAGCAGTATGGCAATAACACAGCAAGCAGGAATACTCAAAAGTATGAGTGAAGAAGCCGTGCAGTTGTTTTCTCGATAAGGTGCTTGTTTTGGCTATCACCATGCTGAGTGATGAAATCACTCTCACATACAGTTTTGATTCATTTCATTCTCTAATACCTCTTCATGTGTATATTTGGGAAGAGAACACTCAATCATTTCAGCCCGTTGAAGAACATGTGTGAAGAACATATTCTTGGTAGATCTTATAGATCTGCTAGTGCTGAAAAGAGCCAAATCTAAATGCATTTAGTAAAAGGAGTTTAGTCACTATGCTGGAACTGACTGTCCATCAGTATCAGATCTGGCCTGACTGTAGCTTTAAAAAGCTGCTAAAAACTGCACTATTCTCCTCCACCCTATTAGAAAATTTGCATTTCTATTGCTTTTCTTGAACTTGAACTATTATCGTCTTTGGAAAATGCATTTATCTGAACAGTATTCAGTATTTGGCCTTGACTTTTTTTTTTTACACAATTGCTTCAGACAGCCTACTAGGTCTTACCCCAGTTTTTCATCATTTATACTGTGTGAGTCCTCCTCCTGTTCTGTCTCCATAACCTGCTGCACTGTGTTAAGTTTTATCACATTTCAAACGCGGACAGGGGATTTTTAAAAGCGGCGATTATTTTATCCCACTGGTTCTGTCCGGCTGGTGGGAGGCTCGTTCCAGTGAATGATTTAAGATTGAGATTGGAGATAGTGCCGGCCTGTCAGATCTTGTCAGGCTAATGATAAAGAGATGAGTTATCCCCCTAAATCTCTGACTCAGACGCCCTCAAGAGCGCATTCCATTACGGTTTGAATTCAACCCTTTAACCTTCCCAGTATATTGCGCGAGGCGCTAGGTGAGGTTACAGCATGTAATCTGCGGGACAGTGGCGCGCGGCGCTCTGTGCGGTCTGCGCTGGGATGACCTTGGATTGGTTTTGCCGTGGTCCCTGCTCAACTCAAGGCCGCCAAATTCACCAGCAGCCTGTGGAGAAATATGAAGGGAGAGAGAAATTGAGAGAGAGAGAGAGAGAGAGAGAGGAAAAGTGAGAGAGATATTGAGAGGGGGGAGAGCGAGAGGGAGAGAGAGAGAGAAAGAGAGAGAGAGAGAGAGAAAACAGGGTGAGATTGAAAGATAAAGGAAAAGCGAAAGAGGCAGACAGAGAGAGGAGGAGAGAGAGAGAGAGTTGGGTATACCAACAAACATTAAGAACAATAATTTCTGGATGTAAAAATCATGAACATGCAGTTAAGGGGAAAAACTTTATTATATAAACGTATTTGAAAGTGAAGTTACAATAGTTTGGATGATTTGACTAATTTCTACTGGGCAGATTTAAGAGAGAATGTGCGGGTGAGAGAGAGATATTGATTAAGTGGGAAACAAGGAAAGAGATATTTTGAGAGCCAGAGAGAGAATGGAAGAGAGAATAAAGATTTTCTTTCTCAGTCTCTTTTTCTCTCTTCCTCCTTCATTCTGTCCCTCTAATCCTTTCTTATGCTCTTTTTGCTTTTCCTTTCTTTCCCTCCCTTTTTCCTCATGCACTCCCCTGTTTCCTTTCTCCATCTCTCCTTAAAATAATACAATTTTTTTTGCTCACACAGTGCGTATCCTTCCTCCCATCTTCCCTTTTCCTCATCTCTCTCTCTGTCTCTTTTTCTTTCAGTCCCCACCAGCACTCCCCACCTTTCTGAATTGTGCCTCTGTGTTTCCTCTGTGATGGGACCTTGGTGAGATCTATGTGAATGAAGGTAGTGATGTGCGAGCCAAAGGTGTCCTTTTTCCCTTTCTGCCTCTCTGCTTTTCAGACCAAACACTCCCGATCCAGGCCTGCTCTTAGAAAGCCACCGCTCTTACTCCCACAACATCCCTGAACGCTTGCCCTCAAATTTGTCTTTTTTATACAGTTAGCTCTGAAAGAATTTAGAGTGCCGAGGAATGACTGATGTCCTGAAGATTAAAAAAAAAATGCCCTGGCCAAACACAGACTAATGTTTTTGTTCAGTAGAATGAGGGCAAAAATATCAGCTGAGGAAGTACAAAAGCATTTAATTGCCATCATTTGATTGGATAAATCAGTCATCTAATGAGGTTTCCAGGTAATTTTTGACCATTTATATTCATTCGCTCATTACTAGGTATTCACATAATTTATGAGGTTTTCTAACTAGAGTGACGAAACCTGTTTGAAACCTGAAGAGGCCCTTATTTTATGAACCGCGAGCCACATTTAGAATGCAATTGATCTTCTCTCTTCCACCTGTATTAAAGAGAAAGTGAAGGGAAAGATCTCTGTGCTGGGCTCAATGAATAAGACATCTCAAAATATCCAGACAGTTATGGTGTTTGCAGTGTTGCTACTGCATGCATTCCCTGTTATTCTGGTTCTCTCTCAATCTCTATCTCTCTCTACTGTGCTCTCTCTCTCTGGCTGCAGCTGATGTCCCCCTGGGGGCGGGGCTCTGGGATAGACCAATAAGAGATATTCATTGTGTCTGTTTCACTGACCATACACCACTCCCCAACACGGCATTAACCACAACTCTTAGCCACCTTGGCCATCTCTCTTTCTCTCTATCTCTCTTTCTCTCTTCCTCTCTCTCTCACCCTCCCTCTTTACCTTTTTGCCCTGTAGCCTGATCTGTTCTACTTTCTCCCACCATGAATTTTCACACACTTGTGTAGGGCAGAGGCAAGCAGTTTATATTTTCTATGCTCTAATACTCTGTAAATAGTTCCCAGTGACCTAGTGATTTGTTCAAAGTAAAAATGTAGAATTGTGGTTAAATTGAAAAAGAAAATTATAAAATGCCCTTAATTGCATCTCACTGAGCCCCTGTGAACTCAGAGATTTACATTCGTAGTGCAAGACATGCAGTTGAAATGATGTATCTCCAGCTCTAAAGTTCTAAATCTCTGACCTCACCATAATCTCCGGTCACCTGAGGCCTGAGTGATAAAACCACAGTGACAAGTGTAGTCATTCACTTGTAACATCACAAAGCAGCGGGGCATTAAGAAGAGCTTGCAAACTATTTTATGAAAAGTAAATATGCTTAAATGTCCTTCTTTATGTTCCGTGGTCATGATAAATCATTTTGTATGTTATGCAAGAAAGCTAGGTTAAGAAATATGAAAACTCTATTTTATTACTGTAATATGTGATGTGGAAACCAAGGTAGCCTCCCTGCCAACTAATCCACCTGATGAATTCGGTGCTGTTCCATTTGATGCAGTTTTCCACACAATTACTGCATTTTGACACAAATTGAAGATGTTACATATTACTAGATGCATTATTGCAAAAAATATAAAGTGTAATTGGGAGGCTGCAATATGACCAGAATTTGGAGAGACGCAAATGTAAAAAAAACCCAGTTTGTGTTAAATATTATGCAAAACTCACTTTAGTTGTAAAAGGTCTATGGAGTTCATGAAGTTCATGCACAAAATCACTCTCACATTAAGAGATCTCACCAACGTTAATCTTGACAGTTTCAGTCCCTTTCAAAGTGAGCCATTTAAGGGCTGTGTCACTTTTATGCAAATAAGCCACTGCTGGACACGCCCTACCCATCCTATGCACAACACCTGTGACTTGCCTTTGCCTGTAGCGCTTGGTGTCTTGTGCATGCTTGCAAATCCAGTGGACAGAAGTGGAAGATCTTCAAGTAATCTAGTGGGTGGGAGCTCGACAGATGAGGTGTGGATCTATGCAAATTTTCCAAATGTTACCTAAAAATGAGGAAGGGAGGCGTGAAAAGGTCTTGTAGAAGCATACGGGTCCTGACACCAAAATCTTTCTATTGATTCACAGAAAATTGATGTTTTTTCATGCATGGAGTGTTTATAGTAGCAGTTGAGAGCCAATTGGAAACACAAAAGGATACAAAATATGAGTTTTGCATAATATATCCCCTTAAAATAAAAAAAATAAAAATACTCGCAGCATAGATTTGAACTGGTGCATCTTCAGATTCTCTTCTTTCAGTGCTCGGCATTCAATCACGGCTCCATTGAGGGGAATTAACTCGCTATATCATACCAGGCCATTTATGGGGAATGTTGTCTGGTTGTATTGCCACATTCACGTCTATTTTCATTACTGACTTGAAACAGAATGTATTGAAGATTTCATAAGTCTCCAGTTGTCATGTTAGCTCAGGGAAGGACACAAATGCAGGAGTTAGCAGATCTTAAATGGAGCCTGTATGGGTAAATCCTGCCTATGGGTGCTTCAGCCTCACTGGTTACTCTAAGAAACATGACATAAATACACACACAGCCAAGTCAAAGCTGAAGCAGACTGTTATGGATATTTCCCAGATCAGAAGCCTGCTCTGTGAAGCTTTCATACATGACTGAAAAAATGGGAAAGTGCCAGTAACATGCCGATGACTGCATGCTGGCTTCTGGACCAGCTGGGACCTTTAATATAAAATCATGAACAAGCAATCATATGAGACAAACACTAATCCAGAGATGAGCACAAGTCACCTGAAAACAATGGGTAACAGATCAGGCAATCATGAGATGAAACATGATGGCTGACAAGAAGCAGGTTTGTTGCCCAGCAATGCACATTTACATTTTACGACATTTTGCAGACACCTTTATCCAAAGTGAATTCCATTCCTAACTACAGGGGGCAGTCTCCCTGGAGCAACTTGGGATTAAGGGTCTTACTCAGGGACCCCGTTGGGGTTACTGGGATTTGAATCCAGGAACCCAGGACTCGTGGTCCAGAGCCAGGTATCCTACCCACTGAGCTACCTCCACCCCTCCACATACCTCACTTGATGGAACATACCATAATGTAGACAGGGGGATGAAATGAATCCCCAGCTCAGAACTCTGGTGACTTTGACTGCCAGAGGCGTAGCAGAGGCGGCATGGATGTAACAGCAGTGTGTTTAGCTTTGCAAGATTGATGTGTTTCTAAGCATTTTGCCATGATATCACACACTCTCTCTCAGATACACATTATAAAGGCGACCGCACTTTCTCCCAATACATATTAGACGCAATTTGACCACACAATAGCAATACATGTTCCCTGATCAATCAATCAAAAAATGAATACATACACTTTACTGGCTAAAAATGAACATTTTGAGGTTGGTATATGCTATAGGAGAAAAATGAAAACAAAATTTCTGCTATAAAATAAATAATGGTAATAAAACAATAGTGTGATTACATTAGCTCTTAAATAGAATAGATCAAAAAACTTAGCAACATAACTAAGACAAATAGCAGATAACTGGGATCTCAAGGGTTCTCTGTCAGGGGTGGTATCAGGGTGAACCAGCACTGCGGGGCTTCCACTAACATGCATCTGACCCACTGACCACATCAGAAAATCCCCCTGAAATCACTAAAGCACTGGTCGTAGATTGTGCTTGGTGCTAATTATAAGTCGGCGACAATCACTTTGTGAAGAAGAGTGAACAGCACAGCAGAAAAGAGGAAAAGAGGGATGAGAGGAAAAAAAAACTTCCTGAGGAAGCAGTAGTGTTGGCTTATTTAGCCTGAGGCATGAAAAGGCAGAAGTGGCAAAAAGAGTGAAAAAGAAAGTGAGAGAGAGAGTGAGTAGGAAGAGAGGGGTCACAGTGGGCTAAAGTAATTATCTCTATTGGCCTGGTGCTATGCAGAGGAGAGAAAGAGGGAGGTCAGCAAGGAAACGGGCGCACGCTTGTCTCGGATTCGTACACATCGGCCTCCCCCTTACAAGGTTTTGATCTGCTGTTTACTCTCATTTCTCCCTGGTAAACATAAATTGACCTGCGCTTCCTCTCTCCTGAGCCGTTTGCAGAAATAGATCCCTGATGAGAGCGTGAGAAAGGTTTGAGTTGTATCATCAGACCATCAGAGAGCTCATTTTTACTGAGGAATGCTATTACAGTGAAAAGGAGGCAACAGAGCGATCACCATAGCTGTCAGGTCGGTTTTTTATTAGCTCAATTACCTGATATGAAAGCAAGGAGACACAAAAACAAAAGAGTGTAATGAAGAAATGAGTGAACCTATAAGAGAAAGTTGATAATTGTGTAAAATTGATCTCCTCATCTGTATGTTGTCTGCATTCTGTCATGTTGACAGTTAGAATTGAACCAGTGGGTACTTATTAATTGATAATAATGACCATTAATTATTCATGACTGATTACATTATGGAATAACTTGACAGATCCAAACACAATCTGATCTTAATTAAAATTGAGAAGTGAGTTTCCGTCTCCCTGATGATGCATTCCCAGCAGTTTAACTAAATATTGTCATGCTAGTGAGGTGAATTAAAACTGATCATTAATAATTCAATTACTTGATAATAAATTGATGAGACAGAGAAAGCAGGAGAGTAATAAAGAAATGAATGAATGAAACACACACACACACATACACACACACACACACACATACCGAGCAATAGTTAAATAATTTGAAATAGGTAACAATAAATAATGTATTGATTTAATTATTAAATCCTGACTGCTCCAGGCAAAATAAAATGGTAATTTAAACTGACGTGCAAGTTACTGTCATTATGACAATGACATACCAGGACTGCGGTCATCCCAGAAAAGTCAGTAGACGAGAACACAGTAAAATAGAATTGCTTTTACTTTTTGAGCTCAGTGACTTCACAACCAAGAAGAGACAAATAAAGAACTAAATGAATGAATGACTGAATGAAAGGCCTGTGTAGAAAAAAGAATAGGTGATTTGTATGTCTTCACTAATTAAGTGTTGGTAACTATTAACAATTTATATTGATTTTATGATTGAATAACATGAAAACGACTAAAATCTAATAATGTATATAGATTTAACTATTGAATAACATGACAATTAATGGAATTTGTTATTTTCAGAACTGCTAGCACTGTACCTTAAAGTTAAATTTATGTTGAATTGAATTAAACTGAACTGACCTGGATTGATCTGGACTGAAGTAAAGTGAAGTGAAATGGACTGAACTGAACTGAATTGAACTAAACTAAAAAAAAGTAACTAAATAATGCTGAAATGTACTAAAATACATTGAAATGAACTGAATTGAAATGAATGAAACTGAACTGTACTAAATTGATATAGTGCCATATTATATGTGCCACATAAATATTGCAATTATGTCATACTATATGTATTTACACAGTCCTGAAATAAATAACTGCAAAAATGTTACGTTTCTCAGGATTTGTCTTATATCGGTGTAAGTAATGTACTTAACAGCTTTGGCCCAATTGAACAAATACTGGCCTGGATTGGTTGTCATACTCATAGTTCATCATGCTGGTTAAAAAATAAATTGCAGTCTCTTCTTATTTTTCCAGAGCTATATATATATATATATATATGTACACACATAATAATATTTGTGATATTAAATGTCAGTAAACCTGACAGTTGTGGTAATTGGTAACCAGTTTTTATGTAGCTTGTTAAATGAATGTATATGGTACTGTGCAAAATACCAGATCATTTTATTTGTATTTTAAACCACACACAATGTCTATGTATGAATCTTTCAGGCATAACAAACACTTCCTCAACCTGAACTAGTAAAGAAACATGCGCAGATGATTCTAGATGATCAGGCGGTGATCAGGATACTGGTGGTGCTGTATGCTGAGTGGTTGGAACTCCTTTATCTAATCTCTCTCTGTGTATTTTTAGGCACCAGGCAAATCTTTGTTCCCATTCCTTTCGTTACATCTACTCAGTATGTCAGAGATAAAACAGTTTGACGGGCATAAAATATTATTTTTCGCACCAACAAAGTCAAGTAGCAAAATAGTAAGAAACGACTTCTGCATATATAATGATTTAGCAGCACTGTGCCTGAACACGATCAGCGCCAGTCAGTAGAATGGGCCTGAAAAGAAGGGAGAGAGAAACAGAAGGAGGTATGAGGTGTGAATAATGGGGCCACAGCTAAGGCTTAACAGTTGTCTTGTCAGGCCTTGTCAAAAGCACTGTTTAGCTTGCGCTGCTTTGGAGAGGGAAAACACTGAAAAGAAGAATGGTCAGCACTAACCCCCCTGGGAGACGTCAAGAGAGCTCAGCACATCTCAGAACCATTAAAAATGAGGCGAACATCAAACCGGAGCAGTCGAGGAGCACTATTTCTCTCTGAGATGGGGTGAGGTGTCAAGCCGGGGATGTCGAGTGCAGGCTCCTGCACGTGTGCTTAATGGTGTTGTGTGACGGTGGGTGACAGCAGAATGAGGGGCTACTGTACACACATAGGAGTAGAGGTCAGTACTGAGAGAGAGAGAGGGAGAGGGAGAGGGAGGGAGGGAGAGAGAGAGAGAGAGAGGGAGAGAGAGAGAGAGAGAGAGAGAGAAAAAAAGAAAAGCGTC
>JBBKCR010000001.1:5477223-5488104 GCA_037577295.1 Ladigesia roloffi
ACAGATACAGATACAGATAATTCATCTGGTTAACAGATACAGATACAGATAATGCTGTACTCGCTCATCCCTACTGTCTAACTCATTCAGTCATTTACACACTTATTAATTCATTAATTCACTTACTCACTCACTCACTCACTTATTCACATTTAGCAGGCCCAAAATCCTGCACAAGGGGCACATGCTTCATAAAAGTGGTGTATTGGTTAAAGTTTAAAAAACCTTGATATATAATTGCTATAATCCTGTTAATTTTTCTTTCTGGAGTCAAGAACTATTCTGGCATGTTTTTTGAGTGTAGGGCAAAACCTTGGTTCAGAGATATATATTGGCACGCGAAATCTTCATCTATAAAACATTTTACTTAAACATATTCACTTAAATGAAAATAAAATATATAGATGAATATAACAACTGACAGTTTAAATCAAACACTGAAAAAAAGAATGTTGTTACCTAAATCAGGTAAATTTTAATCTCACCATACTATTATACAATGATGTTTGCACTAATAAGAAAACCTTAAATCTTAAAAATAATTTTTAGGAACTGTTTTAGGTCACCAAACTGAGTGTTATTTTGGAGTTGACTGTACTGTGGAAGACTTCATTTTCCAACCTGCTTCAGGTTTCCTTGAAGAGTCGTCTTTTCCTGAGTTCAGTTCATAGCTCGATGGACATAGTGCCTTACCCCGTCACCCCCTGGGGCAGAGTGTGCACTCATACCAAACGTGCGTGGTCATATCAATCGCACCCTATTTCACGTATTAGCTCAGGATTGTGGCTTATTTTTAGAGTGAGGCTCCAAAAGCAGACAGGTAAAGTTCCTTTCCACTTACTCTGCTCTGTATGTAGTGGTAGGGAAGAATTTGGGCTTAAGTGAAACCTTTTATCTCTCCTTTTCATGACCGAGCACAGCTTGACAAAGCTTAGGAGAGGAAAAAACATCCTTCCCTCATTTTTAAAAGATCCCAGTGGATAAATAATTAGTGCTTCTTCTTCCAGAATATACACTGAGCTGCCAGTTTAGTAGACTACCAGCCACTCATTAGTGGCTGGTCGTTTTATCAGAAATATCTAACATATACTTTCACCTTGTAGGTGTACGATTATTGACTATGGCACCCACCCACAGTCCACAGTGCCATAAGTGGAAATGTTTTGTTGCTGGGCCATTCTGAACCGTTCTGTAATGTTAAGAAACCTGTAAAACCCAGCAGCACTTATACACTTGTAGCAGAGCTGCTTGTTATAGCAATGCTGGTTTCACATACATTTTAATATTATCAGTTAAGCAGTGATCCTATGGTGGTCCTTTTCCATCAATGCATGGGAAAAGAGTGCAGCTAATAAAGTGTGCCACATCAAGTAGACGATAGTGAATAATCATACACTATATGGACAAAAGTACTGCAATGCCTGACAATAATTCCAACAGGAACATTGCATCTGAATACATTGACTTTAATATTGCAGCTATAACAGCTTCTGCTCTTTTTGGAAGGCTTTCCACAACAATTTGGTGTTTCTGAAAGAATGTGGCCATTCATTTTTTAGAGCATTTTATGAGGTCAGGCACCGGTATTGAACTGATGTTGAAAGAGGTCAGGAACTGATGTTAGCTCATAATCTCCATTCCAGTTCATTCTAAAGGTGTTGAATGGGGTTGAGGTCAGGGCTCTATGTGGGCCAATCAAGTCCTTTGACACTGAACTCAACCATGTCTTTATGGGCCACCTGTAGTCAATAATTGAGAAGTGCGTCCCAATACATTTGTCCAAATAATGTCTCGCTATATTGAAGCATCTACATATGGTAACTGCTTCTGATAAAAAGGTGGATTTACTTAAATAAGTGTCGAATTGGGGCCACACATACATACAAGAGCAGCACAAAATGTGTCTTACAATAACAATGCTCCTGAATTTAACATTCTATTCACTAAGACTGCAGTTTTAGGTGCAATTAGCCCAGAAACCTAATGTGTGGAGTTTAAAAGGCACAGTTGAACAATAAGCTTAGAATAAAATGGAAAATAAAATTCATAAATGAAGTATCCCATCAAAATATTTTACAGGGGGGTAATTTTGTTCTGATTAAAGCAATAGAATTATGAAAGGTTATGAAACAGCAAATTGTGCATGCACACATTCTGGCTGTGTCTTCATATGTTTACTTCGAATCCCAGGGGTATAAAAAGTGTTCTTTAAATGCCTAGTTGCAATATCTGGTGCAGTTATTAATGAATATGACGCTGGCATTATATCAATGACCTAAATATAAAACACATATAATTTGAAATTCTAATACGAATTTACACCTGCTTTAACAAGGAGCTGCTCAAACATGAGGGAAATATTTAGCATATGTAATCAGCTGCATGTGCAACATCTCAACTTCCTGTTTTGCTTGGTCGTTAAATTACTTACATGCCTCAGATGCATGTGCATGAGAAAGAATAGTACATTTTTCTTGTGGAAAACAATGAGACCACTGCATACATGTTCGGTTTCTCAGGCTTTATTGGTGCGAGGTTTCATCTTTTATAGGGGTCGAGGTAGCTCAGTGGCTAGGATGCTTGCCTCTGGACCATGAGGTCATGGGTTTGAATCCTACCTTCAGCAAACAACCACTGGTTCTCTGAGCAAGACCCTTAAACCCACGTTTCTCCAGGGAGACTGTCCCCTGTAGTTAGTGAATGGAAGGAGCTTTGGATAAAGGTGGTTGATAAATGTAGGTTACTGAACAGCTTTACCTTAGTTTTTAAGAACTGCCAGCAATACTTCTCCTCATTTCCAAATAAAAATATTGTTCTTTAAATATACTTTGCATAATTTTCAGAGAAATGACAACATATTAAAGAAAAATATGCAGTGTTTACAGAACTAGAATAATTCAAATAAATCTTGTTCACTCTTAAACAAAATGGCAATAATGACCTTTGACAAATTTTTTGTAGTGTTGTGTCATCCAACTGGTCAAATTGCAAGAGGAGAGTGTCAATTACAGCAGTGTTTTTATACTTTTTCTCATTAAATAAGATGTGAATCAGGTGATCACTAATCAGTCCCTCATGAGATGCTTGTGTAGAAATTTAACAGACACGGGCATGGAATGGTTGTCATAGAGATGCTGGTTTAAAAATAAATAGCAGGGGTTTCTTATTTTTTCCCAGAGCTGTATATGTTGATCTCTTGGCCATCAATGACCCCCAGAGACTGAACTTGAGATCTGCTGATTATAGTCAGTGCTCAGCAACTTTATATATAGGTTGCTGAATAGTCAGACATGTAGGTGGTTGAAACTTCATTTCTAACAGTAAAGCTTGCTTTAGTTGGCTTCCCAAGTAGGACTTTATTGACACTTGAAGGCTTCACTTGCACAGCAGGAAGGTAGTGAATGAACGCTTCACTGGAGATAAGAGGAGGAGAAGGATGAAGTCTGATCGACAGACAGACTAGCAGCTTACAAAGATCACAGAAACGTCCATTCTCTGACTTGAATCCAGGCTTTGAGTGACAGGCAGGGATCCATTAGCGCTAAGAGAATTCAGGCCTACTGCTGTATGAAAACAGCAAAAGTCAGGATCATACGCAAAAGACATCTCTGGAAACCTGGCATGATTACACACTGGTCTTTGTTCCTACACCTTGTTGGGTTTTAAGAATTGTCCTTGGGTGTTATTCACCTGCTTTATGGCTAACTGTTTGTGCGTTGCTAAGAAACAGCAATGAAAAAATTGGAAAGTGAAGCTTTACTGGATGCCGAGGTTTTACTCCTTTGTACTGCACCTTTGTTTATGTGGTCCTGTTTCCGTGTGCTTAAGATGAGGCGAAGATTGTTAATTGAGGATGGCATGGAGATATAAGGAGATATAATTAATTTATGATGCTTGAGAGAATTTTCACGGTACAAAGTATATAATGCTTTTTTGTAGAGAAGGAAAAAATGTTGATAAATCAGCACATTTTTTTTTTCTCGATGCAGCTAGGGGTTAAAATATATGAAAAGCATGATACCTCATTCTCTGAGGTACCAATAACAATTTAATGGGAAGATTTTTATTTGACTTATAATTCAATTGCAGTGTGTGCCAGAATCAAATTGCAAAATTTGTCATATAATATAATGGGAACAATTGCATCTTGGCACAAATATTTTGATTGCCTCATGTTGTCATCATTGTGGCAATTCCTGCTGCTAATTTTTGTTTTTCTTGAAAAAAGACAAATAAAACAGGAAAAAAAATTTCTATCTTGCATAAATTTTGTGGGTCTTAGAGCTCAGTTCTGAGTAATTTAAGCATAAGTTTGACTGGGGTTTGAGGACACATCCCTTTTTATCTGTATTAAGAATTGGTGAAATACAGATACATCTTCTTACTAGAATTACAGTAAAAGTAAAAGTAAAAAATGATCACATGATTCAGTTTTTAACATAGAAGATACCACAGAAGAACCACGATGGGTTAAAGAGTTTCACAGCAGATACTGTATAAGGGATGTGTGATTGTGAAAAATCTGTAACACATTACAGTGACTTTTAATGAGGAATGTGCTTTCTTTACCCACCCATTACTTTTACTGATAGCTAGCTATGATAATCTACATCATTTTAACAATTACTTTCCTGTCTCAATCTGTCAAACTTTTTGTCACAGTTATAAAGTTAAACATATCGCTAATTTAAAGTTAGGGACAATGATATGTATACCATTAGGAACAATGATAGGTATACCGTTCTGATGTTGTACATATTGTTTATTAGTACTCGAGTGTGGTTTAAATGTACAGAAAACACCAAGTGATTTCTTAATAATTTCTGGGAACATGAAATGTACTCTGACGAACCACACCAATAAAAAAAAAACTCAATAAAAGTTTTGAAGTAAATGATAATGGTTATCTGGTCACAGAGCATTTGTAAAGATATTTCAGGCAGCAAAAAGGCAGTGAGTTATTGAATTGAGCAGGACAAATGAGCAAGTATATGAATGGCTTTGGCAAATTGTGTTGACTAGACAACTAACTGGGTCAGAGCATCCGTATCACAAACTGCCAGAAATGTGTCAATACACAGTGAATCTCAGCGTTTTGTATGAGTCTGCTTAATTGTAGATCTTCAGAATGGCCATACTGACGTTGTTGCAGACCAAGTACTCTCCTTCATGGCAACAGTTTTCCTTAATGAAAGTGGCCTCTAGCAGGATAATGCTCCATGACTCTTTGCAAAATGTATTCATTAATGTTTTGTGGAACATGACAGATGTTCCAAATTCAATCCATCAGAACATATGTGAAACGTTGGGATCTAGTTCAATGTATGGAGGCCCCACCTTTCAGCTTAGTGGATTATATGATCTGTTGCCAATTTCTTGGTGCTAAACACTACAATAAAACGTCAGATGTTTTCTGAATCCAATGCCTTAATACGTCAGTGCAGTTTGGTCATTGTGACAAACAATATTGTGAAGCTGGTTTCAATGTTATGTCTGACTAGTCTATATTTTGTCTATAGTTTATAGAAAGGTGTTTGTATTTAAACTGTAAGTAGTACAGTGCTAGTCCTGTTTCATTTGGTTTTGGTCTTTGGTTAGGACTTCAGTTGCTGGTCTGAAGTTCTCCCTTATGTAACATAATTCCAAAATAACAGTCAAATCAATTAATCATGTTTTGAATTCCAAACATTTTGGCAGACAGAAGGAGGGAGCAGATGGTGTGTGGTGTCATCCACAACGTCTACAACAGAGGAGGAAGAGACCCCAAGGATGCTCTCAGCAATTCCTACTATTCTCTGTAGGTCTTGAGATCTGATGTGGCATATTTTATGTACCATACCAGGATGCAAGTACAGAGAATCTCTATATATCTCCCTGTAGTCCCTTTCTTCATCTCTGAAGGAAGTAGACATGCTGCTGAGCCTACTTGGTGATAGAGTTGGTGGTCAAGGTCTCCGTGATGTTTTTTTGTTGGGTGAACACCAAGGAACTTGCTGCTCTGAATGATCGCCATTGGGGAAACATTGGTGTTCAGTAGTGAGTACGCTTGGGAAATCAGCAAGCATCTCTTTTCTTTATCCACATTCAGAGATCAGCTGATGGCTCTGAACCTCCTCTCTGTATGCTACCTTGTTGTATGATTTGTCATCACCAAACCTGATGATGCGGTTTGAACTGTGCATAGTTGCACAGCCGTGGGCCATCCGCCTGAACAGCAGAGGGCTAAGCAATCTGACCCTGGGGCTCATGTGCTCAGCATGGTGGGACTGAAGATACTTCTCCAGATACTGACTGCTTGATACCAGAGGGAGGCTCAGCCATCTCAAATGCATAACCTCTCATTTGTAAACATTTGTAAATGTTTAGATTCTGATGTTAATGGAAAGGTAATGATTTATTAAGGAAAAATAACAGGTGAAAAACTTCTTAAGGTGCAATACAGCTCACAGTATGACTCACACAGTCTTGTAAAATAAATGATGTATGTTTAGAAATAAATAAATAAATAAATAAATAAATAAATAAATAAATAAATAAATAAATAAATAAATAAATAAATTAATAATAATAATAATAATAATAATAATAATAATAATAATAATAATAATAATAATAATAATAATAATAATAATAATAATTGCCATCATCATCATCATCATCATCATCATCATCATCCCAATCACATCCTAATGTTAATAAACACACAAATAAAATAAATATAGAAACATGTAAAACATGTGAGTAAATTAATGAAAAAAAACGAATCAAAATTTGAGCTGGTTTTGAGCGTCACAGCCACGTATTACATGCCCACCCCCAGCTGCCCCAGTG
Organism: Ladigesia roloffi; assembly: GCA_037577295.1. Taxonomy (NCBI): domain Eukaryota; kingdom Metazoa; phylum Chordata; class Actinopteri; order Characiformes; family Alestidae; genus Ladigesia; species Ladigesia roloffi. The sequence continues at coordinate 5,484,055 of JBBKCR010000001.1, forward strand.
ACTGAGCCTGAGTCTGGTCTGCCCCCACCATTATTTCACTTTTTGTTTTCTCTAGTGACCCCAGTTCAATCCGACTTGTTGTTGTTGTGAAGATCTGCCTTGTGTTCTCTCCTAAGCCCTGAGTATTCCTACCTGTTACGCCTGGTTCACACTACCCTCTCTTAGCGGACCTTCACCGTAGCGGATGATCGCCACCCACCGGATCTTATACCCTGGCTTCACACAGGCCTGACCTGACAGGAGGACAGTGTTCCTTCCACCTATGGGATTCCAAAAAAGAGCTTTGCCCATCTGAACTCTGTACTTAGACTTCCCAAGCACAAGCCAGAGCTTTGTGTTGTCCTATTTCCTTTTGTTCCTTCTCCCTCCTTTGGATTAAAGTGACTCATTCTAGCACATGCATCCCTCTTTCCTGGCTTCACACAGCAAACAGGATACCCGAGCATTTTGGCTGTCTAAGTATTGTGGGCTGGAGTTTGTTTCAATCCCCATCCACTGAATTTTTAAAAAATTGGCTAATGATTAATGCTGCTCTGTCAAATTTCCCTGCTCTGCCAGATTCTTTAAGGATTTACGAGTTCTTGTTTAGCTAGTCAATCGCTCCTGGACTAAAAAAGAAACATCAATTACAGATGACACTACAGTACATCAGCAATAATTGAAACAATACAGCTTGCCCACATGCTAAAACTAAAACCTAAATTGACCAAGACTTTGCATATAACAGACCATAGTCTTAATATGCCATGCAGGTTATGCCTAATTATACAAAGCACCTCCTTTTTTGCTTGTTCCACGGAGCACCCATTAAACGAGCCGACTGAGGAATACCCTGATTGTAATTAATTGATGAATGGCTTGGTGGGGTGTATGGAAATCAACACCATGCTTGTTTGGACGCAGAGCTGTAGAAATAATTAATCAGCCAGGGAGTGCAGTAATCTCACTCCACATTACATTGACAACTATAATATAGAATTTAATTACTGTGCTAAAACTGCGGCAGTGTCCATCTTTTTGGGTTTCTGTATGTTGATGTGGAGTAAACGTATGAAGAGCTCTTGAAACGATGCAGTGCATGGGCCTGAATCTGAGGGATAGATTAATATAGACTTTTATTACTTTGCTGCAAGTCCCTAAGGGAAGGCATGCGGCAGGAGGGAGAGCTCCTGGTATGATATTACTCACAAATGTTTATGCCTCAGCTTCATAATTCCTTCAGGCTTGATATGTCATTTGAAAAATGTATATAATATCTTCACATTATACCACTCAGTTCCTAAGCTGAAGCCTTTTTTTGGTGTGTAATATGGTTCTTTGTGTCCCAGAAGCAATGCAAAGTTTTCCGGTCAGCTGCATAAATCCTCTCAAACTGCCTGTTTTCTCTCCCCGTGCTTCGAGTGGTGGCTGATCGAATGGAAAAGCTGTGCTAATCCGAAGGGGTGTGGGGTTGGACCCCTGGAGTGCAACCAAAAACGAGAGCATGAGGACCATGATATTAAGGAGGTACGGTGAACTTGAACCTTCACAGATCACATAACCCCAGAACTTAAATGCAGAGACTTTTGGCCTGGAATGCACGATGGACCACGCATGGAACCCAGGACTAGAAATTAACACTCATGGCAAGATTAGAGACAAAATTGCCGCAGTTCTAAAGCTTATAGAACGCATAACTTAGAACCACAAAGCAGAGGGTAGATCTTGTTGCGGAAAAATCAGCATTTATTATTTTTCATATGATACATTATTTTTCTTGAATATTGTTTTATTAATTTATCAATTTCACTGTTTCAGTGACCAGTGATATTCTTAGTTTCTGAGGCTCCAGTCTCTACGGCGTCTTGTTGACCTGTGGAAGCTAATGCCTTAGTCAAAATGTTCTAATGTTTATCTGAAACTCTGTCTTGCGTGAGAATCTAGAAGGCCAACTCTTGTAAACAGGAGATTTTGGGTTACTATGGAGACTGAGGTCAAATGTGACAAATAGTGACAAATAACTTTGTCCAGTGGACTTTTGACAACTCCTGATGGGTTGTCTTCTAGAGATTACGCAATTTTGGGTATAAAATATGATGTTCTGTGTGAAGAAGTGGGAGAACAGGTTTCGGACGGGGAGACTTTTCTGTGTCTCTGAGTCTTATCCTGACCCCATCTGCAGATGTTCCAATAAATCTTTCTTATGATTCAATTTGAGCAAAAAGGACTCTGTTGGTTTTTTCGAGTTTCTGCACCCATGGAGGGCATCTCTTGTGAGCCCCGACAATTTCTATCCACCATAAACTCCAGAAAGTGCCTTTGAAGATCAAGAGCATCTTCACACAAAGACATAAACAATGGAACTTAAAAAACGAACAAAAGACTCACATGGTCAAGTTTCTAGTAGAATTCTAGACAGACTATTTCCAAACTCTATCATTGACAACAGAGTTTGAAAAGTAGTCTTAACTGAACCTAATATCACAAAATTGCAACAAAAAAATACGCCTCAGAGGAATGGAGGCATTCTTGCTACAGATGTCAGCGCACAAACCCAAAAGAACACACAACAGCAAGGCTGTTCCATCCCTAACCCACTAATTGGGGGGCCGGATTGGTGAGCATGTGCGCGAACACAAATAAGCAGTGTTCATCTCATGTTTCTATTCTCTGTGCTCAATCTCAGTCTGGGCTTTCTGAGGGCCTTGTAGAGGCTGTTTACATGCTCCTAACTCTCAGCTCACATTGGCAAAAAAGCTGAGACCTCAAAGTCGAATCTGCGTTGAATCAAAAAAACATCCAGACGAGCCTCTAACACCCTAACCGCATTGTTTTGGTGCGTTTGTGAAGAGCTCTAAGACCTCAATAATAAGCAGGGGAAAGATCATGAATGCCACTGGTGAGATGTTTTTCTCTGTGATGAGATACCGTCTATATATATTTTTCTTTTCATCCTATTCTCCAAATAACGCTTAAAGAGTGTGGGTGAATCTTCCTCTTCTCTTTTCTACAGCAGATGAATTATAGTGCACATTCAATCAGAGGTTAATCAGGTCAGATGGAACCACACAAAAGGATTAAAGAGGAGGGGTTGATTGTAGTTCAGGTGTTAAACACAATCGACTACAGGTTGAAGGAGAACAAATTGGAGGCAAGACTTTCCATTAGTCATGTGCAAAATAAAGGTAGCTAAAGTCGCTAACAAGAGTGAAGAAATAGAATTGAATTAACTGCCAAGGATACTGGTCTTCCATCTCATGCTTCTTCTGCCTTAAGTTTATTCACAGAAACCACATCACAAATGTAGCCTTAACACCTCTGGCCTCTGCCTTCCTGCTGACCACAATCATGCTTTTTTAAAGCCTATGGCCAGAGCTGCCATGTATTTCAGCTGGGCTGGCTGGGAAAAGTGTTTCACATCAATGGTTCCGAGCACCAGCCATTAGGCTCCTCAGTAGTGCACAGTTTAGTTGTGTTCTCCGCACTCTAACACCCCACATTTAACTTATAAAAAGTTAAATAGTTAATGAGGAGAGGGAGGTGTGTAGATATGGAAAACACTGCAGTTTGCCGCATTGACACAGCCTTGCACAGGCTTAGTGAGCACTGAAGAGCTCTTTATGTTGTTGAAATGGAGGCTCGACGGAATTCATTCAGCCAATGTCTTTGGTACAAAATGTCCTTTAGAGCAAGCTGTAATATTTTGATTAGAAAAAAAATTGTAGAAAAAAAAATCTGTTAATGTTAAACCCACTTGGCACTAACCTTGAATGATAATATCCTGCAAGTGAATGGCTTGTAATTCATGCTGTATACAGACTGTAGAAGTGGAAAAAGTATCAAAAATCATACTTACATAAAAGTGCTGTTCTACAGCCACAGACAAATTGCAGATTAACCACATTAAAGGTTGTTCACCCAGTTTTTTTTTTTTTTACATTTTTGAACATTATGGCTTGGTGAAACACACCTTTAGTAAATTACATTATTATAGTTGTAACGACCATGGTTTATTATGATTTTTCTGCCTGTTTGTTTCTGATTATAATAAGTCTTCTATGTTGAAGCGTC
>JBBKCR010000001.1:5488204-5508639 GCA_037577295.1 Ladigesia roloffi
CCAGAACTTATATACAGAACCAAACTAGCCAGCAAACAAGACACAGGTGAAAACACTGAAGAACACGTGACACAATTTCAACCCAAAAACGTGTCAACATAAAAGTCCCTCTTCTTCTTACACCCAAACAGAAAAACCAAACATATGACGGAGACTGTCACACTTTGTGCTCTGAGATGGAGAAGGTAAGGGAAAATATTAGGGAAGGGGAAATTATGTCTAAGTGCTGGTTCTTGATGTGAGAGTATGAAAAATGTCCACTGTCTCTTCTACTGTCATTAAAATGACACATTTATAATAACGCTGGGTACAATGTGGATGGTGGATAATATCATTGAAGATATATCACACTGTTAAAATATAAATAAATCAAGTAAGATAATGGCATAATGGTATAATGGGATCCAATCAGCGTCTGGTTGTTATTGTTTACTCTTCAACTCTTGTCTAAAATTAGTCTAAATTAGTCTGTTTCTTTGTCATCTTTAGTTCAAACATTCTTCTTATTCTAGAAGCCTCTGAGTTGTAATTGCCAAAAACAGCCTTGCAATTAACTAGTAACGTGAATATTTTGCAGGGGTTGACAACTTTCTCATTAATTTATCTGTACCTTCATAAGTACAAAGTCATTTGAAATGGATTTATGCATGAGAATAAATAAAAAAGTCCCCCTTCACTGTCATATGAGTTGTGCATTCATGCCTTAAAACTTTTTACATTTTGTAAGGTACTGTATATAGTGACACATTTTCCCATGGCCTCTGTTGTGATACTATGAGACCTATCCTATGACCTGTGATGTCTTAGTGTGATATCCTAGTATAAAAGGAAAAAAGACCAAAACAAATTGATGAATATAAAACATTTGGAATGAATCAGGTTTGGCGAAAACCAATAAGCCCCCCCAGATCTCAAGGACAAGAATCTCAATCCCCTGGAACAATGAGCTCGCGCGCGTGTGCACTTGTGTTAAATGATAGAAAAAGAAAAAGACACTGTCAGAAAAATGAAACACAAAGCCGGGAGCTGCCACAGAGCCGAGGGTTCAGATGGCAGATTATTCAAATTGAATGGGATGTGTAACAGAATGCCTCCCTGAGTGTTTCACCACGGAAACCCAAGCTTAGCACTCGTCGCCTCGGGACCCCACCGCCAATCCTGTCAGAACGGGAAAACACGGATTAAAACCTGCGTCGGAAATTCTTCTGACAGTCTGCCAAGAGAAGGTGCGGGCGGCTCAGAGTGGCAGACAGTGCCGCGGAACGTCTGGGATAAGTGATATGACCGTGGCAAACACTTTTGGACCTCCACACATTACAATAAGCACTGATACAGTGAGCCAGACAGAGAACAAGGCAAATTGGAGCAGGCGTAATCGATATAGGTGTATCAATACTTCTGATGCCGGCTTGCCTAGGCAGTTGAATAGCTCCTTTTTGTGCAAGTGGATGACTTTGATGCTGAGTAAGTGCAAAAAAGACTGTAGTAAATACATGAGGAACTACTTCTTCCACCCTGGTTCCCATATATGAACACACATGCACACACACACACACAGAGTCAGCCACGTGAGATTGAATGGGAATGAATGATGTATTTTACTTCGCTAAAGTCAGATTATGTGGCTGCTGTTTTAATATATAAAATAAAATGCTTTCATGTGTTTTGTTTTAGTAGCCATATAAGCCAGATTTCACTTTTTCATATTAACTTTAAAAAGCTCAGGTTGGTGTTAAATTGAGTTGTCATTTTGTATATATATGTGGAAACACATTGGGATATATTGCCATGTGTTATTTACACAACTCACACATTTATTGTTAGTGTTAATATTCCACAGCTGAAGCACTGCTAATTAGTGTTAGGGCTTAATGGAAGACGAATCGAAATATCGATTTGAGTATGCGCGATTTCTACATTGCCTAACAGCACTATTTTTGCGCTCTCTCGACTTTTGGCGCAATATACTATTTGAACCATTCACAACGCAGCATGTTCAAGTCAAGCACCAATGCATTAATAAGCCTGAGATCAGAGAAAACGGAGCAGAGTGTGTACACAACTTGTCTATTAGAGAAACAGGGCGCGTTGGAAAAGTCTCATGGAGCCTGTCTGAATGGGAAGTTTGACAGGGACTGGTGCTTGCCTCGCGGAGTTCTGCCGCTCAGAGGAGAGCTTCACCGGTCACGGTCAATTGGTCTTGGGGAGATGACGATCCCTCCCTTTGAACTATTCCAGTAACAGTGGCTGTAATCTATACTCTTATTAAAACACAGAACACACTACACATGTAATATAGAAAGACTCTGATGGGAAGTTGTTTTTCAATATCGAACTAGATAAAACCTGAATGACCTGCAGCCGCATAAAATGTCCTTGAACTATTCCAATAAGGAGGGTTGCAGAGACTTCGGAGTCGGCCCATTTAAAAACACAGATTTTACAAACGTAACATCCCCCCTTTGCAGCTATAACAGCTTTCACTCTTCAAGAAGGCCTTCAACAAGATTTGGAATTGGTGCCCATTCAGTCAGTAGAGCATTTATGAGGTCAGGCGCTGATGTTAGATGAGAAGGCCTGGCTCGCAATCTCCTGTTCCAGTTCATCCCAAAGGTGTTGGATGGGACTGAGGACAGATCTCTGCACAGGCCAGTCAAGTGCTTCCACACTGAACTGATCCAGCCATGTCTTTATGGAGCTTGCTTTGTGCACTGGGACACAGTCATGCTGGAATAGAAAAGGTTCTTCCCAAACTGTGTCCACAAATTTGTATTCATGGTGTTCTCCAAAATGATTATTAGGATTGTCCTTCACTAGAAGTAAGGGGCCACTTTAATTAAAAAATTATCAAAGCTGTGTCCCAGTAGTGTAGGTGAAGACACAAGTATCACAGATAAGCTGCTTGGCTCCCTACTTGCTACATAGTGTACCATGCAGGAATAAAAATACAGAAAACAGCATCCACACAGTGTATAGGATAAAGCCACTGGTGAATCGCATGCAGAATTCCATAATGGACAAATTATGCACTACATGGAAGAAGAGACTTGGATTTTATAACTTGTTTCATTATGAAGTACCAAGGCAGCAATTTCAGCTCCAAGTGTATTCAAACAAATGTCTCATCACCAGCTTAATTGTTGGAGAGTGGGGTGAAAGGCATTACTGGCAGATACTTAAACCTGGAGGATCAGTATCTGCATTGGAAAAAGTGGTATCGTTCCAACCCTTTTTTTATAATATGAACATATTTACTTCAAGTAGTGAGACTCACATTTCAGCATTTTCTGTCATAAATGCAGAATTTAATAAAACTATTAAAATGATGTCAGACTAATTGTCATTGCTCCTTATTTCTCATTTTTAACTCTCAGTTAAAAAATTCTTCATATACATAAAGCACTGCTGAACACTCCCCATTACTAAAGCCGGAGCTGGTTTAATCTACAATGCAACTGATAAGAAACATAACAAAAGTAACAGCTATTAGGTGGAAACCAACAAGCCTCCTCAAACTTCAAACTTCTATACTACACTAGTTTAAAATCTGAATTAAAACTTTATATTTGCTTTGAGTTCAAGAAGAGAGAACTGGCAGTAATTTTTGACAACTTGTTACGTCATAAAAGCTCGATCCAACAGTATTAAAATGAAGTCAGATTATATTATTGCTTATTGTGTCTTATTCCTCATTAATAACTCATTAAAAGTGTCTTAGTGACAAAAAATATTTATATGAATCAGGTACTGCTGAACACTGCCCATTACTAAAGTAGGAGGTGAAATTATTAATAAAGAATGATCTATGCAAACATTTTGCGAGACAGGCTGCTTTACCAAACTGCACCTATTCTCAGAGGACATGAAAAAACGGGTCTGTTTCACAGCAGGCAAGGAGAGAAGGGCTCATGAAATCATTTTCTCAGCTACTGAACTTCATCTTTAGCTCAGAAGGATCAGGATTATCCAAATATCCCCCCACAGGAGGTCCACCGCACATTTCACAAGGAACTTCAGGTTAGGAATGAGAGTTTGCCTTCTTTTATCCCATGTGATAGAGAAACAGAGAGAGAGAGAGAGAAAGAGAGGCAGTAGAAGTGAGAGCGTAAGTGGGTAAGGCAAAGGATCCTACCCTTTACCTTCTGCCTTCTTAATGAACATGTGATCATAGTCTAAAAACAAAAGGCTCTGATAATTAGTGGCATGTGTTTTTGATACTTGCTAAGTATATACATACATACACTATATGGAGAAAAGTATTTGGACACCTGACCATTACACCGACAAGGATTTAATGACATTAAATACAGATACACAGACTTAACAACTATAATGGCCCCCCTTTGCAGTATAACAGCTTTCAATCTTCAGGAAGGCCTTTAACAAGATTTGGAATTCGTGCCCATTCAGTCAGTAGAGCATTTATGAAGTCAGGCACTAAAGTTGGATGAGAGGGCCTGGCTCACAATCTCCATTACAGTTCATTCCAAAGGTGTTGGATGGGGCTGAGGTCAGGGCTCTGTTTGAGTCAGTCAAGTTCTTCAACACTGAACTCAACCAGCCATGGCTTTATAGAGCTTGTTTTAGAAATTGGGACACAGTCATGCTGGAATAGAAAAAGGTTCTTTATGAACGTGTGATCATAGCCTGAAAACAAAAGGACACAGAATCTTCAAAGAACTCTCAATTCGTTGAGATTCGTGATGTTATTTGAGCTTTGGAAATTTTCTTTACAGCAATAGTTGCACCTGGAGAGCATATCAATCTACACCAATAAAACTACTTGGGCAAGTCTCCTATCGCCTGTGGCTCTAACATTATTTAAAATGTAAAGCATTTCAGAAAAGTGTGTCCTCCAAATATGTAAATATAAGTCCCATGTCTCATTTTCTCATCACTCCAACAAACTCTTTTTGGCACCTTATTTTTTTTTTTATAAATTAAGCCTCAGGCTTTAACGCTGAATGGCATGTGCCAGGATGTGAATCAACAAGTTCTAGATTATTAGATTAAACCAGTTAGAACCTGTCAGCCCAGTGAATAATGTATGATATCATTAAAATTGCAGCCCCTGAATTAGAAAAAAAAAAAAAATTACATTCAAATACTGGATTTGGATATGTAAATGATTAATTGTTCAGTCATAAACTAAGGAAATATAACTTTATTTTTAATTTTCCATCATGATTCATGATGTTCTGGTCAAATAACATCACTAAGGCATTTCCCCCCCACTAATGTATCCCCACACTCATGCCACCACAGTGACTCACTTCTCTGTGTGGTATTTTTGTGGAAGAGACGAAAATACCAGACACAAGTCAACGTATGATGGTGAGGCAAAGCAGAGGACAGGAACCCGAGCTTATCCTCCCCTAAATAACTCCTTTTGTGGTTGAGTTTAAATCATTAATGGCCCCTGTCTTGGGGTGATGAATGACTTAAATTAAGTGGGAATCATGAATTAAATTAATTATAGTAATTAGGTGCAGTGCTTGCCCATATGTACCAGGACCTTCTGGACTGAAGATCTAGAAAGAGTTTTGTCTTAATCAAGTGTCTGTTGGTGCCATTAGGGGACTGCTGGATTTTGTCATCCACTCACAGGTTTTTAGAGGTTGGCTGAGGACAAGACTGACTAAGGGTTATCACCAAGCAAGAACAAGGTAGTGTCAAAGCAAAGCCGACTTCTTTAAATTCTTCTCTAAGCTCCTCCTCCACCAGCAGTGCTTCAAGGACAGAATGGAGCATTTCATTATGGAGCTTTCAGCACCGTTATTGGAAGTAAATTGGCTGTAATTAATGTATTTAGATTTCGCATAGACATCTTTTAATGCAAATTCGGTTCACAGTGGAACTCATCAGTCCACAGGGAAGTCTATGAGGAAGGTCTAGCATTGACCTTTGTATCCTATTGTTTTAGATTTATCATTGATTTCAATGAGTGCTATAATGAAGGCTCATTTCCTCATTTCCTCATTTCCTCATACACAGCTATTTAGAGTGGAGGGGAGCAGATGTGTAAGTTGCTTGAATGTAATCACTTTTATAAGACAAAATATGGAATACTCATTAAGGCTTGAAATGGAGGCTTAATAGGCGTACATCCAGATATAAATATATATTTTTTTAATGTTTCCATTCATATCTCTTTGAGGCAGCTGTTTACAATTTTGTTATTGATTTATTATATTTGCACATAATTTGTCATCTCTTCATGGAATGCGTTTCAAGGAATAATTTGTTCTTACATTATTGTAGCTGCACGAAATTACAAAGCTATGCACTTTTCTGAATATATAATGGGTCGAGGCAGAATGCTGAACATGAGATGTTCTAACATTTTCAAATTTCAAGACATTATGTTACTGCTAGAAAAACATTAATTAAAAAAATCCCCAAAATTCCATTCAGTTTAATGAGAAATTGTTGAATGTAGCTTTTGCCCAAACACATAAATCTTTCAAATCTAAAGTTATAGGGCTTTAGAAGTATGACCACATTTCCAGTTGAAAAGGGTTCTGTACTGTGTACTATACACTTTGCTATTGCTATTTATCAGACCAACCACACTGTGGCCAATTTGCTAATTCCAACTTCATTACAAAAGAGCAGGGTTCTTACACTGTCTTGAAACTTGAGTGTTTCCTTGTATTATAATTCAATTGGGATAAAAGCGTCTGCCAACAGAACGTAATGTAATGTAATATCATACAAAAGTTATTCCTTCCTCTATGAATTGGCAGCAAAGGCTTCAGGCATTGCAGGAAGCTTTGTTTTCTAATCATATGTTGTGCAGACTCAGATATAAAAACATTGTAAAATACTGCATATGCGGAAAAATATGAATGTCTTACAAAGTTGGAGATGGTTATTTTGCATCATAAAAAGCTGTTTTTGTATCAGCTGTGTTAGTACGAAACCAAATGTGGTAATATAGCTGTAAACAGACTGCAGTTTGTGATGGCAACAGTCGATTGGGGTAACTGTTTGCCCACTGCAATCAAAAGGTCGTGAGTTCAAGTCCCAGTACTGCCCACACACTGTTCCTTGGGTATCCCTTTTTGGTGGCAGCCCCTGCTTCACTTGGTGAATGGGATAAATGCAAAGAATTTCACACTGTTCACACTGTGGTGTGTTCATTTGTGACTACAAAGGGCCACTAGCTTTTAGTGATTAATACGTTATCATCAGCCTCCTCAGATCAGGAGAGTTTCTTCAAATATCATGATATGTTTTTTCCACCCTTCACACTTTTAAAATGCAGCTATAATAACATATAATTCCTTTAAAATGGCAAAAAGTAGCACTGGTGGATTTGAGGAACATAAGTTTACATGTTTAAAGGTAAGCGAGCACACAGAAGATTGCATCTATCTTTCCAGAATGCTAGCATTCCTGCCTTTGCTGCATTGTTTTAATGAGATGTAAACAACAAAAACTCCAACAAACACCTCAACACAAGCATGAGTGAGGAAATATTTTCTCAAAAACTGACTGATATTAAATCTCTGGTCCTTCTTGATTATGTGTCCCATCGTCTGCAATCTTTGGGAAATGAGATCCCTTAACCATAACGGTCAAATTTCGGCTCTTGTTGAGGGAAGCTTTATGAAAGCATGTCATATCTTGGGAAATTAGTCGGGGTATATTTATTTTCATTACTGTCAGATGACAATCGGTTGCCTGGAAAGCAGGATTGATGATCGGATCTCGGGGCCTGTTTCCGCGCGTGTTGAAAAATGACGGAAATCGGGGGGGATTTGATCAATCATGGCAATTAAGATGGACAAATGAGAAGTGACAGAAAGAAAGGAAAATAGTGATTAGATAGACAGCTGCACCTGCTGATACTGGGAGATACATATGTTCAGTCATTGTAATAGAGGCTTGTCTTTTGTTTTTTTCACCCTGTGTCTTCGACAGAAATGTATGGCTCAAAGAAAGTCTCGTTAGAAAGCTTTGTGAGTTTGTCTGATTTGTTTTGCAGAGACTGTAGGGATGTCCTTTGCTTTGTTGAGAGGTCTGTTTACCTAATCATTAAGACATGATTCAACTGGATCGGTATTGCACAGTCACGTAACATTACATTCCTTGTAAAATACAAATAGAAATGATTTACTCAAAACACACACATAATAGAAGCCCGTGTTAAGTTGCCTTGTAACAGTATGTGGGAGTTGCATTATAAAAATTATAGAAAGATGTATTGTAATAGAAGCCAATGAAAATTTCCCATAAAATAGATGCAACTGGGAGGTTCTCGTGTAATGGAAAAAAAAAACAAACAAGAAGTTTCAGTATAATAAAAGTCAGTGGAAAATATTCGTATAAGAGAAGACAATGGGGCATTGTCATTTATGAGAAGCCATTTCTATAGAGCTCATGCATTGGAAATAAGGCAATCAAAGTAATGTATAATGTATATGATAAATTAAATATACACCAAATATTTTTTTACTGCTTAGACCATTTGTGGTTACAGTCTAAACTTAGATATTCAGATAATATATGTTGCAATACTCTTTGTCACCTATGCCTGGGACAGTGCTGACATGGATAAATTAAAAAGCAGCAACCTAACAAAAGCAACAGCAAAGTGAAACCTCCTATTCTGTACAGATACCTTTACAGGAATCCACAAGGTGTTGGATCATTAATGAGTTTCCAACAACAAGTTCATTATCACTGCTGCTCTCACTGGACACTTTGGAGGAAAATTGTTACTGCATGCACTTGGTGGAACATTGCAGGGATGTGCAGAGCGACCGGAACTCGTATCTGTATTTGTGTTTTTTAAAAGGGAAAATTATTTGCATTTGTATTTGTATTCATAATCGGGTAAAATGTAAATGCAGCAAACTCCGATCGCCGCTCCCCAAATCTACTCCTGAATTTGAGCGTGTTATGGGGGGAGGGGTGGGGGAAGCAGAATATATCAAAGTGAAAGTGATCAATCAGTAATACGTGAACACACTACTGCACACAGTGTGAACAGCATAAAATTCCTCCTCTGCATTTAACCCATTCATCAACCCATTCACCTCAGAGGTGCCTTGCGGTCTTCAGGATCGACCCACGACTTTATGATTGCAGGGCGAGTGTTCTAACCACGTGAGCTTGTGACTGGGGGAGGTGGGTTTCCAAAATGCATATATTTTTTTAAATATTTGTCCGAGTTCTGCATTTGTAAAAAACATGTTATTTGTGCTATTCCGAATACAATATTCGGGTTCGGCCCCACACCTAAAACATTGCTTTTTCATGGATAAGAACACTTTGTTTAATTGTGAATTATGATTAGTTAATTAACTATTTTCATTCATTACATTATGTAATGTTCTACAACCCTAATTGTGTCCATCTATCTGTCTTTCTATCTATATATATTTCTATCCTTCTACAGTTCAGGTTTATTTATATTGCATATTATCATACAGAAGTTCTTCAATGTGCTTTCCAGGAATAAAATAAAATAATGGAGTAAAGTTGAATGTGCAGTAAAAGTGCAAAAGTATAAATGAAGGCCGGAGGAGAATAGACCAATTGATAGCAGCTTTTTAAAGCTGTTCGAGTTGGTGCAGATCACACACACATAGTAATGTTTTAGGCACATTTTGTCCATTTCCCAGTTCCAGCTTTAAGCTGAACTCATTCAGTGATTTTATCTTAATACATTTTCATTGGGATGCAGTTTGGAAATGGTCAAACTAAAAATGACTCTAATTATGTTCCTTGCCAAGTAGTACAGCTTATTACAGCCACGCTCACTCCATGAGCTTGTTTTAATCGGCTGTGTGTAAAAGTTTGGCAGACTTCGTTCCACTTTGTGCCTGTTTGTTTAGGAAAATTGATAGCACAGAGATCTTAATAGGCCTTTTAGAACAGGATATATCTCCAGGTCCACAAATCTGCAGGTGGCCTGGCTCAATGATAGTGCTTTATGACAGATGCGGGGGATTTGCGTCTTCTCTCTTCATGGTCAATTCATTTGCTGAAAGCTTGTAAAATACAACCCATGCAAGCGGGCTCTTTTTTTTTTTTGTTGGTAGGGTGTGTGTGTGTGTGTGGGGTGGGTGTTGTATTTTGCCATAAAATAAAATATAGTCTGCTTTTAAAGCTACCGTCTCGTTTATGTTCCGCAGTCTGGGGCCATAGAGGAAGAAAAGGCAGCGCAGCAAAGCCTTCAACTTGAAATATGTAAACATAAAGGGGCTTTTTATCAGGCAGCAAAAACAAGGCCTGCTGGCAGAGGAAAGTGTTGGGTTATTACTCCAAGGTTACATTTATGTTTGGGACCGTCGCTAATTGCACCTCTTTCAGAAAGGCAGAAACCAGACATCAGCTTAAAATAAGGTTTGTGATGCAACGCCTGCATGATCAGCCAAACTCAAACAGCCTCGCATCAGCAAATATTAAAACCTCCATGGCATTGGCTGGGCAGGACCCATTCCTTGTCCCAAAATGGCAGTGCCAACACACAGATGCTGCACAAATGGCATGGGCTGCTCAACATTTCCTCAGCCCTGAAATGATATTCCTTATTGCCATGGTAACCCTTGAATGTTGCTTTTTTCCCTCTCTTCCTTTCTCAAGGCACCACGGTGGTCCAGGTGGCAGCGACGGACGCAGATGACCCCACATATGGCCACAGCGCAAGAGTCGTGTACAGCATTGTCCACGGGCAGCCGTACTTCTCTGTGGAGCCCAAAACAGGTATTTTTCAGGGTCATATCACAGGGCTGCACTTCCTGGATAGGCTGTCCTCACAATCTTAAATTAATAATAGAAGTTCTACTGAGGAAATGAAAAGTGGACAATTCTAGTTCAATGAACAAATTAGGGCAGTTTTGACGCTGAAATCCTGAACTGGTTGAGATTATGCTATTGACCAGTGGTCCCATTCTCCGGACCGCTGACCAGTACTGGTCCATGGATCAATGGGTACTTGGCCACCCAGAAATATTTAACTATTTGAAAAATATTTGATTATGAAAAATGACCGGATTTCTTCGCTTATATCTCGGTTACTTAGAGCAGTAGTTACTTATTGTAGATTTTGCTTTCAAAGTCTGTAAAGGTATAGAATATGCACAAATGAACCAACAACAATAGAGGATGTAAATAAAGCTGAAAGACTGCTGAGGCATATTCATTGACAAGTGAACAGTTAGTTCTCATTGTTAAATGTGATAAATAGAAAGGTAAAAACACTTGGAAACTTTCACAAGGGCCAAATTGTAATGGTTAAAGTCACTGAAATGTTTAATACTGGTCAGGGAATCAGAATCAGAATCAGAGTTTTATTTGGCCAAGTATATGTGTGTGCATATACAGGGAATTTGTTTCCGATCGATGGTGTATCTCAAGCACAGCCATCAAAACACAACAATATAAACATTCTAAATCTTATTTACAGTAAAGTACAGAATTACTGTATTGATATGACTGTCCATAAAGTGCAATTGCAGTCCTGAGGTTTGAAGCAGTGACAGTTCAGCTGTTTATGAGGGAGATGGCGAGGGGGAAGAAACTGTTCCTGTGTCGGGTGGTCCCGGTCTGCAGGCTTCTGTACCGTCTGCCAGAGGGCATCAGGTCAAAAAGTCTGTGTCCAGGGTGTGAAGGGTCAGAGATGGAATGTCATAGCAGTGCCTCACACACTGCTAAGAATGTGTTTGTCTGCGATAACTACTGTCACTGTCAAATGTGTATTTACAATGAGAACCAACAGACAAAACAGACAAAGCAGATGTTCCCCTACATCTTTGTGGTTTTGATTTCTTCTTATTATCTACTATTATTAATAAATCAGGAACAACTACAGTAATGGCAGATTTATAAACTGCCTGTAAGAATGTAGAGGACAGAATAGTTATGAAAAGAAAGACATATGTCTTTAAAATAATCAGCCAAATAACATTGTTCTGCTGTTACTTAGCTAACGAGATACTAGCAAACTCAGCCATTTGAGACAGTTTCTAAACTTTTCTGGATGATAAATGTTTTCATATTAAAATGAATGGACAGTAAAGTGTGGTAGGGGAGACAGGTAAGTTTACCAAACAGTTTTGTGCTTTTCCTCTGATTGTCTGAGCAGTTTGTATCCAAGGCCGTGCACATAGCACACCCACAGCCCTCCAAATAAACTTCTGCGAGCACAACTACACTTCCATCCATTTTCTATGCCTTTATCCCACACTCAGGGTCGGGGGGGGGGACTGGAGCCTATCCCAGTTACTACAGGCAAAGGCGGGGTACACCCTGGACAGTCACCAGCAGGGCCACACACTCACACACATTCACACCTAGGGGCAATTTAGAGTGTTCAATTAACCTATTCCCAATCATGCTTGTTTTTGGCTGTGGGAGGAAACCAGGGTTGCTGGAGGAAACCCACGCGGTCACAGGGAGAACATGCAAACTTCACACAGAAAGACCCTGCGCCCGACCCGGGAGTCAAACCCAGGACCTTTTCGCTGTGAGGCAACAGCGCTAACCCCTGCACCACCGTGCCACCCGCAACTACACTTCACTTTTTTCAAATTTAGGCTTAAAACTGCCTATACCTAGAATGGCTGCATGCATCAATTGATGCAGTGCCCAGTTTCACACAAGACACATGCAGTCTGCTGGCCAACATCCATGCACCTAGCAAAGTCCAGTGGACTTTAGACACAGACCCAGTCATACAATACCAGTCAACATTTCAGAATCAGAATCGCGGTTATTGGTTTAATAGTTTAATTTGATTTTGTTCTATGGTGTCTTTCAAGCACAACAATATAAAACAACAACCTTATGTAAAAATATGCATGTACATGTGTCTACATTGCATGATGGCTGCTCCAATAGGCCAATAGAAGCGATGCTGATTCTGATTCTGAGCCTAATGAAATGACGTCAATATACGCTGTCAGCCATTCTAGTGTTAATCCTGAAAATGCGCATTAGCGTATCGTATAATTAATTGTGTTTTAACTTGTTCCTCTTTCATAAAAGTTTATGTTTGAATACAATAGACATGATTCAGTTATACTTAACATAATAATGTGCTCAGAAATAACTTGTCTGTATTGTGGTGTATTTATTGGATTATCTAGTCACAATATGGGTATAGGTTTATGTACCAAGGTTATGTGTACATAATTTTAATGATTTCTTGGAACATCACTACATTGTCAGCACTTGAAGGACACAGATCAAACAGAGTGTGACTACACTTGTTTAATTTGATTAATGAAATGTGAAGAAGGGTTTATTTGTACTCATAGTTAGTTTGAGGTTTGAGGAGGAGAATGTTTTACCCTAGAACTGTAGCCAAGATTGTGAACAGGCTTTGAGATGCATTTATTGAGTCTTTACTGCAGCAAAAGAGCTTCTGCTGACAGTGGGCTCATACCTGTGTGTTTGTGCATGGCTGCACCCTGAAAGATTGTGCTTAATGCAAAAGGCTTTTGAGAACCCAATATTTATTTTCCCTCTGATCTCACAAAATGACAAATAAAGGCAAACACTGCCTTACAGTCCTGCTGCTGTGTGCTTGACAGGAGCACACAGAGGGAGCTACATAATAGCCTGTGTTGTGTCACCTGTAACAGTGGACCGTTTTATACACTGTTAAGCCATAATACTATAACAGCCTGCCGAGTGTTGTGTAGGTCCCTCCAGAGCCGTCAGAGCTCCTCTAACCTGCTGAGGCATGGACACCCCAAGACCTCAGAAAGAGTGTCAGGTTTCTGACACCAAGACTTTAGCAGCAGAGCCTTGAAGTCTTGTAAGGAAGTCCATATATCAAACTAGAGAATAAATCAGTCTCATTTATTTATTTATTTATTTATTTATTTATTCATTTATTTGGGACAAGTAGGAACAATTAACCTGCTCCTACTGTAGCTCTTATAGCCAAAGCTAATTTGCAATGCTAGTCCCTAATACGTTTTAACAAACAACACAACATAAATTACAGACACATTTAAAACATACATAAAACATGTGGCATACAGAAATTTTGAGAATTAGTTTTGTTCACATGACTGACATCGTTTAAAAAAAATATTTGCGTTCATGTTTAAAATGTCCCGATACTGAATCCTGTTTGAGTTCACGACTCAGAGAGTTCCACAGATTAGAGTCCCAAATTTAAACCCCAAATATTTGACCACTTTAACCTGTTTAATATCTTGACCATTGATTTATAGGCACAATTCTTCCATATGACGAGCGCTAGAAGAAAAGCAAACAGACACCTTGTATGCTTCAGAGGCATTTTCAATGTGAGGGGGATGCATCAGTCTACACAGGGTGATCAGGGTTTGAGCATGGGGCTGGGATTGGGTTTGGGTGTGTGGGTATGGGATTTGGGTCCGTGGTGTGGGGTTTGGGTGCGTGGGTGCGGGGTTTGGGTGTGTGGGGGCAGGGTTTGGGTGCTTGGGGGCGGGATATAGATGTATGGGGACGGGGTTTAGGTGCGTGGTGCGTGGTTTAGGTGCTTGGGGGGTTTGGGTTTTTGGGGACGGGGTAAGGGTGGGTGTGTGTATGGGTTGCTGCGCGCGTGCAAAAGCTTGGTTCTTTTAGGGGTTGGGGGTGGGGTGGGTGCAAACCTGGAGTGGATTAACAATGATGTGCGTATTCTCCTATCAATTAAGTGGCATGGATTCTTTCACGAAGGATTCACGATTCAACAGGGTTGGGTGAACTAATATTTTCTGTTATATATGTGGGTCCAAATGAGTAAAATATGAAATGTGAAGGTATAGATTGAATTGTAATGTCGCCTATGCAAGTAGCCTGTTTCGAGGAGCATTGATGATTTACTGCATTTGAAGTGAGGCAAATTCGGAGCAGATTTCCAGAGGTATTTCTTTTCCAAAATCAATTAAGTGAAATTGATTATTTCCGAATTAGTAAATGCGGGGGGTCCAAATGAATAATTATGAAATGTGTGGGGGACGATTGAATGGCAATGACCATGCTTTTAAGTATAATAAAATCATCAAAATCTGTCATGTCTAACTAAAGTACGTTGGTTCTGAAGGATCATCATCAAATGTATAAGTATAAGAGTAAACTCAAGGCACCTTGGGAAAAATATAAACCAATTACACAATTCTAAATCACAAAATAATTAGATGAGAATCAGTAACTTTACAATTTGAGTGAAAGAGTGACTGAATCAGAAAAAGAGACTGAGCATGCGATGTGCATGTTGTTGATGTGCATGTGTGTGTATTTGCTTGTGGGCATGTGAATGAAAGAGTGAGAGATACTGTGCACTGGAAATGGAACAGGCAGGGAAAATGGCACCAGTTGGAATGGTAACGATAGTACTTGAGGGTGTTTTTGCAGAAGGGATCCATGGAATGCAACCATTTATTTCTGCAGACAAAGGAAAAGTGTGAAGTGTGATGTGAAAATCTCAGCAGTGAACTACACTGTATGTTCATAAGATCATCTGAGCTTTTATCTAGCCTGTACTGGCTGAGTTTAAGATGTGCGTTTTGCCCTGAGAAAGAATTCAGACTCATGATAAAAATGGCAATGTTTAGCGTTGCAAATGTGAAGTTTAAGTAATTCTCTGGAGTGCTAAGACATTACCACAGGGTTCCCAAAACAGACACAAAGGGATAGTAAAAAGATAAATCTATCACTGTTCAGAGTTTAGAGTCTTCATGCACTGTTTAACATGATCAAATTCACAAACTTCTGAAGGTAAGCTGTGCTATGCTATGCCCATATAAGTTCAACCTCATGTGATTTAATATTTGTAAATATCTAAGTGGTAAGGGCATTGACTTTGCAATTAGAAGACGGAGTTCGATTCCCGCCTGCAGTTTTGCAGCTTTGTAATTACATACAAAGGTAGTCTGGAGTAAAGATACTTGCAAAAGCTACGTATATTTTGTTTTTGAAAAACAAAATTGGTCGTAAAATCTACTTGGGTATAGTTGACCTAACAATTCATACTAGTAAGTGAACCGTACTTGAGGAATTCCTTAGAAAATATTACAATGAATTTCTGTATGGAAATTGTTACCAACCTTTTTAAGCAAATGTCAGTCAGACCTAGTGACGGATAGAGAAAGCGAGAGAGAGAGAAAAGCTTGGTGCTTTTTTTTTCTTCTCTGCCATCTTCTCTATCTTTTTTCTCTCTCTGTTTCTCTCTCTCTCTCTTTATCTTAAAAAAAGCTTGTTAACAATTTCCACTCATAAATTCATTGTAATATTTACTAAGGAATTACTTGAGTAGAGTTTACGTACTAGAATTTATTGTTGAGTCAACAATATCCACGTAGTTGTTATTATTAAAAACTCCATTTTGCTTTTATACGCTTAATTTACTCCAGATTATCTTTATAGAATAACTATGACACTGTGCCGCCATTAGGCAGGTTTTGAACCCCGGTCCTTGGATTACAGGGCCAACACTCTTACCAGTAAGCTGACTGCACTTTAACACTGGTTGCCAAATGTTTTTCAATGTACAAGCAAATGACCTGTAAATCGATTTCAGAGCAATCGATCGCTCCTTCTATGTCGCACATAAAGCCCAGCAACTTAAGAGACTTCCTAAGAGATGGTTTGAGAAACACTTGTGGAAATGTAAACAACTTAGGTAAGATATATCTAGAAAAACTTCTTAGCGCGCTAAGAGTGTTCGTTATCGAGAAACCGGGCCTTGGTCACTTCACTTACGTGAAAATCCCCCGAAGTCCCTGTGGCAAGCTTGACTTTGCTGATGGTTTCATGTAACATTGATCAATGTTTAAGTTCAACTTACCTTTAAGTTACTGAAATTTAAACAAATCCTTTAATCCCTCTCTAGAAAAAAGGTGGGTTGTTTTGTCTTCTGCCAGACAAAAGATGTTGGCCTCCCTTGGGTGAAAAACCCTGCAGAGAGAGCGAGAGTGTGTTGGGGTTTGCTCACCTATTTTTATAACATTTAGGATATAATTTTTCTCTAAACAGACTTAATCCACCCCGCTGCTTTCGCTGGGCATTTCTGGCTATATACACTAGTTCGTCCAGTGCATTCCACCGATGCTTGATCTAATTGAAATATGGAGAATCTGGTAGACAAGTTTTTATGCACTGTGTTTTGACACCTTTCCATCATAGCCACCATACATATTTTTAACAATTTGTGCTAGAGTAGATCTCTGGAGGATCAAACCAACTAGACTAGCATTTATTTTCCATTAAGTATCAGTGAGCCTTTGGTGACCAGGACCCGCAGTTCCCTGGTTGTCCTTTTTTGAACCACTTTTGGCATACACTGACCAGTACATACTGGGAACACCCCACAAAGACCTGTTGTTTTTGAGACGTTTTCTGGCCATCACAATATAGCCCTTACACTCGTCAACTTCAAGAACTGACGGTTCACTTTCTGCCTCTTATATTCTACCCCCTGAGAATGCCATTTTAACAAGATGATCAATGATATTGGATTCACCTGTCAGTCACTTTAATATTATGGCTGATCAGTGTATATGCTCTCTGGGAGTCTGGAAAACACAAACACACACACACACACACACACACACACACACACACACACACACACTTGCACACAGACAAGTGTTTGCTCATGCACACATGTGCACACGCACAAACACATTCTCTTTTCCACATTAAAAAGCATCTCCAAACATCCGCTTTCCCCGAGTGTAAACAAGAGCTTACCAAAGGTCAGCTCCCATCATTCTCCCTGAGTGCTTTACGTTTCTACTCCAGTCACCCAGGAATGAAGTAACCTCTGTTTGCTGAAAAGGCTGAAGGCTGAGTGAATCAAAAAAGGATAGTAAATGATGTTTTACAATAAATTTTAGCCCCTCAAAGTGCTGGACAATTGCATGTTTTCAGCCGTCATTACAGCCCACTGTTCTGGCATCTCCGCCTGAAAGCCTCACTGGTCGATGAATGTGGTGCTAACTGCATGCTTTCATACAAGGCTGCAGATTTGCATTCACTGTTAGCAGCCACAACCTACTACAAAACTTTAGCTTACCTATGCAATAGGGATTTGGGGCTATTAAATATGTTCTGACAGGTTTTTAAGGAGCTAAAATACTGTTGACAAATCATATTGATAATTGAGTAAATTTCACTGTATATTGAGTAAATTTTACTTAAGTAAATTGAGTTAAATTTCACTGTTTTGACAAGTCCCTGAAAAGAAAAATGTTATGCTAAACTAAATATAAAAACACTTTCTTGCAACTTTCTTGTGCCAGATTCTGATTTAACTCTCACCACCATGATACCATGACTAAAATACTTTTACTGGATTATCTTGTGCTTTGTTTTTTGTTGCAATAGGTTATGATGACAAAAAGATCAATTGCCAAGAACCCAGAAAAGAGTGATTTTTGTTTTTAGTTCTTGTCATTTTTAAATGAGCAGAGGGGGAGTGGCCATAACTCCAGCTCCCAGCACTGAATTCGGTTTTTAAATCTTCTCTAACTTGTTAACCATTCACATTGAATGGCGAGGGAGTTCAAGCTGAATTTATCATTCATGAATATGCAATATAAATTAGTTAGTAAGCGTATGACGTCTGATCACTCCAACTGAAGTGTAGCTCCAGGTGGTGAAAGGGCAAAAGTAACTATATCCTGAAACTGGCAATTTTATGCACATCTCAATGCAAAATATATTATGATTATAACAATAATATGGAGATGTTACAGACTTGCTGCATGTACTAAAATATCGTACCTTTAAGAATAAATGAATAATAAAAATGAGATTCTGATTCAGAATTTTTTACCCTGATGCCATTAAAGAGTCCTCTTTACTTTACTCTTAATTTAGGATTCTTTTTGTGAATAAAGTCTATCTATGAATGTTTTTAAAGGTATACCTACACTATTTTCCTTTCAGTCCAGGTTTGGTCAATCAAACATCACATAATTTGTTTCTTAAATTAAGCATTGGAGACACTTGGCTTAGATTGTTAAGACTAGACCTGTTCGTGTAGAAACTTCGCCAACTGTGTCCATAAAACTGGTGCATATTAGTTGATGTGGTTTCTTTAGACATCATTCACATTCATTATAGGGAGTCATTCACAAATAACCTTATCCCAAGGAGTGCTGATCTAGAATGAGTTTATGATAATAACCTTTGTAGAAGAAGCTGATCCTTGTTCAGTAAATCTAATTTACAGCTGAGTTTTCAATACCAGCCTCGGTGTTGTCTGACATTGGTGATCTGAGCATTTTAATATTGTTCAGCTTCCATTCTTGGTGTGATTGTTTCTTTCTTTGATTATTTCTTTACATTTTCAGAATATTTACAGGAGGTTGTTCTAAAAGAAGCTCGGTGAAATCACTCCCAAGAGTGTGACTGATGACTGACAAAGCAGGACAAACACAAAATGTGCAATAGTGTTCTCTTTGATGGAATTGTTTTCAAATTCTTTACCTCTCATCTTGATCTTTTTCAAGTGGATTCATATCTTGGAGTGGCAACTCCCTAAACCCATTGGGAGATTCCTTTCAAGTCAGTGGAAAGATCTGTTTGCTGTTATGGCGTTGCTGTACTTATATCAAATAATATTCAGAAGCTACATCTTTGACATTTCTCTCATCTTTTGATAAACTAATGTCAAAGAAGGATTGGTTGAATGATTAGTGCTTAACTCCTCCATAAACAGATGAATGAAAACCAACTCAATGAAAGTGGCAGCAATTACACATTGACTCCTGCTAAATGTGCTCACATATTATAGTATGATATTTTTGGATGTTTCGTAAGGCCATGTCTATGCTTTCTGTTAAATGATTAATTTGGAAAATGTAACATTCCCACTGGATTTACGAGAAAACATGCCGGGAAATACAGAGATGGTAATTTTTTGGCATTGATTTGCAATTTTCAGTGTTTTCACCAGTGCGTGTTTAGTAATACTATATATCTAATAATACTATACCTAGTAATAACAATCTACATGTTTGGGAGCCATTGTTATAAAAGGGATGTTTAGGTTGGAAAAGGCACTGCATGAATTTCTCTCAAATATTCAGTCCCAGGGTTCATTTAAAACCAAGAACTCTATATTGAACCACTCACAGGATGGGACTTATTAATAGTGATCCTGTCACAAGGGGTGGTGCCGGGGAAGTAATGGGACACAAACCAATTACAATCCCCAATCATTAAAACTAAAACAGCTGAGCAAAGACACAACAAATAACCAAGATCAAAATAAAAGTCCCCAAAACCCCAAAGTCAAAACAGCGGCTTCTACTGACCAATGGCCAAGAGATAACGGATCCAAATTTGTGAGAAATTTGTTTATTTATTTTTTTATGTTTTGGCTTCCACACACTCAACAGACTCCCACCATTTCTAAGATGTCATTAAAACTCGGTCGCAGATGGTGCAGGTTTGTGTGGGGGGGAATAGAACTGAATGGCAATTCTAAGCATACA
>JBBKCR010000001.1:5517188-5531148 GCA_037577295.1 Ladigesia roloffi
TATCATACTCGTACTCGTCAAAAGTGCTTTATCCGTACCGGATACTCGTTTCAGCCGAGTATCCGGCTCATCCCTATCATCAACAGACAACTTTTTATTTGGCATTTCACAAATCCCACATACTTGCTGGCCTACTGACAACAGAAGACCATTCTTTCTGTGCTCGAAATTTTCAACTTGAATCATAGACATAATCAACTGACAACTTTTTATTAGACATTTGCCGTTCTTTTTTTTTCTATGTTATCTAAAATCCAACACGCTTACACGCACTGAGAACAGAAGTCCACCCTTTCTATGCTCCCGCATCAATGACGCAACCGCTTTTTACTCAAAACTTTGAATACTTGTCTTGAATCAAAATACTACATGTCTGCTAACTAGTGGTAGTGAATACAAATGCTACATTACACGATATTTGTAAATACAGTCTGATTTAGTCATGAATTAATCTTGTCGCAATCCTGCGACTTTGGCGCTTAAAGGGTTAACACAACATTCAGACACAAGCATTAATATTATTTACATTTTCCTACAGTGTTTAGGTCTTCAGTGGTTAAGGAGTCCACTTTACTCAAATTATGAATCTGCCCATCACATGCCAATTAATAATCAAATAAAAACATTTTCACAACTAGCACAATGCTAATTCCTGCAAAGGCAAATCCATGTTTTTTTATCACACATGACAAGCTACCTAATGAGGTATGTCTGCCTTGTATCTACACTCATTTGTATTTATCCAGACAACTTTCGTGTAAAGTGTTTCCCAGTTTTTATAGAAGAAAAAGAAAAAGGACTGTACCTGCTCCCGACAGGAGACCAAGAGTTAAACCAAACAAGATTCTGAACTTGAGCCTGTCAGTAGCTGAGCCGAGGAGCCACACATTTTTTGTGCTCATCGGATGGAGAGAGTGAGAACTTTGACGCTCCTGCTTTTGAAGGCTGTTTCTCACTTGGAGCAAGATTGATCTGCTCTGCTTCTGCTCAGCACTGCCTACTGGTAACAACTCAAAAAGGTGGGGTAAAAAAAGAAGATACACAGAGTCTGTTCTTGGTGGGTTACAGATACATTGATGTCTTTATGCAGAAAGATCAAAAATGGTCCAAAGTTTGCTCTGAGCATACAAGTAGTTTGGTTGCCCGTTCCTTGACAAGAGATTTCAGTGTACAGTGGGGGAGCCTCAGGGAAGATCCAAAATCATGAGTTGGCAAGCTTATGATATTCACATGTAAGATGCTTCTGCGGAGAAATAATTTTACTGTATTTTTTATTTCCTTTGTGTGACTGTCTAATGGTCTTCTGGATACATCCTTGGAATTGTTGACATATTCTTGATATTTGCAATCAAGAATAGCTCCAGCTTTCCAAAGCCGTTTCTTGCTCAGAGCAAAATCAATCCGTTCCGCTACTGCTAAGCACTGCCTAAACACTCTGACTCTGGTAACAGCTCAAAAAGTTGTAGAACAGACGATACATGTAGTCTCTTCCTGGTAGGCTACAGATACATTGATATCTTTATGCAAAAAGAACACAAATTTCACAAGATGGTTCAGAGCATGTCAGTAGTTTTAATGGGCCTTTTAGTGCTTAAGCGTATGTTACTGCACACTGTGAGACCGTCAGGGAAGGTCCAAAAGCAATATTTACCAAGCTTATATTAAGATGTGTAATCTTGCAGACATTTTTGTGTTTTTAATAATCATCAGGATCTTCAGAATTGTGTAAATATTCTCGGTATTCACATGCAAGTCAATGCTCTGTTTAAAAGTGAATATAGAAACTTCTGAAGCCTCTGGCGCTATGGTGTAAAAGCAAGCAACCCAACTGTCAGTTTGATTTCTAAGAGTTCCTAGCTGTTAATTGTCATGAAATCTAATAATTTCCCTGGGCTCTTAAAATGCACATTAACTTGACAAAGAATCATTTTTGCTGTGTGTATCCCAACACCTATTTTATTAAATTAGCCTTCTTTTATTACCGAGATTACTGTCAAAAACAACACTAGGCTTGAACAGAGGAATAATCTTTTGATATAACTGTCTTATTATAACTACTAATACTAGCACTTATGTTTAGGGTACTTTCAGCAAATACGTTGAGGGTGTATCTTTTTAGCATCTGTTGGTTATAGATATCCTTGCCATGGGATTTCTTTTAGACACCTGTCGCCTCTGTCAAACTGCTATCCCCCAGGCTTGGACAATTTCAGATAGCCCCTCCACTCTCTTTGCAAGTCAGCCTCTTTGGCCAAAATGCTTGAGGGAGTCATAGGAACCTGGGCGACTTGAGCCATCTACTTTTTTTCCCCCTCCAATTCGTCATGATGAGCCTATTTCATGGCCTAGCTAATAGGTTGCAGGCTAGGCTGCAGGATTGGACGGTTGGTGCCTCGCCTGATAATCCCTGCTTGTCCATAATCGCTTTTTCGCCTCTGACACACCGGCCATTGCTGCACAAGGCTGTATAGCTCGCCTCTGGACTTCATATGAAGTCGAGTCAATTTTGCCGAGCTGGATGTGAGTTTTAGTTTGTGGGGTGGAGGGCTGGGGGGCTGAATGGGGTCAGACTTTGCCGCATAGACTTTTGACAGCTTTGGGTTAACCCTTTGCTTTTGTGATGGAGACTGCATGGCCATGGCTGTTCTCCACAAGTGCAAGGGTGCCAGTTCCAATCAATAGCACATTACTGAGTGTCACGGAGATAGAGAGAATAGAGTTGTGTGAAGTGAGGAGCGGGGCTGTGCTTGAAGGCCAGCTTAGAGTCAGGGAAACCTGGGAGGAATGGATGAGGTGAGAGAGAAAGATGGAGGAGATAGACATAGATATATGTGGTCTTGAGAAGGGCAGAGAGGCAATAGAAGCAGAAACGAACGGTATTTTAAAGGAGCTAAAATCCTATATTCAGTTTTACATTTACCCCTCCACTTGCAAGTTCTGTAAGTGCTATACAGTTCTAATATCTTATCTGGACTAAGGGGATGTTAGTTTGATACGAGGATGGATCAGATATCGGAAAAGGCCTAAGCGATAACATAATCACTTAACTCAACTTTGTTCAATAATCCTGTAAAGAGAGAAACACAGATGAGGACTCGAGCAACACAGGTGTCTCAGATTGCTCCTTGCTACATAGTGCACTTTGTAGAAATTAAAGAACACACTGCTGCATCCAAACAGTATATTAAACACCATATGGATAATGCTTTGGGACACACTGTATAGCATTTTGGGACACAATTAAGGGATAATTTAAGTAAATGTAAAGTCACATGTGAAATCTCCATAGAATACAGTGTGAACAGTGTGAAAATCTTTCACTCCATTTAACCTGTTCAACATGTAAAGCAGTGGGCTGCCACCAATGAGGGGTGCCAGGGAGCAGTGTGTGGGTACAGTTTCTTGTTCAAGGGTATTTGAGCAATGACTCAGTTGAAAGATGACAGCGGTTTTAAAGCCGTTATAATGTCCGTGTATTTGAAATCGACATTCCCTGTTGGTGTAAAGGTTGGGTGTCCCAATACTTTTTCCCATATAGTGTATGTCTAACAAAGAGCCATTGCGACAGACCATGATGGACAAATTGTGCACCAAAGTCAGGATTGCACCAAAGTTGTGTTGCACAAATTGTGTAGAAAGTCAGATTTTCAAACATATATTGTGTAATATGGTGGAAGCCATTTCAGATTCAGTGTGTGTCCAGATTTATTATTCACAGTTTAGTTGTTGAAGAAAGGGAATGAGACAGTATTGGATTGATATCAGTATCCAGAGATTCTCAAGGTTGCAGTATCAGCATATGTATGAGACATGAAAATAAAATGCTATTATTTCATGCTTAATTTGAATGCACAGTGTTATTCACCCAAAGTTCTCCTGAAGAATGTTTATTAAGGACTAGGTCATAAAGGTTTGTCATGGAAGCTCGTTGTGAAAGCACAGTGATCTTCCCAAGCTGCTGAGGCATTGGACATAAACCTCAAGTGCTGGAGATTTGTACCACTGGTCATGGTATTGATCAAGTACGCTGTATGTCACCTTAAACATCACTGCTATTAAAGATCCCTCCTGACAACATGACATCGAGTGTGCATTTATTTCCTTCTCTACCATTAGACTTAACCAAACAATTTATTTCGATCAGTCTCTGCACTTAATGTCACCATGCCTGTAAGGAGAGGGAGATAATAAATTAAAAGTGAGATAACAGCTCACAGCTTTGGTATGAAGTATTGTATTTGGAACCAGGTTGTTAAAGTGATTATTTCTGCGTGTTTATTTTGGCATCACACATCTTGCAGACTGAAATTGGCTATGATTTTTAGCTTTGACATATAAAAAAAGTAGGAGACCACTGCTCTTTATTTTTAAATGATCATCTATATGATTATTTATCTTATTTAAATTTTTTGTCACTGTCTTGAAAAATAATGCTTTAAAGAATGATATTTATACTTGGAAATGAGGAGAAATATTATCAGCAGTTCTTAAAATGTTAGGCTGCTTAGTTCAATAGTTGCATCTATAAAAAATAAAAAAACCTGAGAAACTGAACATTTTTGCAAAGTTCTCTTATGTTGTTTAGACGCAGAGCTGTATATGTATATGCAGGTCATGAATTAGTTCTTAGTTAACTTCGTTAATGAGTGGAATTTTGGTGATGTGCCATTAGAAGCCTCTAATGTCCCCACAGCTAGTGAGACGCATACTACCTTTGAGTTTTGGGGAGCATAGAAGTGAAGAAAATATCATTTTGTGATGGAAAAATCATGAGTGAAGTAAGAGAAGCAGACAAGAGATCCTGGGTAGGAGGGGGAGGGGAGTAAGGAAAGTGTGAAGAGAGGTGTAAAAGCAATCTTTGTACCTAGTGCCTGCTATTCCATGGCAAATTAGAAAGCCATTAGAGGCATTAGACGCGGGCACAATGAGAGAGGAGCGACAGAAATGAGCAGCAGGCGGGAGATCCCAACACAGGCGCTTTGGGGAAAGCAGCGACGGCTCCAGTGATCATCTCGCTCACTCAGAGATTCCTGCCAATCACTGGCAGTATCAGGAGCTTTCATGCGCTCTAATTAAAGTGCTCGTAAAGCGACTGCTGAATTCCAGATGTGTCTACTTGGTACTTCTGTGAGCTTTTGAGGTGCAATTGCATTTTCTAATGGCTTTTAATAGGGCTGCAATGATGATATTCTAATGAATTCTCATAAGGCTTCTAACCATGAAGTTCTCATAACAGTGGGAAGAGCTGCGGCAATGAGGCTGTGGTGAAAAATGGATGAAAGCTGAAGAATACGAAAGCTGTTTTTTTGCAGATCAGAATATCTTCAAGCCGTCAAGATGAAAGAATGTGACTTAGTTAACCACAGAGCCAATACTACCGTTTAGCTATGCCATTTAAATGCAATTAAAAGGGCCATCCAATGATTCAAATAATTTATCGTTGCTAATCCCATTATTATAAGCAGTTAATCTGGATTAATCACATTTGTCTGACTTGTTCAGAGATGACCCCAAGGAAGATATTTTCCATTTCAAATTTGCATTCAAAAGAAGCTTAGTCTGAAAGGATTATTTTTGTCTTGTGAAGGCAGTGTTCGAACAACCTCAATATAAAAATCATATGATTATCATTGAGGAAATTAGTAATAGTAAATGATGAGTAGTACGACAATACTAGTAACAATAACAACAACAACGATAATAATAATAATAATAATAATAATAATAATAATAATAATAATAATAATAATAATAATAATAATAATAATAACAATAATAATAATAATAATAGTAATAATAATAGTACTGTTAGTATTGTAATGGAATTATTGTGTATTATTTTATTATAATGAACACACATTTTGACTATTAGTAAATAAGTAGTAATACCATTCTAGCAAAATATAGTAAATAGTAAATTAGGCAATTGTCTAATTTTATATATAATAACACTACTAATAATATTATTATTACTACTACTACCACTACTACCACTACTACTACTACTACTACGACTACTACTAATAATATTTTTTTGAATTATCCAACTTTTAAAAATCCTACACCAAGTCTCTCATTTGGAAGTTTTGTTATTTCCTTTAAAATGATGCTTTAATTAACAGTATTTATTTTTATAAATTAGGAAAAAACATTGTTAACAGTCAGTTGTTCAGTTCAGTACTTGAGAAACTGAACATTTTTGTCTCTTTTTTTCTGGAGCTGTATACTGTATGTAGAGTGAATACAGAGGGTGAATGCTACTGAATCAATCTCTTTTATTTATCAAAAAATAACTTACTACTTACTACTTAGAAAAGAACTACTTACAGACATCACTTGAACCTCATACATATTTCCACAACTAAATCATGTAATAAAAAAATAAGCCACCCATAGGCCCCACATAATAGTGATTTTGTCACATAGTGACGAGGGATAAAACCAATAAAATACTCAGCCTTGCCTGGATTATTGCTTTAAAATACTGCAACAGCATTTCAAATAATTGTTTGTTCTATTCAATAATAATCAAACGTTTCTCCATCAAATACTTTTAGAATATTCTTTCACTGAGAATCAACCATGAACAAAATGTTAAATAATTTAATATTTATTTTGATCAACAGTCAGCAACGTTCCAAACCTGCACACACAGTTTCCTGCTGTTTGCATATTAAATTAAAGAAAAGTGAAAATTGAGACATGGATCTCTACTTTCTCTTTAGTAATAAAATTTGAGTTTCTACACCCATATATGTGAACAATTTGTCCCTACTGTACTGAATTTCCAATGGCCAATGACCAGAGCAGCAGAATCTCTCTCTAGCTTTACAACCCCCCCGGAGCTTCATCTGTTCAGAGAACATTTCCTCCCCTGATCAGTCTTCTTGCACTACTTCTATATAAAGATTATGGCAACTTACAACTCCCCTCTAGTTCTTACACTGTCGTGAAACATTCAGCAGACACTGTTCAACTTGGCATAAAGGTTTTTGATTTAGGAAACCAGTGATCATAAACAGAAGCGAGGATTTGAATCCATGACCTCCAGAGGCAAATATCCTACCCACAGGGCTGTTCCAAGGCATATGCGAACTACACATCTGTGTAGGGACCTGACTTTGAGAATTGGGCTCCAGCACAGAATTGAAGTTGAAGTTCACAGGCAAGTGCAGGCAACATATATACACACCTGATTTGTCAGAAAAAAATTTCCTTTCAGAATCAACATTTTCTATACTGCCAAATACTCCAACAAATGTGCACTACTGATTGCAAACAAGTTTTGCTGGTTGTCTTAGGAGAAAAGCCAAACTTAAGACTACCTACAAAATTAACAAGAATTCAATTACAGGTGAGTCGAATTATATATTTAAGAGGTGCCCAGCAGACAGATTAGTATAAAAGGTCACTACTTAATGAAGAAAAGCCCTTCCCATTTCATACAGTCAGCAAAGAAAAGGAAGATCAGCCAGGAAAGCTTTACAAGCTTTACAAGTCGTAATACTTTAGCAATAATTATCCAAAACTGTAAAAAAGATGGAAGTGGAGCCATCTAACAGAACTATCCAGGCCATCCACCAAAGTTAACATCTCGAAAGGAGTTTCTTCTGAGGAGAAGGGGTTGAAGAAAATCACCATGCAAGTTGCTATGCACTGCATCCTCAGCAGTAGAAAGACAAACTGTAGTGACACCATACTGTGCACAGTCCTAAATCCCACTCACGAAAAAGCATGCTTAGAGTTTGCTAGGGCCCATGCTGAAAAAGATGAACACTACTGGGTCTCTATACACTGGAGTGATGAGACAAAGATGTTTTTGGAACTAAGGGCTTCAAATATGTATGTCACGAAGTTAAAATGCATGATGCCCACAGTGAAACATGATGGTGGCAGTGTCCTTATGTGGGGCTGGAGGAGTGCTGCTGATGTTGGGAGCTGCATTTCATTGATATTATCATGAACTCGCAGATGTACTGCTCTATACTGAAAGGAAACATGCTGCCCTCACTCCGTGCCCTTGGTTGTTGTGCAATTCTCCAACACGACACTAATCTAAAACACACATGTAAAGCTACTGTTGCTCTGAAAGAGAGCAGGGTGAATGTGATTGAATGGCAAAGTATGTCTCCTTTTCTGAACTCAGTCGAACATCTATGTGGAATTCGTGAGAGAAAAGATGAGAATCTCTCTCCATCCAGCATCCAGGCTCTAAAAGAGGTTGTTCTTAAAGAATGGAAAAAGACAGATTTTGCAATATGTTAGCAACCTTTTCATACCATTCCTAGAACATTTGTGTGGGGTTTATTCATTTCTGCTAACATAATTTGAATAAAATTGAAGATTATGTGAACTAAGTTATATTATTAAAATTAATTTTATATAATGGAGGTACCCAAGTGTTCTGTAAAACATAGATTCCTAGAAAACACGTAGATTTCATACGTTTGAGGTGGGAATAATTGCAACATTTCCAACAGAGAAAACCAGGTCAGATCTTGGGTATGCATCCCCTAGGATGTTCAGACCTTCTCATCCAAAATCAGTCTCTGACCTCATAAATGCTCTACAAAATGAATGGGTCCAAATTCCCACAGAAACACTCCAAAACCTTGTAGAACCCTTTCCAAGAAGATTGGAAGCTGTTACAGCTCCAAAGGGGGGGCTGATTAAAGTCCCTGTTGTTGTAAATGTCAGGTTTCCCAATATTTTTGTTCATATAGTGTAGCAAGCGACTTCAAACATTTTCCCTTGCACCTTGGTGCAGTCCAATGTACAAAAGAGGCACGGCCTTTTAGATTTCATGCCTTTTTCCTAAGTGGAAATTCGTCATGCTTTTGGAATTGCTTTTGTGGGTTGAACAGCAGTGTGCTACTATCTTTTAGCAAGTTGTAGTCAGTGGTGTAGCTGGGAACAAACAAACAAAGAGACTGAGCGAGTAATGTTATCGATGGCTGTGTTTTCAGAGCTGTATCAGTATTCTGTGCTGGAATCCCTACCCATGGCATCTGTGGTAGCCAGACTGAAGGCAGCAGATGCAGATATTGGATCCAACGCAGAGATGGACTACCGCATAGTGGACGGAGACGGCCCTGGCATGTTCAACATTACCACAGATGAGGAGACGCAAGAAGGAGTCATCATACTACAGAGGGTGAGATAGCACAACAATTTTACTCAGATAGAAGGACACATTAGAATAAAGTGCCAAGACATATTATGTGTTACAATATATTGTACAGTACCAAAGTTAACCATGGCCTTGACTGGTTAATAAGGGGCCCACTTTTTTATTTATCCCCTATGGTCCATGTATGGGATATGTGACTCAGCCTGCCAGAATCCGAACCAAGAATCTGTTTTAGAAATGGAATGCAGGTTCTTTGACACAGGATGACCAAAGGCCTTGGAGAATATCTGAAACTTCAAGTGCTTTTTAAAGAAGTCCAGAGATGAGGCATTCCAGATCTCAGGGGTAGAGAGAGATTGGAGGCTGCAGCAGTGAAGGCTCTGTCCCCAATGGACTGCAGTCTAGTGTGGGGAACAGAGAGGAGGCCCTTGTGTGAGTATCACAGAATCTCAGTGCTTAGGGGTGAATCAGGTCTTATAAGTTCTCGGGAGCACGGGCACGGAGTACGTGAGGTGGGGGATTTCAAGTCAGTGGAGGTGCATGAGGGCAGGAGTGATGTGCTGCCAGGTCTTAGTCTGGGTGAGAATTCAGAGTTGTACACCAACATTCTTGAGATAGTAAATAAGAAGGAAAGCAGCTTGATATTATTATATGAGTGAGAAAGAGTTCTGATCAGGGCTTTGGTATTATACAGGAGGCCACAACTTGCTCTATAAATACAGTAGTTTTGTAATATGTTATATTTGTGCTTTTTTGTGGATCTCTGTTCAGCCTTGAATACCATCCTCCTTGATTATCTGCAAACCAAGCTGCTATAGGCCTATAGATCTGCTAGTGGATTAAAAACCTCTGGACCAAGAGGAGGCCACAGGTGTGGCTTGGGTCCCACCTGTCTTTCTCCCTCACCACCAACACTTGTGCCCCACA
Organism: Ladigesia roloffi; assembly: GCA_037577295.1. Taxonomy (NCBI): domain Eukaryota; kingdom Metazoa; phylum Chordata; class Actinopteri; order Characiformes; family Alestidae; genus Ladigesia; species Ladigesia roloffi. The sequence continues at coordinate 5,527,246 of JBBKCR010000001.1, forward strand.
AGGTTGTGTTCCTTCCATTTATTTCTTCTGTCTATGCACCTTTGGTGGCAACTTTAGCTGTCCCCCATCAGTGTAAACATGGTGTAGTTTCTGGGTACCAGCATCACTAGCATCCTAAGCCTCATCAAGGACAATAAACTGGCCTGTACAAGTGCGGTGTTACAGACGGCAGCAGGGTGTACAGAAAATAACTTCTGGAGTCACTCTTCTTTTCATTCCTTTCTACTCATCACTGGCATGGCCATAAAAGTGTTGGAGTCTATTATGTTCCTGTGTACCACCATCACTTGTGACAATAAGTGACTGTCACTCTCCACAACAACCCTAGTTCCCCAGTACACTTCATCCCCAAACTGACCCATCCCCTAACACAATACTTATCAGAGTGCTTATTACTAATTCAAACAAAAAATATTTCATGGATTTCAGCCACAATGTTGTGTTATTGTTAAAATCCAGTTTTGTTACACGAATTTATAACAGTTCTTGTTTGTGATAGACTTGAACTCAGGACAAATCAACTCAAAATATTAATTGAATATTTACTCCTGTAGTGCATCATTGTCACCTCACATCTATGATGACCATGAAACTGCTAGAGTTATTGTGAAACCTAACTTTTGGGCTACTGCTTATGCTTTTCAGATTCAAGGTGCTTCTTAGGTTTAAGGTTTAAGGTTCACCACAGATTAAAGTTATTGTTGATAACAACTGCAGGTGTTTGTTCAAGGTCCCTGCACATGTCACAGCACCTGTGACAAGCTCACACACACAAACACTCAAAGCGTTTGAGCTTGTTGCCATATGTTCCAAGAAAAGTCTCTGAAAAAGCATCTAACAAATTTCGTTAAGTGGGCAGTATTTCTTTCGCTCGAAAAACAAATCATTGTAAACAGCCGAAATGCAAATGTTATGTAAGCTTTCCCTGGAGCACCTGAAGAAAGCACAGGAAACATCTGTTTTCCAATCCAATCTTGAGAATAATTAACGTATTGGATTTATTTTTTTTACACAAATTGTAAAAGAAACACCAAGGCATTAAAATACGGTTGAGGAGTTCTAGTGGGTCAGATAATTTATTTCTCAAATGTCTCTGTTTTGTTAAACTTTGTTATTCTGGCTTTCAATCAATAGCTTTGCCCTCACATTGCTGAGTGAATTCAATTGGAAAATTTCAAAATGCAAGACGTATTATAGAATGGCTGTGGGTGGGAGTCGCTAGAGGTTATCAAACTTTATTGGACATTTTAGAGGACTAAAAGAGAACAAGACATGGAAAATCAGAGAAATCATTGAATTATCAACTTACAGGAACATATTGGATGGAGTTATTAATATTTGCTCTGTTGTTTTTAAAGTGTGGCCTTGTTGCAGAGTGAAATATGATCTTGGGATGTTCAATGTTCTTTTTTTTTTGCAGCAGATATAAAGACAGAAATCCGTTTTTTGGATAGTGAGCAGAGTTGATTCCAATTCAGTTGCTCTTTCAAGTTTTCTCCCTTATTCCTTCCACTTTCCTTGTAGTTCTCCCTCTTCCTTAACCTTCCCTTTTCTCTCTAATCTCTCCACAGCCTCTCGACTTTGAGATGAAGAGCACTTTCTCTCTGAGGATTGAGGCCACTAATCGAAATATTGACCCTCAGTTCCTGACCTTTGGCCCATTCAGCGACGTTACAGCTATAAAGGTCAATGTAGAGGATGTAAATGAACCACCGGTCTTCACCACTCAAGTCAGTAGGATGACGGTGTCTGAGGCTGCCAGAGTGGGCACCATCATCGGAACTGTTTCAGCACATGACCCTGATATTGCCAACAGTGCAATCAGGTAATAAAAAGTGCTTAGTGTATGTGTTTATGTGTGTATATGTGTATGTGAATGTGTATATGTGGGTGGAGGTAGCTCAGTGGGTAGGATACTTGCCTCTGGATCATGAGGTCATGGGTATGAATCCTACCTTCAGCACCACCAATGGGTCCTTGAGCAAGACGCTTAGCAAGTTGCTCCTAACTGTTCCCAGCAGTTAGAGTATGGAAGTCGCTTTGGATAAAGGCATCTGCTATAAATGTAAATGTAAATATGTATATATATATATACCGTCCCCACATACTGCTAGTACAAACACATATATAATTATATATACATATTACAAAGGGAACAAGCTTAAATATGTCTGTTTGTTTCATTTAACGTTTGGTTCAAATGTAGTGACCATCTTGACATACTACAGCACACAGTGTGGAATTCTTCTTCTGCATTTATTCTTTAATCCGTTCACCAAGTGGGCAGCCAGGAACAGAGCACCTGGGAAGCAGTATGCTTCGAATCTTTCATATTCTTCATATTCCTCGTTTTCCCAGCAAAACAGAGCTAAAAAAATACCACTCCACATGCATACATACAATTGACTAGGTTTGAATTAAGCCAAGATTTAAAATGCATTACTGCTGTTTGTTTACTTCTGCATCTGGGAAAGCAGCCACAGATGTTTAACAGGTGTGTGGGGCGGTGTGATGGACAAAGTGAAGTGCATGAAATAAAGCTGTTGAGGGCAGTTTATCTCTTGCTCTACACATTTTTGTCTGTAAAAGTCATGCCCTTTCCAAACCGAGAGGCAGAGGATTACAGGAGGAACAGACACCTGCTTGGCTGCCACGCGATGAATCGAAGCAGAAGAGAACTCCCTGTGGCCTTTTGTTCTCGGAGACAAAGGGTCCCGCTGTGCTGCTGTGACCCCCGGCCACACTGGGGGTGCAAAAACACCAATTATGGAAAGTTTCTTGTTGAAGAACCAGTCTGTCATCTTCTGCAACACTTAGAAGTCTTGCAACTCTTGGAATGATGTCACAACAGGAATGAAATTCTCTGCCGTATAAAAGGAAAACAAATGCACACTCAATAGGCTACCTTTATTAGTAGCTTGTTTTTTATTGTATGGGTGGCAACAACAGTTGTGAGTAAATGAAAGAAATGTGTGGTCCCAAAGGAATGTGTTTTTTAATCATTTTAATCGGTGAATATTTGTAAACCTTAATGAATTCATATTCAGAGAACCAAGTGGAAGGATAAAAAACAATTACAAATGTAATTAAATTAATGAAGTAGAATGGTTTTTTTTGTTAACATTTTTTTTATGTCTCAATTGTTCAGTGTCCAAACATTTCATTAGCACAAAAAAACACACTGAGGAATACATGCTGAAAGCTTTTAATTATTCCTAACACTCAAGAGAGTTTTCATGTAACACAGGTAACACCTGCCACCCCTTCAGATGAGCAATGTGATAGGAAACTACAGTTAGTTCCTCTCATATTTAATGTGTTTATTATTTGTTCATACTGTTAAATTGTTGCTACATGTACTTGTTTATTAAACACTATATTTTACATATTTACAACACAGAATATATGGTTAAATGATTTAGAAAACCATGCAGTGTCACTTTGGAGCACAGAACTGACCTACAACACGCTCCTTGTGTTTAAAGCCAACAATGACTGAAGCGACAATACAAATGTAGATACAAAATAATGCAATACTAATTAAGAAAATGTAAAAATATAACATGAACTCCGTCAGTAAATGTACAACTCGTTAATTCCTTTTTCCATTGTTTACAATCTTCTTGGATTCTGGCTGGAATCATTTGGATGAGGTTTTTTCATGTATTTACAGTAACAACTTATGCAGTTTTAGGCATTTTATTTCAAATTTTATGAGAAGAAAAAAGAGGCATAAATGATATACGTTAAAATATGTACGATCTGTTTTTGCAATACTTTAAATCCTGCTTCTGAATTCTATCAGAACTTGATGCTTTTTATGAGTTCTCTCAGTCATATAATTAATTTATTTCTCTGGGTGTTTTTAAGTGTTCTATATTTTTACTTACAGCTAGTTGCACA
>JBBKCR010000001.1:5531248-5553621 GCA_037577295.1 Ladigesia roloffi
TCTCTCAGTCATATAATTAATTTATTTCTCTGGGTGTTTTTAAGTGTTCTATATTTTTACTTACAGCTAGTTGCACATGCTGTGAAACGTTTTTTATACACAATTAATAAAAAATGTTAGGAGGGTTGGCAGTCAGTAGTTTTCCTTTTAATGTAAAAAAGTAGTTTACCTGTTAATGTAAAAAAGTAGTTTAACTGTTAATGTAAAAAATGTCAGAGCTGTAGAGCACATGTAGCCTCGGTGTTTATCCCTGAGTGGCTTAGAAGTTGTAGAGGCATCCGGGGCCCGGAACAGAATCATATTTTTAACCGTGTTACCCAGGCAAATTCGGTTTGTAGAGACATGGTAAATCCACATAGCTTGGCAGGCGACATCATGGCTTATGACACTGGCATTTATCTGGGCCAGATGGCAGGTCTTTCTCTTGTGTTCTCCGTCACGGCAGCAGACCCTTTAAATCTCAGCTGACATGGAGAAGAGCATTCCGTGTGGAATGCCAGCAGGACCCTTGGCATTCAGAAAGTATAGCCTTCAAACTCCCAAGCTCCTCACACCCACTTTGGGGAGTTTCACCAATCAGCTCCCTAATTGAGGGAATATTGCGCTTTGGACGAGTGTGATATATATCTAAAAATCAAATTAGATGACCATTGTGGTGATAAATTGCTTCTCCTTTTCTGTCACACATTTTCTCTGACTGCTCTAAGCTCATTTGTACAGAATTGAATTGATCACATTAAGCAGAAAGCTTTCATATCCCCAAGGGTTCAATGGATGTGATGTATGTTGAAATACAGCGAACTTCAAGGCTCTTTCTCATAACAGGGCAAATCTTACCATAAGCTTGTGTCTGAAGCAATTCGAACATTATGCATTGTATCTAAAAGGGTAGATGGCAGTGAATTCGGAAAAAAAAAGAATTCATAATTAGTAAAACGGCAACTTGTTGATAGCCATTTTAATTGGGCTTTGAATGGTGGGAGAAGCTAGCGTCAGACTTGCTAATCAGGTGGATCATCTTAATGACTGCGGCATCTGCTGATAGATAAGGAGTGAATGAAAGGGTAGGCATCTTCTCGGTATTGAATGTGGGTTTTTTTCGTGTTTTTAATGAGGAGCGAACCCTCCAGAATGACAGCTTCTCATTATTGCATGCACGTAAGCATGCATGCGAGCACAAGCAGGCATATACGCACACACGCACGCATACGCAAAAAAACATAGAACTTAGGATGTGCAGATTAAAAATGTACTATTTCAACAAATCATGAACATAATTTTTAACAACATGGCGCTTGTCTGGAGACCCTTTCCCAGTAATGTGGTCACACTGATCTGGTAGGGCAGTTCCACCAGGGCAGCTGGTGGCCTGATGGTTACAGTGTTGCCCCTGGGATCAGAAGGTCATGGGTTTGAATCCCAGGACTGATTGTGGCACCACTGAGGTCAAGTGAGTGATGCAAACTTTTGCATTTAACCCATTCACCTGGTGAAGCAGTGAGATGTCAGGTAGCAGCATGTGAGGACAGAACCTAGTGCAAAAGCATCTCAGTGGTGCCACTTGCAGTCCTGGGATTTGAAACCATAACCTTCCTATTACATGGGCAACTCCCTAAACATTAGGCCACCAGCTCTCCTGCACTCACAGAAATATTTGGTCCATTTCCAAGGATTTATGTATTTAAATGTTCTTTAAATAAACCTGATGTAATTGATCTCATGACTAAATGAATGTTGCTTGATCCAAAGCTTTACATATTTAAATCAGTTTTAATTGATTCAATTACATTTTTTACAAAATTAACAGATTTATGCTGATTTTAATACATTTTAATAAATAAATTCTAAAAATGTAGATATTTAAAACTGCAAATACCTAAAAATAAACTATGCCATGTTTTATTTTTCTGAGTGTGTGTACTGTGCTGTGGTGTAGTGACTATATTTGTCAATAGCGTAGTGGGCTAGTCTCACATCAGATTTTGCAGCCTTGCACTATTGTAACGTTGTTTTTCATCACTATTAACTATGTTTCGAATTGGTCTAGACCAACACAATTCCTGATTTTGAAGAAAAAAAGCTTTGCTGGACAACCCATTTTAAAACCAGGTGTATTATGCCTTTCAACCTCTCTTTGAGACTATGCCAGCCTCCCCTGTCTGAAAAGACTTTTCTGAACATTTGGATTTTGTCAAAAGAGCATTTCTAAGCAAGGTTGTTGACTCAATTAATCCTGAAGGTGTTCAGCTGGATTGAGGTCAGGGCTTTGTGTTGGTCACTGGAGATCCTCCACTCCAAACTACTTGTAGAAAAGCATATTGTATTAAGTCTGCAGTGCATAAAACCCTCAATACAAAGAGTACAATCATGTTTGAAAACTTTTTGTGATCTTCGATCCTCAGACTGTCAAAATCTGCAAGTCAGATGTAACAACACATTCATGTGTTGGCATTGGTTTTCAGATGTCTCTCTTCGCCTCTTAATGTTTTCTTCTGCATCTTTCTGTGCAGGTACTCTATAGACCGGAACACAGATTTGGAGCGCTACTTTAACGTGGATGCTATGTCTGGAATCATCAGCACGGCAAAGCCACTGGACAGAGAGGTCAACTCGGTCCACAATATCACTGTCTTCGCCATGGAGAGTCGTGAGTATATTAAATAACTCTTGGTTTAACTATTCAGCTTTAGGAGAAATATACAAAATGCAATTTATAAACATTTTTCACTCACAAATCTCACTCAAGGATCTTCTATGGTGCCGCTGTATTAAAGAGTTTAGTCCAACTATCCGGGGAATCTGAAGTGTCACTTGCTAAAATGTGGTCTTTTGAAAGTCTTCACGAACTAAACCAGGTGTATTTGAACAGGAAAAACACAAAGCTGCTCAGTGAAAAAGGGTCTGCAGGAATATAACTCAAACATTCGGTTCAGGAATTAAACCATTAAACCATTTTTTAACACATGTTCTAAGCTTTTTCATTTTCTGTTTCATTCAGAATATATAATAGGTTTGCTCTAAAGATCCTCCTTCAGGATAATTTTCAAATTCAATCAGTGAGAAAGCAGCTGTAATTTAAATTAAAAATTTAGTTTAATTATTTGTGATTGTTTAAATAAAGTCATTACAATTATTAAGCCAAGCAAGTTATGTGAAATAGTCAAAACTTACTAGTTTGTGTTTGTGGGATGCTTTTTCAAATGTTTAAAAAAAAACAGAAATATTTAAAAAAATTTAATGGCTGGTTTTCATAATTTTATTCTCTTTAGTAATGCATAATTTAGCCACAAAGGCTCAAACTATTGGTTTAAACAAAAATAAATATTAGGCCTGTCTGTAGTGCATTTACATTCACTGTCTTTGGTCATGAAAAAAGATAGGTACAACTCATTTCTTCAACATTACACAGTTTCTCCTTGCTCATGTTTCATTTAATTCTTCAACACATGTATGATCCCTAGCATTCCTCAAAATTGTGCCAAAAGAAAAGCACACAGTTTTGAGATCTATATCCTCAGTCTCCAGATCATTCTCCCTTTGGGCTGCATGGGAGGAGCTGGAGCAACATATTCAAAATGAGGCAAAACTACATGCTGGAAAATGTGGTGGGAAGGTTTGGAGAACAGACATTTGAATAAACACATGTTACACTAATTTCCTCTTGCAATATTAGTTAGTTATAATATATATCTATTTATCCATCCATCCATCAAATTAATTTTTGAGACTGAATTTATTCTCACTAAATATTATTTTTAGATTTTGAAAAAAACAATGATTACAGTTAGCATTTCCACACAAAATTAACTTCAAATACTTCAAAAGTGTATCATGTTATTTTTCACTCAATCTGGTAACTGCTTAAGCCTCTTAAGCACCCTGAGCCTCTCCCTCAGCCAATGGGAGCGAGGCAGGGACTCTGGATGGTACGCTAGCCCATCACAGGGCACACTCTACCATCAATTAAGAATCCAATATTTATCTAACATTAGGGTTTGACTTTTTTCAAAATATTAAATTTCCTGATGTTGCATAGCATGAAACTTAGCCTATATGCTTTTTGGCTGTTGTTTTCATTTGGCCATATAAAAACGTCTCACACCCAATATCATTTCATTTACATGGTACATGGGAAAAACAAGAAATGATTGGAGTTTATGTTTTGTCAATCTTAATAATGAAATGAAGTCTTATCCACCAGGAAAGGGTAAATACATGCTTGCACAATATAAAAGGTGTCACTAAGGTTGTCAGGTCATGAGCAAAGAATAGATAATGAACCACAGAGGAAGTGAGAACACTACCAGTAGCAGCAATTTGAAGTCAGTTTTGCTAGTTGCATTTTTCAGTGTGTGACTGGGTCATTATTTTACTTCCTACGCACTTGTGATGTCGGTGAGAAAAAATACTTTTCGGTGTTTACATTTATTTGCAGCAGTGCATCTTAAATTGTAATTCGTCATTTCTAATTGCATGTATTCTATTTTCAGATAAACATGTCTTTTACATGTACAAGATCTACGATAAACATGTAAACAAGTAAATGATCCAAATGAGCAGCATAATCTGCTGGAATTAAATGGACATTGAATTTGAAACAACTAAAAAATCCCGATCTAACATACAAGAAATAAAAAATGACAGAAATTAGCAATATCATGTGCAAAATTCCTTGGAACACATTATTGGTCGATCTTTAAGATTGTATGATAAACACAAACGATGAGTTGACTGAATAAAGAAGGTAGCTGAAGAATTGCTGAAGCTTTGGGAGAAGCTGTGCTTCCATTCTCTTTCTGAGAAGCAAGTTTCTGCAAAGGTTGAGAAGCTGATGAAAATGTTTGAGAAATATAAATGTGGAGAAATGAAGAATTTAAAATATCTTTTCGATATTACAAAACTGAGTGGAACCTGGTTTTGTTGCAAAGACAAACAATTTTACAGAAAACAAATAGATTCTGGAGGCTGAGTTGGATACATGAGTGCAAAAGTGGCTTCTATATTAACAATTCATCATTAAAAACGAACCTAATCAGAACCGTCATCAAGCCAAGTCCAAGAGTTCAGTAGTAGTAGTACTATTGAAGAAGACAAAAGCACAAAAGTGGGGTTGTTATTATCACTTGATGGGTTCATTTTTCCCAACAAAATCATAGTCAACAATCAACTCATTGAAGATGTTTTGGCAGGGTATAAGGACTTACAAAAAAGCTATTCTGTCACAGAAAAGATATCGATACATGAAAACCCAGATTGGAGAGATGACCAGGATTCTTTTTGAACTCTGTGAAGGATATAATTTCTGAAGAAGGAAAAATGGCCTCAACTGAATTGGCAGAGGCTACCCTCCCTTCATAGTGCCAGGTGGAATTCACGGGCAATCTTTGCACTGATTGCTTTTTCTCCTTCTGTAATGGAGAGACCAGCTCAAAGCAACTCGCAACTTTGTCGCAACTGCATGGGCAAAGGTTTTCAAATCAGCTCCATTCAGAGGACACATACAATGAGCTGCATGCTTCTGTCTCCAAACTGAAGTGTCTGAAGGATTTAAAATGTTTTTCCACTGACTGGATAAAGGAACAATCAGAGCTTGATGTTACTCGATCAAATATGGTGGCCAAGCAAGCTTTGAATTTGATGGAAGAACTTTACAGCACTTGCGAAAAAAACACCTTTACTGCAAGTTTATAAACAGTAATTTACACATTTTAAACCGTTTTTATAATTTATAGTAAGCTGTATTCATTTGCAAAAAAAGGCTTTGTGATTCTTCAGCCAAATGCACAACAACTCATTAGGTAACTGTGAAAAAAATCATAACCCTAACTTGCATGTCTTTTGACTGTGGAGAAACCAGAGACCCCAGAGGGAACCCACACCACCACAAGGAGAACATGCAAACTTCCCACACACGAGACCACAACTCGAACTCAAACCTCTACCCTGGAGATGTGAGGCAACAGTGCTACCCACTGCTACACCATGGGGCAGTATAGGTTACATTTAATTAGGCTTAATATCATTAGTGTGGTACTATTTCTATCACTCACATAATGTTTAATTTCATGTGAATGTGTGTGTGTGTTCTTGTGTGTGTGTGTGTGTGTGTGTGTATGCTGCACGAATGGATCAATTTTCTTGTGCCACACATAAGTGCATAAGCAGTGTGAAAGTGGGGGAGTGTGGGGAAAGGTTTAGCCTACTAGTTTGTTTCCACTATAAAGGGAGTCCTCGAGGTAAAGGGGACATATTATTCAAAACTCACGTTTTGCATTCTTTTGTATTTCCATTTGAGTCTACTGCTCCTATAAACACTCATCCATTATCTGTGAGTCTGTTTAACATTTTGGTGTCATTAAACATATGCTTCTGTTAGCTGTTTTCTTAGAACCACCACTAATCTGTCAAGCCGCCACCCACTAGATTAGTTGAAGATCTGCCAATTTTGCCTGCTGGTTCTTTAAGCATGTGCTTAAGAGGCCGAGCACTATGGCTACAGGCAAATGCAAGTCACACATAAAGTGTTATAGTGTTGGCTGGATAGAGGGACAAAGCCCTCAAAAGAGACAGAGCCCTTAAACGCCTGGAACAAGAATAGAGCAGGTGAGATCTCTTCATGTGAGAGTGATAATTTATGAACAAGTTTTGTATAGCCCAAATACTTATTATAACCTGTTTAAAAGGTAGAATGTGTCTCCTTTAAGACACATATCCGTTTCTTTGACAGTGGTCAAAACACACCCTAGTCTAAGACACTTCCCGATCATAACACAGTTGTAAAATCATGCGTAGTCTTCCACCTGTGCAACCAAACTAGTTCATCCATGTCATCTGTAAGTGCAAGGCTAACGGTGTAAGCCAAGTGCAAGTGAGCATTGTAAACTCGAAACCTCGTATATGACAAGACTGTTATAACTGGAGGATCCCCTGGTTAATAGAGAGGCAAGGAATAGTTTTGCAGGATATATTTTTTTAGCATATATTTTTTAAATCATCTATTATTTCTAAGCAATTCATATGACAGTGGCATTAGGGAAATGTCACAACTTACCCCACAACTGTAATGAACTGAGCGACTCATTTTAACATTTACGAGAAAGGCTGTCCTTGCTGGGTGAGCTCTCACTGTGACCTGCCTCTGTGCTTCAAAACATGTTACTTTAAATGCCCCATGAGGGCAATTAAAATATTAAAGTTGTGGGTTACCAAAAAATCAGGCGATTGAAAAACCTTTCTCAGTAAGGAGAAGTTACTTTTAAGGTCTAAACCTTTTTTAAGGTATAAATCTTTAAGGTAAATAAGGGGAGATCATCATTCAGGTACAAATGGCTCTTTAAACGATTCTATAGAATAGCCACGTTTGGTTCCATGCGAAAACATTGGAAATCATTTGTGTGCGTGAAAAAAATTATTTTGAAAACTTGAAAAAATAATTTTGAAAGAATTCACATGATGAGGAATTTTTCTATACCCTACACATTTTCTATAACCTAGAACCTCCTAGAACCTTTTGCATTGTATGTAGATTGCCTCATTAAACTGTTCTGTAAAGGATAAGATATTAAAACATTTTTGTAGGGAGCCAGAATGTGAAGGTAATATTTTGACATCTTGCATTTAGTAAAAAGAGCTGTAAGTGGAATAATGCCAGGGCTGTCATGGACTGTTATGCTAATTTAGCCTTCTGGGATTTGCTATGACCCATTGGAAGTAGCGAATGAGAATCTTACTGCCGACGAATGCATTAGGGTGGGCACAATGACTGTCTAAATATGCAAATGTGATTTCTCTTGACAGCAGGCAGGTGTGGTCTGTATAGAATACTGCACAGACAGTAAGGCATTTTCAAGGACAAAGGTGACTGTCACGTTATTTTGCTTATTGTAAAGCTTTTGTTCAATCCAGGCAGAGAAACTGACCTTCAGTTTAAAAATACTCCCTTTATTATTGATAGGATGTACACATTTAAACTCTGAAATCATCAAGGCATTCTTGAACATATTTTGCAGTGCAGCAAAATGTGTTATCCCACTGAAAGTGCCAACTGCTGTTAAGGAATACCATTGGCCTGAAAGGGTACACTTGAGCTCAGGGCTCTATGCAGGCCAGTCCAGTACTTCCACACCAAACTCTAACCCTGTCTTTATGGATCTAGCTTTGAAACATAGAAAAGGTCCTTCCCCCAAATTTCTGATGAAGCAATAAGATCTGCCTTCACGGGAAGTAAGGGGGTCAAACCTAAACCCTGGAAAACTTGCATGTGCCAATACATTTGTCCATAAATTTATGCAGTAAGCTGTGATGCCAAATATGAACTTTTTCAGTCATTTGTACTACAGTTGCTCTTCTTTGTAATCGAACCATAGAGACTTGCCTTTGCTGCCCACACACATCAGTAAATTTGAGAGGTAACCCTGCTGTTGATTCTCCAATAATCCTTTTTTTGACAGATACTCGCCACTGCATACTGGGAACACGCCATATGACATTCTGTAGACGCTCCGAACGAGTTGTCTAGCCATCAGAATTTGGCTCTTATCAGAGTCACACACTTTTCATGGTTGCACTCATTTATTTTTCCTGCTTCCAACACCACAGCTGTTCACTTACTACCTAATGGATCCCACACCATGTGCCATAAAAACCAGTGTTAATCATTTCACTTAGCAATGGATTTAATGTTCTGGCTCATCCATGTTTATATAATTTGTACTCGACCATGTAACTTTACCACACACCTGATAAAATTTACATAATTTAAAAGCAGGGACCCACCTGCATACTTTTAAGCAATTGTAGTCTCATATATGAACACACCACAGCATGAACTAGTTCCCCACAGCCATGAATGCAGACCAGTGTGCGGGGACAGCTTAAGACTACCTCAGTAGTACTACTTGCAGTCTTGGGATTCAAACCCACACCCTTGTAATTGCAGAAGCAGATCCTTTACCACTAGGCCACAAGCTGCCCAAAGTGTAATGATGTGAAAGCACTCACCACAAAGTGCTGTTTGCATTAATCCTAGTGTACAATGAAGTAAAAATCAAGTGTATACTTGCAGTTTTATGTCAAATTAACTCTAGAAAAGCTGACAGCATCAATTGGAGTAATTTCATCAGGCTCAGAATCAGAATAAACACAATTCTGATTCTGATTCTGAAACTGTGATTGGCTCTCTGGGTCCAAAGTCCATTGGACACTTGTGTCTGCTGGCTGCCGCTTGCATGGATATCTTCCAGCTGGCTGCATGACTAAATGCCTGAACATACTGCAGCAGCATCGTATCAAGAAGCACCATGTGGGCACTGCATCAATTGATGCACACCGCTGTTATAGGTAGAGCAAGTTAGCCGCCGTTCTAGTATTAAAAATATTCCATGGAACAATCTTTTCCCGGAGATAGGAATTCCAGACCATCCTCAAGCAAAAGGGCAGAAGCCAGAAAGATCTTATCCTGAGCAGGCAGTCGGCACTCAAGCAATTCAAACAATGGATTTCTCCCCAGTGTTTGTTCAACATGTAATCCTGCCATTTAAAAAAATTGGACAGTGCTTTGGTCGGTCATGTGGAAGACCAGGGTTGGATTCCTTCATTTCTTCAGTGTAACTGATGGCCCAGTGGTTAGGGAGATGCCCCTTTGGTCAGAAGCTTAACCACTGGGGTACCCTAGAGCAAGGTACCGTATCCACCCACTGCTCCCTGGGCGCTGTGTTCCTGGATGCCCACCGCTTCACTTGGTGAATTGGTAAAAGAGTTCACACTGTGTGCCATATTAACATGTGACTATGAGGGGTCACCTTACCTCACATAAATAAACCTCTATTTATAGGAAACAAAATACAAATATAAGAGTCCAAACAATGCAAACATTAACAAATAGCATACATTGCTGGGCAGACAAAACATCACTTAAAAAAAATGTAAATCCAGGGGTTAGATTGTGCCAGGCTGTCTGCGGCTCAGCCCTGACACAAAGGGTTAACTTATCATCATCTACTCTTTCTCCATGGACAAAATGTCCCCTCATCCTATCTGGTAATGCCAAAAAGTAAAGTAACCATTCTTTCATACATGAACACAAAACAACACACAGTGGGAACAGCATTACATTCTTCTTCTGCATTTAACCATTCACCAAGTGAAGCATGGGGCAGCCAGGAACTGTGTGGGGACGGTACCGGGGAGCAGTGTGTTGGGACGGTACCAGGAAGTAGTGTGTGGGGATGGTACCTTGCTCAAGGGTACCTCAGTGGTGCCACTAGCCGTCTTAGAATTGCACCATACAACATTCTGGACACAGGGTGAATACCCTATTCACTAGACCACCACCTGCCCCACTATTATTCATGCAGCCCCCCTCCCCATGTTACAAATCCCAATGTAACTCTTGGAAAAATTTATGCAATTTAATTGGTCTTTCAACCAACAGATTTGTCAACAACACTGGATAACATGTAAATGAGTACTTACATAGAACAGGTTCCCGCCACTACTAGGAAAATCCTTTCTTATCTCTTTCAGAATTAATTTTTCTTGCAGAACAATGTTCTTTATAAATGATAGTTAATGATAGTTAAAAAGATATTGTTCTAAAGATATGACTGTTTAAAAGCAAAGCTGTTACAAATATATTCAAATTAGTGCATGAAACAGCTTTGTGGTAAATAAAATAAATATCAGTAATTCAGACCTAACATTCAACATCATATACTATACCTATAGTAGATATAATGAAGTACTGAACAAAACTGATTTAGTTTGTTCAAACAAAAAAATTAGACAAATTAAACTAACTAGCAGAAACCAACAAAACAAGTCTGAAAACTGGGCAGCCCAGCTGACATCATATTTTTCAAACCTTTGTCATTTGTCAGTGAATCTATCAATCTCAGCTCCCTTAACTACTTTTGTTGCATATTTAAAACAAAGTCATTGTTTGTAAAGTAAAGTCATTTATAATGTTTACACAAAATATTATCACCACAGATACACACAGGCGTAGACTCGAGGACCACCACTCTGTCATTAACGCTGTCAATTTCTCATTCTATGCAAAGCAGTTCAGATGTATTTTAGTAAACTTAAAACACAGCCTCCTTGTGTGAAACGAATCCTTTTGTAACAGCACTCAAGCGCATTGTGATGGGACATATTGAAGAATTCCAGTAATTCTAAGACGTTGTAATCTCTGACAACAACAAAATCCCATTCTAGCTCACTTTTATCTTATTCAGACAAGCTGAGACAGTTGTTAATTGTAGTATTTTCTTTCTGTCAACTTACAAAAATAAACTATTTTTAAAAAATGGCTACAAAATGACATTAAAAAGATTTGTGTTAAAAAGTGCAAAGGGAGCCACATGTTTTGCCTAACACAACAATAAAGCTATTATACATAAAGCTGTTAATACAGAATGTAAATGGTAGACCAAATCAATTATGATGACTTTTTACTTCTTTTTCTTCTTTTCCTTTTCCTAAAGGATCCCTCAGTACAAACTAAACTTGGAATCTGACCAGCCTTAATAGATTACCACATAATAGCTTTGTCCTTTGCTTATGTCAGAATCAGTTAGTCACCATGATTAATTTTGTGTTGGAAGCAGTCACGCGGTAATAGTTGACAAATCTGTTCCCAAGCAACTGCTTCTTACATATAATTCCAAAGTTCAGCTTTGCTTTATTTTATGTAAGCATTTAACATTTCCTTTGACAAGGCCATAAAATGCACTTACATACATTGTACCATTTTAGTATGTCTTAAAGACGTCTGCAAATCTGGAAAGGAATTTTCAGAAACTTTGTGGCTTCTCTGGTTTTCTGCTACTTTTAAGCTGCGTTCACATTAGCAGGTGGACACAACTGTAATTCTTATAGGTCTTTTCAAATATGACTCACTTCCATTTCACCACTAAAATTTAAATGAATTCAATGAGAGAAACACTTCTTTTTTGTTGTTGACATAAATCACTTGTTTGTTAATACAAGGGGATTTTCATTTTTTGTGTGGAGAGATGAATTTCAGTAGAATGAATTTTATAATTTTCTCTCCAAACGATTCTCTCCAAAAGGCAGATTTTGCACATTGGCAAAAATAATTATATGCCTAAATTATGAAAAGGAGCCCAGAGAAATGTACAAAACTAAAACTCTACCAAATGTATTTAAGTAGTTAGCCCTGTGACCAGAAGATTGTGGGTTTGAATCCCAGGACTGCTACTGGCACCTCTGATGTATGCTTGGGCAATGTACCATACCCAAACACTGCTCCCTGGGCAACCCTCTGATTGGTGAAGTGGTTGTATACACTAACTGCTGTGATGATGGCAACCGAAATAGACTAAGATATATCACAGGATTAATTTGAACATGGGCAGCTAGACTGTACTCTCTTTTCAGATTTGCCATTATTTTACCATTACACACAAAAACTCAGAGGTTTCGCTGTTGATTTTACATATTAAATTGCCTTCATTTATATTCCGTGTGGTACATCTAGACTTTGTTTAGATTCCCTGAGTAGTATTCATCAAAAATTCCCTTTAAAACCAATAATTTTCCCTAAAGTGTTTTAACAGCTGAAATGTTTGAGTAATGTGCATAAGGTATAAAATTATCCCAAACATTGCACTTTGGTCAGTTTTCCTTAAGTTTAGGACTGCTATTCAGTATGTTAAAATATTGCAGGGTTAATGTATCTTGATTGTTTTATTTTAACTAATACTCCCCTTGTCTCTGTTTCTTTCAGAGGACCCCTCTCAGGTGGGGAGAGGCATCGCCATCATTACAGTGATGGACATAAATGACAACGCCCCAGTCTTTGCCATTGAATATGAAACGCGTGTATGTGAGAATGCATCACCTGGACAGGTAAAGACTAGACAAGCACCTTTACTGTGTGTGTGTGTGTTTGTTTGTGTGTATGTCACTGTTCTGCAAATCACCACATACTTCTTTGGATTGTCATTTCATATTTTACATGTCTCTGCATCATGCATAACATGAAGGATTATACAGGCTGCATTCAGGTTGATGCTCATAACGCTGACACATGAAGACAACAGAGGTCCTGGCATGAGATTACATGTCACTGACTCATATTATTCCAAAACAGTATTATTTTTGTGCCGTGGGTCATTTGTTTAAACGCAATGCACATTCATTCGTATTGAAAAGTATGGAAAATGAGAAATAAATAAAAAAATAAACAACACGAGTCGGATTTGATTCCCCCACGGGAGATGCAGGTCTGTGCAGCTGAGCGCCACTGTGCATTACATATGAGTTATTTAGCATTTGCCCTTTTTGCAGCTAAATGACTGAATATATCACTGCTAGTGATCTGTCTGCTCCTGGCATTTGGAAAATACAATCAGAAAAAGGCGGGGAGTGGGGGTGAGGGAAAGCCAGATTGGAAACGAAAGTAAGTGCAATAGATCAAAATGATGCACTAGTACAGAAATAGCCATTTAGGGATTTTTTTAAGACATGCATTTGCTTGCTTCCCCCCACCTCGTGTTTTGGTTTTGATAGTGTGTTTCAATGTTGATGTCCTTTGTAAAATGTCAGGGTTTATTGCATTGTACTTCAGATTTGTAAATCTAAATACATAATTCTATTCCGAATACCTAAAATCAGAATCAGTTTCAGAATCAGAATCAGTTTTATTGGCCAAGTATACGTGCATATACAAATGAACAAACTATTTCATCAAGTTGTGTTAGGAAATAGTATGGAAGTTTGGAGAGGTTGGAGAGATGGGAAATGAGTATTTAAAAAAAAAGATACACATTCTTCAGTGCAGTTATTTAATGAAATGCACTGTTATTATGTGAAATAAAAAAAAAAAATTGATCTAACTGGGTCCTGCTTGTTTCTATGCCTTTTGTGACCCCAATTGCAAAAAAGAAGTTTAGATAATGACTGAATGTAAATATTGTAAACATTTTTTATCTTGTGGTCCTTAAATGGAAATGAAATTAAATGCACCTTAGAATAAAAGCCCTTCTCTATAAGCAATACAGCTTCCTCTGGCTCTTTCTACTCATTTCATCCTGTTGGAATATCTTAGTCTGATCTGATCTGAATTTGCTCAGAGCTGCGCTGCTTTGGCTGTCCCTGGTTTGGCTTAACTTCTTTCAGAATTCAGTTACTCAAGTGATTTGGCAAGCTAGTTGGACTACCCGGTCCTTCAGCATTTGCAGATTAAAATGGGAAACCACAGGCTTGTAATAAGCTGCCATTCCAGGTCCCTCGGAGCCTGATACAGGGCATCACAGATCAACAGCGTGTCTGTCTTGTGCCATAATATTAATTGCTATTACCGCGGGGCTGAGGGGGAGCGGGGGTCATGGTCCGCAATCATCACACATATTACCTCCGCCAATGGGCATGCCTGCCATGGAGCTCTTGCCCAGGCATGGCATTGCTCCACTAGAGAGGCGGACAAGCCAGAGTGCTAAAGAGGTGGATCGACCGTCTGTGGGTGTTCACAGTGCTGATGGGTGCATAAGAATTTTCTGAGGCTTCTTGAACACATTAGCATGCAAATTCTGCTTTCAATGCAACTGGGCAGCAAGTGGCCTGGTGATTAGGGATGTGCTTTTGTGAATGGAAGGTCGTGGGTTCGAAGGACTGTGGTAATGTCCCCACACACACTGTCCTACGGGCCATTGTGAGTTGCCCACTGCTTCATATGAGTGAATGGGTTAAAGCCATTGGATATTTTGACCCCATGTGCTCTGGTGTGTTCATTCGTTATAAATGGTTCACTTTGACTTTTCACTTGAACTTTGTCATTAAACCAAAATAGCACAAGTAGTGGTGGATATAAAGCCTAATACTGTGTAGATCCCCCTAGTGCTACCCTCTAGTGCAAAACAGCTCTGACCACTCATGGCATGAACTCCATATGATCTCTGAAGGTGTGCTGTGGGATCAGACACCTAGATGTTGGCAGAAGACATTTTTGTTGTGAGATGAGTCCTTATTGTTCAGATTAGTTTGTCTAGCATATCCTACTGTTCCTTGACTAAATTTGGAATTTGGAGGCCACATGAAAAACATTTTGTCATGTTCCTCGAACCATTCCTAAGTATAGTTTTTGCTATGTAACAATGTGCATTACCCAGCAAATAAGACCACTGCCATTTGGGAATATAGTTGCATACTAGGTCTGCATCAGTATTTTTACAACAAACTAACATCCACATGAATGAAATGATCCAATTTTTTCATAGCAGAACATTCCCCAGAGCATGTCACTGTCCCTGTCAGCTTGTATTTCTTACCATAGTGCATCCTGTCACCATCCCTTCTCTAGGTAAGTGACACATATGTTTCCTTGATGTAAAAGAAAATGTGATTTCTGAGACAAGCCCAGCTTCTTTCACCTCTCCGTAGTAGTTTGATGCCTGTGTGCCCATTGTATATCTTTTTTTTGGTAATGGACAAGGGTTAGCATGTACACTCTGACACTCAAACACTTTGTCTGTTGCTACTAAGCAAGAAAGGATGAGTTTGTTCTTGCATATTTCTGTCATAGCCAGCATATTTTCTCCAGTTTGTACCACAATAGCTCTTTTTGAGATGTTAGAGTTCCAACACTTTATTATTAAAAAGTGGCTGTTTACTTGCTACCTAAGGTATCCCACTTTTTGACAGGTGTTATTGACATTTTTAATCAAGGTTTTAACATTGTGGCTGATGTGCATAGCATATATTCAACACAGGATATGGCAATATACCACTGTTGTTGTCACCCAACATGATTTTAGTTCCATCTCACTAATAGAGAACCACGAATGTCTTGGGGGTATTTTTTTTCCATTGGGTTCACACTGCATTTTTTTCCCAAAGCTTATGTGTTTCAAAGATTGCATTTGACTTTGCATATCATGTAATCTCAAGAACTGCATAAGACCATAGCAACTCACGTTGCTCTATTAAACTTTTTCATTACTAATTGGTGTGCTTTTTAGCAAAAACAAGCTATACATAAACTATTATAATTAAAACGTATTATTTGCCCTGGATGATCCAAGAAGGACTGTGATTGCTAATCCTTCCTCCATTACAAATGTCTTGTTTATCTTATATTTAATGTGGTTTGTAAGATACAGAGGAAAGTTTTGTGATTATATGGAGCATTATGGGCAAAAACACAGCTGTACAGTACATACAAAAGTTACACAATGCAATTGTAACTTTGCTCACTTGCAAAAAAATTAACAGTCTAATAAATGTGGGAGTTTCATTTTTATGTAGGGAGACAGAATTTCAACCAAACTCATGAAAAAACATGTTTGTCAGGTCAGAGGGTGACCACTAGGGGGCTATGGCTCTCTGGTGTTCTCTGGTCTCATTAATGAGAATTAGTTACACCTGCAGAGAATATCAGGGCATCATAACCCTCAATATATGAGTTTGTTCATGTCATTGTCTCGTTGTGTGTGATTAGTTCTAAGTGTGTCTTGTCCTTTGAGTTCAGTTTTGTGAATAAAGAATTATCTGTGTTCATGGATTTGTGTGGACTGACCTGCCCTCCTTGGGGACCCAGGGGAGGTCAAGACTATGTTACATAAAAGTTACAAATCAATTTGCATTTCACTGAGTGAAATAAGTATTTGGTCCCCTACAACCCAACCAGACTTCTTGTTCACACAGTTGTGTGCCCATGTTGCACACATATTACAACAAATCTATCCATTACAGATATTCCTGATCTTAACTCATAATGTGAATAAACCACACCTGTCCACAGAATCAGTATCTCAATTCAAAGAAATTTAGCAGGCAATCAAACAATTATTTCCCCCACTGTACCTCTTCCACTGAAAATTCATTGGTCATAGTATTCTGGATCAACTAAGATTGGGAGTACATTAGTCATTGCTTTATTTATATATTTACTAGATTTGCTCATTTTTATTGGGGGTAAAGTGATATTTCAGCAAATGCTAAACAGCAGTATGTTAGCTACATATTAGCTGCTGGTCATTGTTCACCATTGCTGGAGATTTTAGGTGTTAGGTGTAGATCATTTTATTTAACTCAGGAATTCACCGGCATGCTTATAGTCACAATGTGCATCCCATTCAGCATTAAGGGTAAACATGCAATGGCCAAACTTTACAGTTAGCTCCAAAAATCCCACTAAGATGGACTGTTCATTGTCACCAGAGATTTTAACCATGCTAGTCAGTGTTCCCTAAATTCCATCACTGTCTGGACTTTGCAAAGAGGGGGCCAAATATTTTGGATTGAGTTAACACAACCATCTCAAGCACATACCGTACCAAGCACATCCCTTTCCACAGTTACAGACCAGCCTGTCAGGCATGCCAAGCCTTTTGTGAAGCAGACGAAGGTCCCCAAGGAGCCATGCTTTTCAGGATTGCTTTAACTGAGTCACGTTTAGTTAAGATGCAACATACAGTGGTTCAACAAACCTGGAAGAGTACATGATGCTGGTGACTAGCTACATCAGCAATGACAATACTGTCTCCAAAACCATCACCACATTCCCCAACCAGAAGTCACAGATGACTACACCCAAGACGCTGTGTTCAAATCAGGTGATAAGTAGGCTCTGAGAACAGCAACCTCTCCTGGGCCATCGGAGCTGTGAAGCATGAACATGACAGCATACTAGGAATACAGGATCACCAACTACAGTATATCTCTCTCACCCTGTGATGGAGAGGCATCCCTTACAGATGTGTTGAATCATTCTATGCAAGTATATAATGACATGATAGCAAGGACGACTACACTCCTGCTGCTCATGCTAATAATCCACAACTATGCAACAATGATCAAACCATGTTGGGTTGGTTCGGAGAGAGCAACTAGGAGGTGCAACAGCTAACAGAACCAAAAACCTCTAAATTTGGGCAAAACATAAGGGCACAAAATGTTCACTCTATGGTGAATATCAATATGTCCCCAGCAGAGGCCATATAGAGCACCAGATTTGAAACTGAGTGATGTTCCCATTGCAGATTAATGGACTCTCAGTACCAGCTCCATCACTGAGAAGGCCCAGCAGTTTCTCTACTTCCTGTGGAAACTGTGGAGAGCACACATCTTCCCTTCAGTCCTCACCATTCTACAGTATTCTGCATATCTGCATTACAACTTACAGGAACTGTTCTTTTTAGTTATGCAGCAATAGAGAGGATAGTTTGCATGGGTGAGAGTATCGTTTTGGTTTTTGTCCCCTGTGTCATGGACATTTACACCACACGCTGCATCTGGATGCATTCTGGATGAAACCATTTCTCAGTCTTCTGAGAAATTCCCCTCTATTGATTACACACTACACATTCTCTGTCCCGCTACTGCAACATTTGCAGTCATAATTTATTGCTGTTCACCCTGTTCATGCATTTTGGCCCATTTTACAACTGCACTGATAGAATACAGTTTGTCTTTAACTAACATATCTATTATGCATACCTTTAGGTTGCAACACACCTCCAGAGTTGTGGGTTCGAATTTGGGTCCTGGCCATTTGTGTGGAGTTTGCATGTTCTCGTCCTGATGGTGTGGTTTTCCTCATGTGTCTCTTTTCTCTCACAGTCCAAAGTTTTTTGTGTGAGCCAATGGTCTGTGTGTATTTGCCATGTGGTGGACTTGCACCCCGTCCTGGTTGAGTACCTGCCTTGTGTTGGTATAGGCTTCGGTTACCTATGACCCTCCTAAGGATTTAGTGGTTACAGACAATGTATTCTGTTAAATCTAATCTGTTCAATGTAATCTTTCATAAAATTTGTGAATAATTAATGCATCTGCACATCTGTAGGAAACTCTAATAATATGCCTACGTTATATTCAGTGCAAATATTTGAGTTTACTTTGGGAGAACTTTTATTATGAAATGGGGATGGGTTTTCGTTTATTGTATTAGTGACAGCTGTGTTTAGTTCTTGTTTGTTTTCATTCATTTTTGGTTTTGGATTTAAATGCTTTTGTGCTGAATCTTTAGAGTGGGTCTATCACCATGCTGGCATTTGTTTGTGTGCTCTCCTATGGTTCTTGTTTTGAGTGTTTTTATCTTTATTTTATGGCCGTCATGCCTATTTGCTTTGTCTGAATAGCAGTTTTTAAAATGGATGTCTGCATGTGTGTCTGCCTTGATTTGGAGAAAAAAGAGAAATGTGACAGATGGACCGAACATAAAGGGCAGTAGACAGAGCGGAAGTGGCTTGTGAGCCCGATATTGAGCAGTGGATCTTGGCCGAGCCTGCCGCGCTCTCACAGGTGTGGATAGTGAGAGACATAAACACCACCACCCCCCACTTCCCCGGACACCATGGTATAGTTTGCACACTGGATATTTGTAACCTCCATGAAAACACACTTGCCCCCCCTGGTCTAGAACCGTTACTGGAAGCAGGCAAGGAAGCCCGCATTGAGCACACCGGTGAGCCAGCTACAAGTGATGGAGTCCCTTTTGTTCTTCTGGTCCTCCCACTGGCACCGAGGATGCTCCAGGAGCGCACTGGGGAACAGCAGAGCCAAATTGATAGGTTTGCGGGCTGGATCGTGGGTCCAGTCATGCCCTCGGCCAGCAGCCCACAACAGCTATGTGGCTAAGCGAGCTGGTCCAGAGTAAATTAGCCACAATACAGAACCAAGATGCTGCATTCCACAGCCGAGATGCTTTGCTCCCGAGCCAAGAAGCTTCGATCCTGAGCTGAGAAGCTTCGCTCCTAAGCCATTTGCTTAGTTTAAATAAACGTAGTAAAAATTGATGTCTGCATGTGGGCCTGCCCTCATTTGGGAGAGAAAGGGAAACATGACAGAATGTAATTGTAATTATACCTTGTTGCAATTTTATTTTAAGTTGCACTGACTCCATTAATCCTCTCTTGACTCCAGGCATTTTATGTTAAGTGATATAAATGGACCCATATGCCCTTTCCCCTGCGGAGGGATAATCTAATTTAAGACATAACTTAAGCCACGCATGTGTCTTGGTGAACAACAATGTACCTGTACATTGTTGCACAATGGTAAAGGCACCCGTTAGTATTGTGTTTTAAGCTGTGTTGGATCATCAAGATAAAGTTTACCTGTCTGACATACTTTTTTCATTAAAATCAACAAAATTACAGAAATAAACTCACTGCAATGCTCACTGCTTTTTGGCTGGTTGGAGACCACCCACACTGTGGGGTCATCAATGCTCCACCTGAAAACCGTCAACCTCCTAGATGTCTGGTGATGTTAACATGCTGCGAGTGAGGGGTCGTTTGCATAATGAGAAGGAAAAGCATGGCACGTTCTCTAAGCAGCCAGTGTGCGCGCAATTTAATGGGCCCTATAACGGCATCTACTCAGATCTGCTGTTTGTGGTCAGCATATCAAATGTAGGTTGAATGTTAATGGCAAGTGTTACAGGGACCTAGGAATGCTCTGCATCTTCTTAAATTGGGTTATATTGGGATTCAATTATATAACTTTGGTACAAGGAGAAATGTGTCTATTAAGAGTTACAGAAACATCTTCTAAATAATTTGTAGGATGTGTATTCAGACTACGGAAATTAATTTTTCAGCCCATGTTACATTCTAAAAGGGCAAAAGTTTCATGATTTTTTTTTTTTTTTTTTTGATGAATATTTGTCATACTTAAACCATTTAATGAAAAAGCATACAATGTTCATGAATTATTTTTTAATAAAAAATAATTCAGTGTGCAGCCAACATAATCAAAAATAATTCAGCCAACACACTCATTAGACAGACTTTAAACCCGCATTTATGAGCCCTGAAGTTCCTACTTTATCTATGTATGTAGACCAAAGGAAAAAAAGGGTTGAGACAATGATCTATCTCAGTGTTACAGTTACTGTTATTAAACTGAGCGATGTCCTCAATTGTGAACATGCTCTGAAATTATCATCCTAGCATCGATGGAAAAAAATGTACTGGTGCATTTGAAATTTGCATAGCTACCCATGTTATAGTACATTTTTTATTTATTATCTGGGATAATTGTTTTGAGCATGGTGTGTATTGCAAAAGTAGGAAAATATGTATTTAAAAATAAACACATACATAAATAAGCAGCTAAAAATTGTTTAGTAATCTATCGTTAAAATAACAAAAGATTTAAAAAAATGTTTTACCGTATGTAAATTTAGCAGTCGTCCAAACCACAAACATAGTGTGACATTTTTAGATGGGTCCCCAACAGGATTTAAAATTTGACCCAATTTGGCAATATTTTGTATGTGTTCATTTATTTGTTTATTTATCATGGAACTGATGCCACACCCTGTTTGAGTCCCTGCCTTGCACCCATTGGCCCCGGAGTGGGATCTGGGTACCCATGAGTTTAGTGGGGAATAATTCAATTCAGTTAATATTCATTGATTTATATAGCACCATTTACAAACAAGTTGTCATGAAGCAACTTTTCACAGTTCAGAGTTCGAACTACTAGTGAGCAAGCGACAGAGACAAGGAACAAACTTCCTAAGCTGGAGGAGGACACCTCAGGGGAACCCCACCTCCTCTGGTCAAGCTGTAGAGAAATGAAAATAGGGTCTCTATTGAGATAACTAACAAAAGTAAACCTTCATAAATGAACATATCAACAGATTGCCCATCTATGGATAACAGAGTAGGTACACTTAAGAGTCAATAGGAGTAGCCATAAGTCTCTAGTCCATAACAACAGGAACAGGAACAATAATCACCACTGGAGCTTTAAAAAGCAGTTGCCCTTGGATTGGGGAAAAACATGTGAGGACTCAAAGCAGCCAAATAATTTGAAGACACCTTAGCATGGGATGCCAGCTAGACAAATGTGCAGTGGTTACTCTCCCAAAACAAAAACAACACAGAGCATGGGTGGTTCTGCTTTAATTACATGGTAACTTTATAACTGTAAAGAGTGCAAGTTTAAACTGCGGCGTGTCTGTCAATAGCCACCAAACTAGAAAAGATATGATGACATGAGAGCACCCTTAGACACTGGCGAACCTCCACTCCACTGTCACAACTGTGGTGGGGCAACCTCCCAGCCCTATACACTTCATCTGGGAGGAAAAAAATGATTACAAAAAGCCTAAACAAGTAGGTTTTCAGTCTGAAGTCCCGAACGGTTCTTGGAAGGACATGCTGGGGTGCTTTTTATGAAAACAAGCTTTCCCTTGCTGAAGCTTTCATAATTCTGAGGATGTTCAAAAAGTCGGCACCTTGAGACCTGAGTGAGTGCAAACTTTCATATGAGCAATTAGGGATGAGCGAGTACAGCATTATCTGTATCTGTATCTGTATTTGTTTGCCAGGTTAATTATCTGTATCTGTATCTGTACTCGGACTGGGCGGGGCCTATCCCGGAAGTGGGCGGAGTTT
>JBBKCR010000001.1:5553721-5572366 GCA_037577295.1 Ladigesia roloffi
CCGCCGGCGATCATCGGAAAAACAAGCCAATCACCGAGTCTCCGAGAGCCACGGCGGCAACTACGAACAGGCGTAAGAAAACTATCGTTTTTTGTGAGAAACTGAACATTATTTATTTCATTTTTTTACTTCTGAAAGACGACCGTCTCGAGCCCCCTGTGTATGCGCTTTGGCGTAGGTTACGCATACGCCGTAAGTGATCTGTTGCGTGAATACGTCACTCGTTGTTTACACAGAGCACATAGATTCCGGCGTTTGCATATCCTAGCTCGAGATGGTCGTCTTTCAGAGGTAAAAAATTATATAAATACGTCGGATGCCCTTCCTGACAAAACCCTCTGCATTTATCCAGACTTGGGACC
The DNA here is from genome assembly GCA_037577295.1 of Ladigesia roloffi. Taxonomy (NCBI): domain Eukaryota; kingdom Metazoa; phylum Chordata; class Actinopteri; order Characiformes; family Alestidae; genus Ladigesia; species Ladigesia roloffi. Next base: position 5,554,084 of record JBBKCR010000001.1, read on the forward strand.
GGCACAAGGAATCACTGACTTGTGACCTCTTATGGTTGCATTTCCTGCCAGCCACTGTGCTGTGTTTATTTTCCCTGTTTGCTTTTTGTTTAATAAAAAACCCCAAATGGATCCCTGGTTTAACATCTACCTTCAAAGAGGTAAATCACAGCCGGTGTCTCGCGGCGCCAGCTGTGACATAGGGAAGAATATGCTATAATTACTGTATTTCAAACTCCTATCTACACGTAATGGACAAAATTTACTTTTGTTTTGAATTCATGTTTACCCTAACTTAGGCCAATGTTAAGGCTTCAGCAGACCAAAACATTTTGAACAATACCATGATTGCAAATTTGTGGACACAGTTTGGGGAAGAATCTTTTCTTTTCCAGCATGACTGTGTACCAGTGCACAAAGACAGCTCCATTAAGACGTGGCTGGAGGAGTTCAATTTGGAAGAATTTGACTGGCCGCATAGACCCCTGACCCCAACCCCATCCAGCACCTTTAGATGCATATAGATGCAAAGGGGAGACCAACTCCATAGTCAAGTCTGTGTATTTGAATGCAGTGTGAGGTCGGATGTTCCAATATTTTTGACTTTATAGTGTATGTTCATGGTTAAAAATAAAATTAGAGAAGCTTATGCATGACCAATTAGTACTGTACACACCGTGTCTAAGAAGCTTTTCATTTATACTTATTAGTTTAATGGACAAAACTCTTCTTTCTGTTCTGTTAACCTGAATCTGTTAGGGAACACACTTAATGACTTTAGAGCTGTTTGTGTTTCCAATGTACTTTAAAGTTGTCTTTCTGGTCTTCTTTAGCACAGGTGAGATCAAAGTCTATATGTTGATGACACCACAACTTAGAATCAAATAGTGGACAAGGTTTGGTCATCATATACACAAATATACTCCATTAGCACCAAGCCATTAAAAAACAAAAAAAAGTCTTAATCTTTGATTGAAGTATTTTTTTTTAACATTGCATTTTGTTATATGGTATTTGATTTTAGCGTCGTTTAAATAAACAATTATCACTGACATTTGACCAAACCCCACCCCTATTAACCTACTGTTAAATAAGATTTGAACTAATGCTATATTCAACAGTTCATTGGGGATGTGTACTGACAGTTATCTAGTTAATGTGATTTCAGTTCAGTACTTGTTGAACACCAGTCACACAAAATAAGAAACCTCTGAGAATATTAGTCTAGATGCTTTTCCAAAAATAAAAGTAATAAAAAATTAATAATATCATATTTTGCATTTTATTTAAGCATCAAAGCACTTGAGGCCACGTGACTCTATGCAACATTCTCACCCTCTAACCCATAGTAAAATACCAGGGTTCTCCTGGCTTATTGCCTACCAGTCCTGTTTTCTCTTCATTACATCATTCAACCGCATAGACAGCTATTCTCCAGATTGGTTTGCTTCAAGTGCTGAAAGACTGTGTATGTGTAGTAATCATCGAGGTCCCAAACCTAAGGGCAAAGCCCAGCAACAGACTAGGCCGTTTTTATTTCATAGTGCATAATTTAGGCAGACCACCAAGCACGGCATAAATGAATCATACTATGTTTGTTTCATTTTGCCCTGTAGAGAGGTCTGGATTTGTTTGTGGTTTTAGACACTGTCTGACAAAATGTTGTCTATGAAAATGGACTGAAGCCATGAAAAACAGTAGCTTGAGGAATTTTGCCATACATTTATTTTGCATATGTTTCATGGATAAGGGGGAATTGTTTAAATTTTATTTATTGGATTTGGAGTAGTGTTCACTATTTAAAAATGCAGCATTTTCCTTTTAAAATGTAAAGAAAACCTAGTACTTTTCAGTGTGTTGAACTAATAGCAAGAAGAATAGTATGTAGATGTATTTGAATTCATGTGAATTTCAATGAACTCAAAATGTAAAATAACTGAAAATACAAAGGTTAAAATATTGTATTTTTAAAATGATCACTAAATTAATTATATTTGAAATAAAGTGGACAAAGAGAAATCTCAAAGAAAACAGTAGTACACAGTATGCATAACAGAATACTTGTGTGTATCTGTGCTTAATTTGTAATAATGAAAAACAAAACAGAATTTTTATTTAATTTCACATATTTAATTTATTCTATTTTCAATATATCCATTGGTGTGTCTATTATTCTAATGTAAGAGACATGCATAACCATTTTAATAAAAAAAGTATTAGAGGTGTAAAACTAATCAGATGTCTGCTTCCTATCACCCCAAGGTGAACAATTTTCTCATGGTACTCTAAAATGGTGAAATACACCTCAAACTACTCTATATGATTTAATGAATGATTGCAAGACCCTTAGCCCCAAGTAGCTTCAGAGAGACTGTCCCTTGTAGTTAGGGAATGGAAGTCACCTTGGCATGAGCATTTAACACATAGTATTTGGAAACTGGCATTTAATAGTTTGTTTTAGCTTTGTAGTTTCTACTCTTAATTCTGACTGAGATTGAAGTTGAAGTTGTATTATTATTATTATTATTATTATTATTATTATTATTATTATTATTATTATTTATTTATTTATTCGTTTAATTATTTTTTTTTATTTTTTTATTATTATTAATACTATTGCATGCCATGGCCTGGCAATGTGAATTTCACAACTTCTTTTAACATTACTTAAACCTTTAATGTTACTTATTAGGGAGAATTTCTTACTGAGTTTTATCTAAAGCTCCTTTCATTGGGTTTATTTATTTATTATATTTTATTTTGTCTCTGTGTGGCTCTATGTCTGTGCAGTCATAAGCCATTTCCTCCAGGGTCACTAAACTTTCATGCTTCTGATTTTGATATTATTATCCAATTGCTGGATCTCCTACATATTTCACAGAAAGTTAAGGGGCTTGAGATATAGAATTTTGTTAGGTCATACAGAAGAATTTGTTGCTTTTGTTGTGAATTTGACCCCACAGAATTGCTCTTGCAAATCTTCCACATGGATAACAACTAGCTCCAAGGAGAGCATGTGGTGTCTCTTTATATACGGCCAATATAGTTAGTCCTTGAATCTTGTTATTTCAGTTTTTCCATCTTGGCTGCTGCTACGTTGCTGTTTGATGTCTCACCTGGCAGACTACACTTGACTCAGGAAAGGTGCAGTGTGTTTAAAGGAGTTGGGAGCTTGGCAGCATGAATGGTCAGTGTGTTTGAGACTGTTTGTGTGGGTGTGTGTTGTGCATGTGTGGTTTCTTGCCTGATACAGATCAAGGCAATTACTTTCTCTTTGTTTGCATGCGCTGCCATTGTGCTGCCGTCAGCAAGCTCGTCGTGATTTCAACAAATAAATCCACAGACTACAAGGAGATTAAGGTTATCGGTTCACCTTGAAGCGCCCCCATACAGCAGTTTACATACAGGCTATCTGTCCGGGATTGCACTAACCCCAGACTGCTGACTTTGATCCGCTGTAACACAGGGCTCTTAAACCCTGGCCTTTCAGCCTCGGGCAGACACAAAACTCCTCAATGTCAGCGCTCTGGCTCCTCAACATGTCCACTGCTTCGTTTGCCATGCAGCGCAGGAGCTCAGACTCTGTTTAGCATTCAGCCACTCCAGTTTCCTAAAGGTTACCAAACCTAATTAGACATTTATGCAGGATTTTCAAAGGTCCTATCGTTATTAATGATGTGCTACTGCAGCAGACTGCATCGACACTCTCTCTTTCACTCTCTGTCTCACTCTTTCTCTCTGGTTTCTCTCTCTTTTTCTATAGTTTTGTCTTTCTCAGTTCAGTTCGTTCAGTTCATATCATTTATATCGAATTCAAGGTGCTTTGTTGACAAATACAACTACATTTAGCAGAAAACAGAGTTTGGGTGCTTTAGAAGAATGTTAAACTCTAAGAGGTGTCAAGGGGAACTACTAGAGTCTAGGAGAACAGTCTTGAATTATCTCTCTCTCCCTCTCCCTCTTTCTCTCTCAGTCAGTCTCTTTCTGGATTTCTCTCTTTCCTTGGTTCTCTACCCCATCTTCAGGACTTAAGGACCCCCTTTACTTGTGCTGCTGGTACATTTAAGTAGCCAAATCTTTCAAAGTAAAAAAAAACATGCACAGACAAATCCAAATTACACCCTGTAGCTCATGATGATACATTGATGTCTTAAGACACGAAACTATCGTTTTTGATGAGAAACTGAACAGTATTTATACAATTTTTTACCTCTGATAGGCAACCATTTCCAAACCGTCTCAGGCTCCCTGTGTACGCCCTTTGCGTAAGATATGCAAATTCCAGAATCTCTGTGCTCTGTGTAAACAACGAGTGTCACATTCACGCAACAGATCGCTTCTGGCATTTGCGTATCCTACGGCAAAGCCCGTACAAGGGGGCCCGAGACAGTTTGGACATGGTTGCTTATCATAGGTATAAAATGATATAAATACTGTTCACTTTCTCACAAAAACTGATCATTTCCTGTGTTAGGTCGTTAATGTATTGTTTGGCTCCCATCCACTTCCATTAAATGACTACCAGATTGCCATGGTTAAAGTTAAATATCTTCGATTGTGTTCTGCTGAGGAAACAAAGTCACCTACATCTTGGATGCCCTGGGGGTAAGCAAATAAATATCAAAATTTCAGTTTTGGGTACACTATCCCGTTAATATCACAAAAAAAAAACATTTCATGTGAGACCTTTGGCATTATTTCCAAGCTAGTAAGTCTAGTCCTACAAATAATGGCCCAAATACTTATTTTTAAATTGCAGACTAAAACATGCTCATTTGTATGAAAATACTCTGAAAAGCTAGGTGTTGGTGGTCAGCATGCACCCCATAGATATAATGCAGCTGTATAAACAAAACACAAGCAGAAATGAAATATTATAATCAGTTACTTTGCCAATAGACAACACCCCAAACATTACTTGATGCATTCAGAACATCAACAGTCGATCAACTAATGTGTTGAACGCATACGTAGTGTGTTGTTTGTCTACTGCCATTAGGGACCTCCCTGACAAATATTTGAGCACTGATGTCCAAACCTGACACTGAAGAGTTGGGTCCCTCTGAGTTTGGACAGGTTTTTGAAGCTGTACATTGTGAAACAACTCAAATGATGCCAAGGTGCCAAGACTGTCAAAATGTAGCAGAAAATCCTAACACCTTTACTGTGTATTACTGTGTACTGTCACACATTTCTGCCAAGACTCTGGTTATTACAGAACCCAACGCACTACAACAGAGAGATTCACTCACAGGGTGACCTTATTAATTAAAATGATTTATGCTCTCGGCAGAGCTTCATGTTAGCTTTATCTCTCCTTGTTGCTTGACAGTATCTTCATTCTGTTATGCTGTGTGCCTATAGGTCTTCAAGCTTCCTGACTTATTAAAAAGCCCCCTGGGACAATGGTAGCACGAGTGACTTTTAAAATAGATTCATCGTACAGGTGTCTAATCCACCTGTACTTAATGTCAGTGACCGCTTAATGATTTATTTATTATCATAGCTGTGAGATTTCTTTTTTAATGTATGAGCACATAGCAAATGACTTACTCTAAATAAGGATGACAAGTGCAAAGAGTTAATTTACTACAGGCAACAGTGAACAAACCTTTTCCTTGAGTCATAATTTCATGTAATCTAACAAGCTGCTAGTGCAAATAATTTGTTTTGCTTCTGTAGTCACTTCCATACACCACAAAAAAACTGCAAATAATGAAAAACTGCCAAACAATCAGCATTTTATAATGTATGTTTAAAAAATATTTTAAGAAAAAGATGCTTTATCGGTCACATGCATAGTTATATAAGTAAATCACAGAGTGATGTTCTTTCTCTTGAACCCGTTCACCAAGTGGGGCGGGGGCTGACGCCAGGGAGGTACCCGGGGAGCAGTGTGTGGAGGCAGTACCTTCCTCAAGGGTACATCAGTGAAGACACTAGCGGATGGGATTCGAACCTCCAACCCTCTGACAGCAGGGTTAACATCCTTACCAGCTGCCAGCTAACTTTTCCAACACTGTTTGGCTCAGAGGAGGAGCAGGATATTTCTTAATGGTATAGAATTTGCATCAACTACGCCAAAGTATGGTATGCAACATGTAACAAAACTCAATATGGAGTTTAAAAGAGTTAATTAAATTAACTAGATGGAAGTAAATAATCTGACTACACAACCCTGGGCATTTCACCTATAGAATATACACCTAAAGCACACAGGTTCGCTCTACACTAGATAAGAGACATGACTCCAACTTAAATATAAAATAGCTTTATTACACTTTTAATAAAATGCACACTCAAGTAAGAAGGGCTTGGTTCATTATGGCTGAGGCTTGCCAGTGGGGTGATGGGTCCTAAAGGGGTAAAATAATAATAAATTAAACAAATTGCCAAACTCCTCGCTGAAAAAGAAACTGAACCCAGAGCATCACACCACACAGGAAGGGACATCAACGACTTGGACACCAAGACCAACACTTTGGGCTCTCAGCACTGCATGACAAAAGGAAAAAAAGAAATCGAAATCAATAACAAATTATGAAATCAAATAAACGCCGAATGGATCCAAATAATAAGCAAAAGTAAATCAATACTTGCAAATTATACAACCCAATATTTAAGGTTAAGACTAACACACTAATGCAGCATCTCAAGAAAAATAATATGAGCAAAAAAACAGAACAAACTTAATTAAACAAAGTCCAGATCTATATACCAATCTCTGTTGTGTTGCTCACCTGAGAGAGAGAGAAGGAGTAGGAAAGACAAAGTGTGTGATGCACGTGAGCAGCAGCTAGAGAAGATTCACCCACACGCAGATCAAACAGGTAGTTTACAAATGCCACAACACAAGGACTGCTACAACCACTTGGAAAAAAAAAATAAAGAAGGCGGACACAAGACCAAAGGGCAAGACACGCATAGGGAGGTACCAGAGTCTTTTATATCATGTACTACCCCCAGATAATTGCCTTATAAGCCAATGCAATGGGGTGCAGCCTTATCCCAATTAGGACTTAGTGTGTGTATTCAAAACACGAAATAAAAATTATTACATGTAGTTGCAGATTTAGTTTTCTAGACTTCTTTGCTGGCCCTTCCTGCAGAGTAAATACAACAAACATGATATTTTAACTTATTTAATCATCATTAGGGCTTTTTTAAAGACCTAGAATGCCTAAGGCTTTGCTTCACAATGGACTAGATGTGTATGGAGAGTCACTGTCCATTGCAGCCTGGGACTCATGGGTCAGCGGCCTCTAAAAGAGACCTGACAGCTGTCTTTTCAACCCTTTCTCCATCATTTCTCCCAATTCCTTTTCACTTTGACCTAGCCGGCTGCAATCCACTAAAAAAAAAAATTGAAAGAAAGATGAAAAATACATAGCATTGCAAATCATTGTAGTGGGTCTAAGGAATTTGGATTTATTTAAATTAGACAAACAAGTTCTCTGTGGGCTACAACAAATTCCTGTGGTCTCGGCTTAAAACGCTGAGAATGATTAGAAACATGAAGGAGCCCTCTTTTCTTACAAACATACTCATTTTGTAATCAAATATTAAATCCCAAATCCATGCTGTTTGCTGGTGTCTTCAGATTATTTGTTGTCAATTTCTTCCACAGAGGCCACAGGTATAAAATCCCCAAAACAGCCACTGTATTATTATTACGGTATTAAAAGAAAACCCACCCAGAACTTGCAGACCTCCTGTGGAAAATGCAAAATCGACTCTGGCTATGTTTGCCCTTTAACAAGATTTCACTAAACGCAATTGGCAAATTACAGTGTAATTAAGCCGCCACGTTATGTGCCAGCCTGTCTCAGTTGTGCCTTAGGTAACTGTAAATGACAACACATCCCAAATAAAATTAGATTTCCTTTCATTATTTATATTCAGCCTTTAATCAATTATGAATGGCAGCTAATTAGCAGTCTAGGATTTTTTTTCTATGAATGTCGAAAGCTGTATTAATTCTCATTTTTACACCCATACCCAATGACTGCTTGGCAAAGTTCTGCAGTGTGTACGTGCTCCAAACAAATAATGCATGCTCGGTAATTAGCTTTTCAAATTAAATTTTGCACAATTAAGGAAATCAAAATTACTGCATGTTACAAAGTGCTGTGTGTATTGCGCACTAGAGTGTGTGAGTTTGTGTGTGAGTACTTGTGTGCACATTTATTCATTTTAAAACATTGTCATGGTAAAAATGCCATTATCGTAGAAAACAGGGGTTTTGTACAATGACAACATAATGGATTTGATGGGGCAGGAGCAATTCTAGGGGAGCTCTCTCTCTCTCTCTCTCTCTCTCTCTCTGCCGATCATCTGAGTTTTTTTTTTACTTCACGCCCTGAGTGACACTTTCTTGCTGTATTTTATAAAAAAGGTAGTTGTGTTATAAATAATATTACAAATTAAGCTGCACACACACACTCACACACTCACATATATCTGGTGTTTAAATAAAAAAATAAAAGATAAAAAATAATAATCACAATGATCATAAAAAAATAAAAGTTAATAAATGATAGTTATGTTGAGATGAAAACTCTTGTTCATTAAATTTTACTTCATAATTGCAACTGCATGTGTTGCAAAACTTGTTCTGTATATAGTTTGTTTGTTATCGTGATCAAAACCACTGATCTGAAGCTCAATGCTGATGCTGTCATGTAAATTCTGTTATAATCAGCAATAAATATAACAATTTCATGCTTACCCACTTCCGGGTTAAACCCCACTCACTTAGGCCCCACCCAGTCCGAGTACAGATACAGATACAGATAATTCATCTGGTTAACAGACACAAATACAGATACAGATAATGCTGTACTCGCTCATCCCTAGTATTTATATTACTGTAATTTAAATGAATTTATTCATGCATTGTTTGAGAATAAAAGCATGATTTTCTGTACAAAAGTTTGAACCATTTACAAATTACAATTTTGCACAATAGCTCTTTAGGCATGCATTCACTCTGGACTCCCTCAAGAGCGGCCTCTGACCTCTGATCAACCTAGAGCACAAGTGCTGGTCAGTAATTGCAGAGTTTGTTATTGTTCTGATTGCTCATGTCGCTCTGCCTGAGCTCTCAGAGAGTTTTCACCTGCTCTCATTGGCAGCTGCTCCTCTGCTTACGCTACAAGCTTTTTGCCAGTAATTTTAGAGCTCTCAGCTCTCCGATAATTTTAGAGCTTAATAACTATGTATTGTTAGACGAATTAGGGAATGTGACATGTATTTGCATTAGGTTTTTCCTTATGTAAAGAACAGGTATATGAACAATCTTTCTAGAAAACACTAGAGCTGGCATTCAGAGAGCAGCCTGGAATTAGAAGATGAGAAGATGTCTAAGCCATGTACACAAGTCTTTCTAGATTAATATGTCTTGACCATGTAGGGAGATGTCTTGGATATATTTTGTATGAAAACAGCTTGGGCTATTAGAGTGAGTTTTAACTTCCAGTTCAAGTATTAAAACTAAATTAACAGGGGGAGGGGGAATATCTAAAAATGAAAGTGATCAATCAGTCACACGTGAACACACCACTGCACAAAGTGTGAACAGCACAAAATTCCTCCTCTGAATTTAACGCATTCACCAAGTGAAGCCATGAATTCTGAGCAGTGGGTTCCCGAATACAAATATTTGGCAGAATACTGTATTCATAAAAACATGTCATTTGTGCCTTTGCGAATACCGTATTCGTATTTGGCTCCACCCTTGTATGTATATATGCATCTGGGAATGGCATTTACACTGCTTGGCAAAAACTGAAAACTAAAACCCTTTTTCAAAATATATTCAAAATATTATAATAAACCTTATTGGCACCTCCCCATTCATTACTTTGTGTAACAAATTGATCTTCTTCTATAATACACTATATGATAAAGTTTTGGTAAAGTATCTTAATGCTTCAGTATTCCAAGATTTTTGGAACTTTGCAGACACAGTTTGAGTAAGAACTTTTTTTAATTCTAGCATGAGTGTGCTTCAGTGCTCAAAGCAAGCTCCATGAATACATGGAAGTCCTGACCCTAACCCCATCCAACAACTTTAGAATGACCGGAACAGAGATTGCAAGCCAGGCCTTCTAGTCCAACTGTCTGAGTTTATAAATGCTCTACAGAATGAATGGGCATGAATTTCCACAGAAACTCTCCAAAAGGTTGTCGAAAAACCTTACATGAAGAATAGAAGCTGTTTTAGCTGCAAGGTGGGACCAACTCCATGTAAAGGCTATGTATTTCAATGCATTTAAGACTAAAATTTTTGTCCCAGTACTTTTCAATTTTGTGGTTATGTCAGAGACTTAAATTGTGTGGTCATTTCATAATTTCTGTGTTTTCATGCTGGATGATCCATTCATGATCCAGTTTTATTTAAAATTCCTGGTTGCTTCATGATGATATGCATCCTAACAATGTTCACAGCCCCAAGACTTCACATATCATCCACCATACCTCACACTGGGAATACAGTATTTTCTATAAAATCGTGCTGTTTTTATCAAAGGTGGCATTAATGTGTATGTGTGTGTGTGTGTATGTGTATGTTTGTGAGTGTGTGCGTGTCTGCGTGTGTAATAAGGCAAGTGAAAATGAAGTAGAGCTAGAAAAGGAGAGTCATTTCTCATTTCCGTGCTCCACTAAGCGACAGGCAGGAGCTGTGCATTTTGAGTGATGGTCCAAACAACATAGAGACTCCTTTATGTTTGACTGCACAACAACCCCCAGAGAGAGAGAGAGAGAGAAAGAAAGAGAGAGAGAGAGAGAGAGAGAGAGAGAGTGCGAGAGAGAGAGAGAGAGAGAGAGAGGGAAAGAGAAGGAAAGGCAGTGAGGCAGTGTGAGTCACCACAAAAAACAAACTCAGTCTACATCAATAAGCCTTCCCAATACTCCAAGATCATATCCAAAACAAAGCTCATGCACACAAGCCTCCGAATGCACACAAATCCTCTCCACCACACTCCATCCGCATAGTTACTCAATGTAACAAACATATATCTGTTAAAAGTTTGGAGGTGCCTGTTTTTATAATGTTCTTTTTGTAAGTTTGCAATAATGTACAAAGAACAGAAAACTATTTAGATCCTTCCATCTTTCTTTTCAGTAATGTCACTCTGAGTATGAGTAAGTGTGCTCTAAACAGAAGAAACAACAGCAGAGTTTAATTCTCTTATAATGCTAGCATCCATCTGCAATAAAACCATTAAGCTGTTTAAAGCACCTTGATATTTAATGTGTGCTTTTAATAATAATCAGTCAAATCCTTTTGCATGAAAAGTCTCATAAGTAGACATGGTGTCTCCAAGTGTTCGATAGGCAGTGTATACCTAGCCATCAAATTCAAGACATTCTTAAAAACACGTCAGCTTATCACGAATACAAACACATAGCCATGCTTCAATACAGCCCTGTACTTGGTATTTTTTAAAGCAGACAGGTATGGGGTTTCTTTCCTTCAAGAGCTGGCCGTAATAAGGAAGCATCAGTCCCATAGCAGGCCGAGGGCCCCTGATGGTAGCCTTCAGTAATCTCTCTCTCATTAATGGTGTTTCCGACTTTGCTGTCTACGCCTCTTATATTTTATAATGGCATCCTGACGGAGCTTGCCAACCAGCAGCAATATTAAATCTGATCAAGTGGGGCTATCCATAATGGTCTGCGTTTCTTCCCCTGTTTGTCGGGAGCTGATCTCAGAAGAAACATCAGGATCAGTGACTTGACCTCTCATCATCAATGAGAAGGCTTTAGAAAAACAAAAGTGAGACGTTTAAGCTTGTTTTGACAATATTTAGTTCTTTTCAAAGCCCTAATCCCATTAAGCCATTCAGCAGTATTTTAGTTTACTTCAGTGCCTTAACCTTTAGCCAAATTACGAGACTGAGATTGATTTTAACTGCATCTACATAGTTATGGGAAGCTCATAAAATCCAAATCTGAAGTAGCCCTGATGAGCATGCAGTAACCTTCTTAATTGCTTTAGTCTGTGGAAGAAACTGGGGAAATAATTATAAAGAATAAGATCAGTGCTCCTAATTGGTCAAATAATAATAAGAATAGGTTTCTGGTTGTTCTGAGACCTTAAATGCTATTTGGCTGAAAAAAATGAATTATTCACCCACAAGAACTGAGTGTGGCCTAAAATATTAATGTTTGCATAATGTTCTACTGCATATTACATTTGACATGATGTCCTCACATAGTGATCACAGTAGTCAGAGAATTTAGTGAACATACTGATGAATCATGGCCAACACTGACACTTTGCACGACTGTAAAGCAGTTTTCACAGCACCACATTTAATCGACAAAGGATTTATTTAAAGGATAACGTATTCACCTCAGTGTACATTTTTTTTAGCTGTCTTTGTCCTTCTAAACGAATGGGTGAAATTATTCAGTTTGATGATTTAGTAATTAGTTGGTTTCTCAATGGGAAACACAAATGCATTTTGGGCAGTGTAACAATTCACCATAAAACTTTATCAAGCCTTTGACATTAGTAGTGTACTGGTTAATTACACCCATTAAGGTTGCATCGAATAACAATCAGTCAATACAACTTGGTAAGTCAACTAGATATCTCATAACCATGATAAAAATGAAAGATGGCATCAGTGTTTCCCCTATTATTAAATAGGTTAGGCAGCCCACTTGATGAAATTCTAGGGGTTAATGGGCTGTGGGCAGGAAAAATGGATAAGCATCAGGAGCTGAGTGACTTTGACAAGGGCCATATGATGACTGGGCATAACCAAGACAGCAGGTCTTTAGGGGTGTTCCCAGTAAACAATGATAAACCTAGCCTATATGGTCAAAAGCACACATTATTACTGTAGAACAAAGTTCTGAAAAAGGTTCAGGTTGAATATGTTAGAAACATACCAGATCACACAATGCATCAAAGCTTGTTATGTATGGGCCCTGTCCACCACTGAAAATGGCCACAATGGCCATGTGAGCATCAAGACTCTGGATGAGTTTGGTGTAGCCTGTTGCATCTCAATTTGTGGGATGTGTCAAGAAGTCCAATCCATCAAGGTCCCATCTCATGGCTTATAGTACTTCAATGATCAGCTGCTGAAGTTTTCCGAGCACACCTTCCGAGCTCTTTTGGAGTCCATAACTTTTAAGTCAGAGCTGGGTTGGTGGCATGAAGGGGGCATACACAGTTTTAATGTATGTTCCTGATCTGTGTACATTCTATAGAAATTCACATAAACCATCTATAACATTAAAGCCTTTTGCATAAATCTGTCTCCCTAATGCCACCAACAACCCCCATATTTTCCTTTGTATTTCTGTTGATCAATGACAGACACTTTGGCATAAATTGAAAATTAGAGTATGTCTATTTAAACAATATGTCACGTACTTTTTTTTGTCATGTATTTTTAAAAATAAATATTTACATTGGAATATCCTTCAAGCATAACGGCAAAATTGTGAAAGACATATCTGTGAGTTCCCATCATAAGCTACATCCACATGGTGCCATGAACACCATCCTGATCAAATTATGTGATGGAAGGTATTTCGACCATTTTCCAAATACCCTCCCCATTTATCTAATAAATATGCAGACAGCATTTCTCCTTATTTTTTTTTATTTCATGGTGTCATTTAGTGAGCTCAACGGCATATCCACATGACAGACGAAACCTTATATTGTGCTAATATCCCTTTTTGCTCTTATTTCCATGCATATTTTCTCAAATTATGGGCATGAAACAACTGTCAATTTCTTCTACAATTTTTCTACACTTCTTCCTCTGACACCTAGTCTTGTCCCTCAGAAGAAGATTGTTGAAAACTGCTGCTACCCCATTAGGACTGAAAGAAAACCTCTGACCGATGTGTCTTCCATTTGAGAAAAAAGTGTTTCATTTTCTTATTGGGGTAGGGGTTGGAGTACTGATAGAGCTCTAAATTGCACTCGTCAGTGCTCTTGGCATAGACATGCTTGAGAAAGGAACATTTGACAGCATGTGTCGTGGGGCAGAAAGGCAAGGCTGATGGAGGGAGAGCCTTCGCTGAGTCATAATGGACATAATTGAGTAAAGAAAGGGACCCCGCACGTTAAATTAACCGTGATATTCAGGGCCAGTAATGAAAAAAAGAGGGTTTAAAAGGTTAAATGGGTTTTCAGAGGTCTGAATGCCATCCAGAGGTTCCACAGCTTTTTATTTTTCAAAATGGCATTACAAGAAGGTATTCACAGTTGATTATAATCTGCAATCCACATGTAGAATGGGTAAGTGGTGATTGAACTTGCCTTTTTTTCATTGCTCTCTCTTTGGCTTGCTCTCCCGGCAAAACATCGACTCTTGCTTTAAGCATACATAAGCTTTGCGTTTCTTCAGAATTTGAACCCCTTCTTTGCTATTTCGGCTTGGGGAAAAAAAATTGATTAAATTGGGCTCCATAATAAAGTGAAAGAACCATTTACACCTGAGAATTATACTGTCTGGTTAAGTTTGGAAGCCTCTAAGTTCATGCCTTTGGACAAACCACCAGTTTTTAGCCACTGGTCTTTAGCAACTGGTCAATTTATCATATTAATAACTAATACATCTGCTCAGATAGATCAGAGGCAACACCAACTATTGTTGTCTTTTATGTACAGTATGTGCCTATGGTTCCTTTACACTCTGAATATATATGACTATATATCTGATGTTATGTGTACAGAGAGTTACCACCAACCAAAGTCAAATTCCAAGAATACATGATAATTAAAACTGATTCTGATTCTGATTTTCATTTTGAGAAAGAAGACATTACTCACTGCAACACAATAGAAGTCAGAACAGGAGAAACATATTTGTTAATGATTTTGAAATTATTGTTACAATCACCATTACGTTCGGTGCATTATTTTGTATCAGATAATTAATTGGCTGTTGATTAGGGGTTTAGTAGAGAAGCCTAGATCAAAAAACTTTATAGGTGATAATAAACATATACAACAGCAGCATTGGGTGTGTCCACAATTGTAAATTTTAGCTTATGATTAATGATCAAATATATCATTGTGAATAACATCATCATTGTCTTTATGAAACTATAAGAGTACAAGTCTAAAGTGTCCACACTAGCACCACTGATGCATCCTTGATCGTGGCACATATGAGGTACCCTAGAGCAAGGTACCGTCCTCACACACTGCTTCCCAGGCACTGTGTTCCTGACTGCCCACTGCTTCACTTGGTGAATGGGTTAAATATAGAGAAAAAAATTATGCAGTTCACACTGTATGATGTGGTGTCTTCACGCATGCCAGAAGGACATTTGACTATTTAAAAATGTGCAAGAACTCAAATAAACAAATATTAGTTACTTTTTTTCTTTTTACAGGACCAATGACATGTTTTAAGAAATATGTTTCTTTCTTTTTTATTCATTCTGCTTTCTTTAAATGACATGCACTTACCTTAAAACAGAGCTTTCACTTCCACACCCAACTAATGCCAATTCTGTTATATATGATTGTGAAGTCCATCAACTGTGAAAAATAAGTGGAGTCAGATTAAATACTTGCAATCAGCTCAAATAATTGTGATCAAACAATTATGCAATAATTGCGACAGGCCTAATCAGCATGTTATTATTCTGTATCAGTGTGTTTTTAATGTGCTGTTATTAATGAACTCCTTGTCTAAAATAAATGTCAGAACTTTAGGGGTATGACATAACAGAATGAAAGAAGCACAAAACAGTAGCAATTAAAGGCATGACAGTTCTAAATCAATACATGATAACTACTGTGTTTGAATTTAGTTAACCGTCTTGCTGGTGAACTGAGCATATCGGGATGTACTACAAATAGTGCAGATCACTAATCTACTGTGTTCAGCAAATATGTTATAACATGATTCACGTGACCATGACATTTTTTGCCGTTTGGAAATTAATTTTTTTGTTGTGGGGGGGCTAAGGGACTGCTTTCTCAATTTATGAGCCTACATAAAGTTTTGGCATAAATTTACTGATAAGTCAGGCAGATTAACAAGAGGGATGCTTTCAGTCAGGCAGGTTAAAAGGGGGGATGCCCTTTGGCCATTATGCATTTTGGGCTGCATCAATTTTTGGCCTAACACCAATCTCCCAAACCCTCTCACTGGTAATGGGGAGTATACAGAAACTCTGGAGGGGTTGAATTAGTAACCATGCTGTGTCACACACCATGCAAAAAATTAATCGGTGAGTCTTTTTGGTATCCAAACTGAAACTGTGGAGAACACTACAGTGCCTTGCCAAAGTGTTCACCCCCTGGGCATTCTCTCAATTTTGTTACCTTACAACCTGTAATTTAAATTGATTTTCAATTTGATTCCAACTGTGAGCAATATAAGTGTCAAATGGCACCATTGCAAACCTGCCAAGAGAGCGTCATCCACCAAAACTCACAGACAGGCAAAGGAGGGCAACAACCAAGAGGCCAAAGATAACTCTGAAGGAGCCAGATGTCTTTTCAGCACAGATATGACTGACTGTCCATAGAACCACTACAAGCCCCAGACTGCACAAAGCTGGGCTTCATGGAAATGTGGCCAAGAAAATAAGACAGACAATTTAAAATTTGGCCTTCACAGACATCACAGTTTACATCCATGCTAGCTAATGTCATGCTGATTGATTGCAGGAGAGGGACAAATAATTATTCTTTAGAGTAAAGGGACCATTTTTCCATTTGTGAACACATCATAGGACAGAGTGTGAACAGTGTAATGATCTCTCTCTGTGTTTAACCCTTACACTAGTGTGTAAAGCAGTGGGCAGCCAGTAACACAGAGCCCAGCGGGCAGTGTTTGGGAACAATACCTTGCTCAAGGGTATTTTAGTGGTGCCACAAGCAGTCCTGAGATTCGAGCCTTCTGATTAGAGGGCCTGCCCCAGCTGGTATTCTGCCATCACAATGCCTGCCACCTGTATTTAAACATTTGGACAGTTATTCAGAGAGAAGATGTGAAAATTAATATATAAATATCTATAATGCTTTTTAATCGAATTGGTCAGTTTTTGTCCTGGTTTGTCCTCGATCTAGAGCAGAACACACAGACCTAGAACGTGATATATTTTGACCAAGGTGGAATAAGTAACTAGTATCTCCTGATGTCTCAAATGCAAGTGATTTGGTGAACATGGAGAACAGCAGGAGAGTGGGAAAGTGACACAAGTGTAACGCCAGGCCTGTCAAGACCAAAACACTCTCAAGCAAGGCAGACTTTGGAAAGCTCTTTTGGAAATGATATGAAGAGTGAAAGTGCAGTTTCTAATACCAATGTCACACACTGCAGAAATCTAAATCGGATGCTTCATTGTGTCGAAGGCAGAAAATGGGTCAGAAACATTAAGGAGGGTTGTCAGGCCTGTGTTTGTGATGTGACTGCTTGGAGTATTTCTGTAGACGTAACTGACCTTGTTTTGTGTCAAGGATAAGCTGTTCAAACACTGTGCTTGACAGGAACAGTAAGACTGACAGGTAGTTATTTAATGTGGGGTCCACAATGCAATGCAGTCTTACCACACGGAAAGAAAAATCACCAAGTGTTTTTCAGTTCTGCATATTAAAACATAATGAAAAAAAAAAAGTTCACAACTGAATCTGCTGATACAAAACTTGAATTGTAAACTTAACGTATTACTGTGCGGTAAGAATAATTACGCAATATGCACAGCCAAACATGAGAGATGCCTTCTTAAAGAATTAATGATGATGGTCCAGAGAGTCCAGGATCCTGGGCATTGCTTTTTTTCTTAAAGACAACTGGGCTAAATGAAGAGGATTAGAGAACAAGCAGAACCAGTGGTATGATTAATGGAGAGTAGTCAATGAGAATGAGAAGTGTGGTTGAATTCTTCTCAGACACAGTGTGTGATATTTCCAAGTGAATCAAGTGGCCTGGAGGGTAATTAATTATAATTTAAGAGGTCTGGATACCATCACTAAATATTCAAGAAACACGGGAGATCTAACAGAGCTAAAAAGAGAATGAATCAGAAGAGTCAATTAACAAACTAGTGGCCCTAGACCTTGGAGAGTAGAATCTAAAGAGATAATGCACACTGATTAGTGATGAGGTCTTCCGGATTGTTAACTTGTATCTATAGAGTTTCTCAGCCACACAAATATCTGTAACAACTGGTGTCATGCCAGTCACCATCAGACTCTGATTCAACTAAGAAATCACCCAGAAACGTACTGTGGCGAGCCGGCAGGCAGAGCTGGCTCCCATGAGCCTTTGCGGGGACAATAAGTGTCGTGTAACATCGAACTGTG
>JBBKCR010000001.1:5577921-5589329 GCA_037577295.1 Ladigesia roloffi
TTAGGATTAAGGGGTTTCACACTCACACCTTAAATCCACTTTTAAGGTAAAATTAAGGGAAAGGTTTACAAATTAATAGCCACTTAATTCAAATTAAGGTATTTCAGGGGTAAATTAATGTAGAGTTAAGCACATTTTAAGTACATTGTGTTTCATAGTGTGTGCTGCTACTGTTGGGAAGCACTGCAGAATCCTCAAGATCCAAAGATCTGAAAGAATTTAAATTTTTTCTAACATCCTTGAGGATTTCTGTCTGAACTTAACAGTATGTTCTGTACATTTTAGCCCCTGACTGCATTTTTTAATGAGGAACCAGAAGTGAAACGTTTAGAATATAACCCTTTTACATAAAATCCTATGACCATGAAAATGGTAAAGAAAATCAAACTGTGCCAAAACTAGAGCTACTACAGTATATAAAATCCATCTTTGTTACCGAGGGAACTGCACATGTAGCTACACTTTAGAAGCAGGTGGCTCAAAGTTGTAGGGAAAATGCTGGAGGACATGGAGTCTTTCTGTCACCTGGAGCATATCAGAGACACCTATGGTGATAGACACAGATGTGCTTGAACTATTGCGTGAAAATCATCATGCTGTGAGGAGCGCGAACAAAAAATAGAAGAAATCCAAGCCAACAAGTAACTAACCAATACCTCAGACAACCTGATTATGGCAGCAATATAATACAGTAAAAGCAACGAGACAAGCTGTCTGAAAAACATGTGGATGAATCAATACTGAAGTGAACTTTTTCATCTCGTTATTTCATGCATTTCTACTTTTCTGTGTGAATGCAGCGCAAAGTGGAAGACCACAGTGTGCCACGAGTGGGTGACTGGAGTTCAATAATATCACAACAATGGATATATATGATTACCAATTTATGTTGAATGGTCAGTCATGATGGAGTGTTGCTACTGCAAACAGTCTGTAGCATATTTGTTGTGTTCATTCAGTCTTCCTTTCTTTCATTTTCTGTAAATGGCTTAATCATGACTAGGGCAGTGCTTGTTATGCAGACCTTAAATGCAGAATGAGTGGAAACAAACTCCCTCACAAACTCCAAAATCTTGTGGAAGGTCTTTCAAGAAGACTGAAAGGTCTTATAGCTGCAAAGGGGGGACCAACTTTACATCAAAGTCTGTATTTGAGTGCAAAGTCATTAACGTCTCTATTAGTGTAATGGTGAGACCATCTAATCTTTTTGTCCATGTAGCCTTTCCTCAATGTAGTGTGCATCTATGTAATTAAATACAATGAAAGGGGGGTTGAAATGATCTTTTCCCCCATGGAATGGTGTCACATATTATGTAATTCATATGCAGCAACCAGGTGCTCATCCTGGTCCTAGTTTTACTTTTCTATTTATATGAGGAAATTACATTGTGTATGTATTCCCTTTCACTGGAATTAAGTGTTTACAAGAAGCCAGCTGTTAAAAATAATTAGCCTCCTATGTCATTGCTGTTCTGAACTATGTCCATTAATGTGCGATGTGTTGTAGCAAGGGGATGCTTGATGGAGCTAATAAAAATAATAACCATGCCCGTTTTTTTTAGCCCCTATAGTGTAAACTGCAGAACTGTGAGACTACAGGATGCCCAATTTCTCATCTAGCCAATCAAAGGGGTACTCAGGAGACATCCCTACTACAGACTTCATTGCCAAAATGTGATACATGTATAGACCGGTAAGAGTAGATGTTTTTTGTCCCAGAAATAAGATATTTACATGTGAATCAAAATTAATTAATTAATTTAATTGGTTATTGAGTAACATTATGTCTGCAATCTGAATTGAGCCAATGTAGACAAAAAACATTTCTTTTTACAAATGTGACTTTGGCTTGTTCAGTGTCTTTTTCCCATGAGCACAACAAGGGTAATGGGGAGGTGTCCTCGCAGTGTAGGGAAATTGAAAAGCTTTTATGATCATCATATTAGAAGAAAATTATTTGTGATAGCAGGGAGCCAGTGAAGTGAAACACTGTCCACTTGAATAAGCAGTACTAATATAGATGTAACTCAGAGACTTGTTAAAGCAGCAGCATTTGGGGTGCTGAATACGTGCCGATGTCTTTTTAGGGATCATATTATGTGAATACACTTACTGACAAAGAACACTATATGGACAAAAGCCCTGGGAAATGCTTGTATTTGTGGAAGATGCCTAACTTACTCATTCAGTTAAAGGCTCTAGCAGTGCTCTTACTATCTGAGTGCTGCGGCTTCGAATCCCAGGACTGCACCCTAGAGCAAGGTACTGTCATCACACACTGCTCCCTGGGCTTTGTGTTCCTGGCTGCCTGTTGCTTCACTTGGAGAATGGGTTGAATACAGAAAATAATTTTAAGCTTTTCACATTGTGTGCTGTGGTGTGTTAATATATGATAAAATGATGACTATAAATATACCCTTATCAATGGCATACTCGTTCAAGGGATACCTGGTGGCAGAGATTGTTTTTACTACCACTCAGATGAGAAATAATCCAACAGCGACAGCTTGTTGCTGATTCAGTTGCGGTCCATTTGCTGCACTCGTTACTCAGTAACCCATATGCATATCAGAAATGGACTCTTTGTAGCAGTAATCTCTGTAGCACCAATTGCCGATATCAACACTGTATTTTGGTGCCTGAACTGGTACTGATTTGACCTCTGTATTGGTGCACGGCTAGTGTTTAATATGCTAAAGCTTCTTAGAAGTGTATTTACTCTTATCTAACAAACACAGCATATGTTACCTTATGACCTTTAATACACTTAAAAGTGATATTTTCTATATTGTGCTGTGCAGGTTAGCAGGAACCATGAAAGCCTTGCAAAACAGCATGGAACAAACGGTATGCTCCTTCATTTTATACTCATGTGCAAAATACACTCCTGTGATGTTCTTTTAACACTTACCGAAGCACATAAACACTCTGCCTGCGATTCGGTGTTGCTTTTGCATAGAAGCATCCACACATGCTTAAGGACAAATTGTTGCCCATCTTTGGAGCAGTGTGACACTCAAATCATACAAATTACATACAGCCACACACACCCTTGTGAGTTGGCTTTTTGCTTTTTTCCACTAGGAAGTTTAAATCAGTAAGACCTGGTGACGTATGCTCACAAAATCACTTCTTTTTTTCCTTGTTTTTGTCAATTGTTTAGATGTTGATATAGGTCTGGCCAAAAACTAAATTATTTATTTGGATTTGATAGTTTATCTCTCGTTTTTGTTTTTGCAATTACCAACTCTCCTTTGCTTTGCATGATAAATTTACAATCAACATTGTAACAGAAAAGGTCCAAAATCACATTACCCAATACATTCAGATTTTCACCATTTTATCAAATAATATTTCATATTGAAATATTCTGTGATATCTCACTAATATCAGAGAAATACCGTGTCCTAAATCATATTTATTTCGTGAGTGTGTTTATATGATGTTGGTGACCACTGAATTCTAGTGTTTGTTAAACTAAAATAGAAACCAAAATAGAAACTAAAATAGTCTTATATAGATGGGTACTTCTTTAATGGTAAACTGTGTGAAACTGTTTTATATTTTATTGTTATAATGAACTGTTCCTTTAAAATGGTTTTCAGGTGTCCATGGCCTTTTCCCTAAAAAAACAAACTGTGTTTGTTATATGATCTGTGTAATATAACACTTAATGGCCACTTTAATTTTACCAAGGTGAATTTGGCCTAATAAAATCTTCAGGAAAATAAAAATCACCAATATGATTTGTACATCTGATGGCATGAATCTCTCCACAATATCACCACGCATGTCTATACCTCTTCTCCAACACGCCTTTACTGCCAGCAATATACCTTGCAGCTCACACCTTCAAAGAGATGAAGCATAACTAAATGCTTCATTCTTTCTTGTCCAGTTCAAAGCCAGCTCCTCCAGAAAGTTCCTTTTATTCATGCTGAGTCATGGAGTCTGGCTTAGTAGTTTAAAGAGTGGATCAAAGAGACAGAATGTTTCACTACAGCATGAACTGAGGAAATATCGGACCACAGTCTAAAAGAAGAAGCTTGTGATCCATCAGATTTTTAAAAGCACAGCACAAAAATGGGCCTAGAATTCTAAAAGGGTGAAGCTGGTTGAGCCACGGGTCAAGTGTAAAGCATGTGTGGTCCAAAGAGCTTGCATGTATACTTTATACAGTATACATTAATCTTTCCTCCTCCTTTCTCCTTAAACAATCGGTATTTTATTCATTCTATATTCACAGCACAAAATTCCTCATCTGCATTTAACCCATTCACTGAGTAATGGTAACGGTAGCTTGCTAAAGAGTACGACAGTGGTGCCTCTAGCATTCCTGGAATTCAAACCTACATCCTGACCACCAGGTCAACAGCTACCTCCAGTGTAATTGTGCAATAATTCTGGCATATATGTACAACTCTCTTTTTTTTTACCTAGTTAAATATTTAAATCAAGGTCTGCAGTGACACTACTTTTTTTAAATATAAAGGTGTCATTTTAAATAAAAAAGGTTAATGAAGTAATCCCATGTAAAAATAACTTTTGTTTTCCTTTCAGTGTAGTTTTCAGTTGATCGCGAAAAGTTATTTAAGGAACCAAATGTGGCTATTCAATGGTATTACTCCAAAGAACCCCTTAAAGTGACTGACAGGAGAATGATGGCTAAGCAGTAATCCCTGTTGGACACTGAGCACCTCGGTCAGTGGCAGACTGCTGCACCTATGGTGTGGGAAGAAGAGATTCCAAGTGTCTTTCCTCACACCTGCCGTCAAACTTTACAATCAACATCTGACAGTTGAGCACAAATGTAAATAAAGACAATAAAAAACACACATCCAAAGACCATGCACTGATAAGTGGAATTTCCCTTGCACACAAGAGAAACTTCTATTTAGAAGGTAGTCTAGAGGTTAGGACATTTGGTTTGTGATCAGGAAGTTGTGAGTTCCCAAAAACTGCTAAGTACCTCTGAGGTACCCTTGAGTAAGACGCCGTCCTCTAGTCTGTTAATGGAGCAGATAACATCATTATTGCAGCTCTCTATGTGCTTAGGGTGCTGGGGTAGGTCAACAACAGGAAAGCCCCAGAGCTGGACGGCCTCTTTGGGCACCTGCTATGCTGCTTCATTGAGCCTTCACCCCCAACTTCAACAAGTCTCTGGCTCATTTTGTGGGCCTCACATGCTTTAAAAGAGCCACAATTAACCCAACATCGAAGAACAATAAGCCCTTGTGTCTGAATGATTATGTGAGTAGTCATGACGGTTTTTGGGAGAGTCTTTGAAGATCACATCACAGCATGCCCACTCTACTTTGCCAGCCAAAAGAGGACACAGTCTTCCACGTCCTGCACACACAACCCTCAGCAAGGGGGATAGGAAACATAGGATCTGTGTGAGACTGCTGTTCATTGACTAGAGTTCAGCTTTCAACACAATAGTCCCCATAGAAATAGGGGACAGTCTAAAGGATTTGTTTGGGTTTTCAACTTCCTTACAGGCAGACCTTAGATTTAGTGCTGTCACCAGCACCATCGCACTCAGTACAGGAGTTCCACAATGCTGTGTACTCAGCTGTCTGCTCTAGACCCATTACCACACACAGCTGCACCATCTTTGTCAAATTTGCTCATGACCCAGTAGTACTGGGCCTCACCCCCAACAATTCATCAGCAGACATGGAGAACCTGATGTTGTGGAGTCAGGAGAATTGTCTCCAACTGAACATCGGCAAAACTGAGGGGCTTGTGATGGACCTGGAGAAAGCAGCGATTCTACAACCCTGAACTGCAGCGGAGAGGGCGATCAGTGTCGCATATCTGAGCATTCACATCCCTGAGAATCCGACCCGGACTGAACACATTCTTGCCCAGTCCAGAACAAGGCAGGGCAGCTTCACTAACATCAGTGACAGCTGAGGAAGTTTCAGGTCTCTCCAGTGATCCTAGAAACTTTTCACTCAGGTGCTGTAGAGAGTGTCCTGACACAGAACAGCTCTGCACAGGACATCAAGGGACTACAGAGAGTGATTTGGGCAGCAGAATGCTGCACTAGATAAGCTCTACAGTCTTTGCAGGACATTTATTTCAGGAGGACCAGAGCAACTAGCCTCATCACCGACTCATCTCACCCTGTAACTGTCTGTTTGAACTGTTGAAATCAGGTAGAGGCTTCTGGGGTTTTATAGCCAGAAAAAAGAGGCTCAGTGGGAGCTTCCATGCTCAGGCCACGAGACTCCTTTACCAAGACATGCACTCGCAATTTTAACTTTTCATTTTAACACTGACTGTACTCTCTACGTCATTGTCTCAAACCTGCCATCTTTTATTTATGTTTATACATATCAACAGCAACTAGCACACTGTATTTTACAGTACGAAGTATATTCTGTAAATTTTCAGATTGTACTTGTTTACACTTGTAATGTTTATTTTTTCTGCATATTTCATGTGAGTTAGTTTTAACCTTTAATTTATTGTTAACATATTGTCTCACAGACATTTTAGGGGTACGTTTCACAACATATTGCTCACAAATAACAGTGTACATGACAAATTAAGGCCAATATAATCCAGGCAGTTTTAAGGGGATGGCTGATCAATGGATGTGTCTTATGAACTCTGCCTACCCTTCAAAGGAGTGTTAACAGCATTATCGCATGACCTGTCGTAAATTATATTATCAGGGTTGCTATTTATTTTGAAGTTGGAAGTGTAATCAAAGTGAAGCATTTAATTTTCATGCTTTTCTTGCATAAGACACATTTTCAGCCTGATGAATTGTCAGGATGGAGCATTAGCTGTAACTCACTGTGTTGAAAAGTAGGTCCATTGTCATTGACGTCAGTGAGAGAGACTGTCACAGTCGTCGTAGCACTGTAGCCACCAGCAAATCCTAGCATGTCTTTCACCTGAACCACGACCAAATATTCCTCACTCGCTTCTCTGTCCATGTTTGACCATGAGGTCACTATTATACCTTAAAAGAATACAGAAATGAGAGAGCATTATTGAAAATCAGGCATATAGCAGATTATGGTTAGTGATGCAGAAATAAAGAAATAAACCTGTTTTTGGTTCCACTGAGAAGTAGGGCTCTCCTTGCAGGATGGAATAGATGAGCTTGGCATTGTTCCCAAACATGGGGTCATCTGCATCTGTGGCTGTCACCTGGATGACCGTGGTCCCTGTGCGGGGAGACAGGGTGCACACATGTCAACAATTGTCTTTGACTCATGTAAATGACCTGTGTGTGTGTGTACCAGCTACAGAGGAGGTGATGCAGGTGAGTCTGTCTGTCTGTCTGTCTGTCTCTCTCTCTCTCTCTCTCTCTCTCTCTCTCTCTCTTTCTCTCTCTCTCTGTGTCTCTCTGTATCTGTCTCTCCCTGTCACTGTCTCTCTTTCTCACTCTCTCTCTCTCTCTGTGTCTCTCTCTGTCTCTCTCTTTCTTTTTTGCTTCTCTCTCTCCCTCTTTTTCTCTCTCTATGTCTCTCTCTCTGCCTCACACACACAGACACACTCTAACCTCTCATGCTTTTTTTCTTCATCTTAACTCCACCACCCTTTATATCTTTCTTTTCACATTTTTATCATGTCTCCCTTTTGTTCTTCTTTATCTCTTTTACTTTCAACTTTTCTGCCAGTCTATCACTGTCATTTTTGTTTCTCTGCTGTTTCCAGGCTGATCTCTCTCTTTCCCTCTCGCTCACTCCAGCTCTCAATATCTCTGGCTGCAATATTCTCCAGCGCAAGGCTTTCCCTCTTGTTGTGCCTATGTGTGTTTCTTTTCACCTTGCTCTGTCTTTCTTTACTTCTCCAGTTTCCTTTCCTTCCCTGCAGTATGATTTATTGCAATGAAGACATTATGCAGCTGAAACAGATTACGTACAAATTGAAATGGTAATGTGCGTGCAATAAAGAGGCAATGGTAATGATAACAATATTTGGGCAGAAATAAATCATATTCCGCAGATTTGGGGGTATCATATCTCAAACCAATACTTATAAGCCACAGAAGCCCTCACAGTGAAAATGCTCACTGAACATAGGCACTGCAGGAAGAAAAAAAATGGGGAAATGATATAGCAAAGGAGTCAAAAAAGTATCCATTCCAGAAAAGATTAAAAGAAATGAATGTCTCACTCGGCTGAGCATAAACAACACCAGGATCAGGTAGAGCACATCAGTCCAGTCAACCTCAGCAATGATAACTATTATTTATAGTATTTTTTTTCGCTATTACTTCACTCAATTTTTTTGTCTTAATTAATTTTGATTTATAAAAAAATAATAAGAGACTCTCTGGGCTCAAATGTGACAAATATACTTGACTGGGGACCGTGAGATTTTACTGCCTTTAGCTAGAAACAGTCCTGACTGCACAATATGAGCACAATGTTCTCAAAAGTTATTAGAACATTTCAAAGACAATTTGTGAAATGAAAAATTCTGATTAAATAATTGTGTGTCCGACTTGGTGTGCAGAAAGTACAGGCGTCTTTGAGCAATTAAACAAGCATCTAACAAGCTCCTCTTTAGCATTACAAAAAGCCCTGCACATTATTGTCCTAACTATGTTTCTGTAATCTTTGTTCATTTTTAAACAAGCACATAAGAAGCTCTGCATGGTGTGAATGATCTTCATGGTTGTAGGTTATAGTTAATATAGTCATTTACGAGTAGTCCACATGTATTTGTTGTATGATTTGTTAATGTTTTATGTTGAGTAAGTTTGCGCATGCCTTGTCCCTTAATCCCTTAACTTACTACATCGTAATGGATTGAAATCTTGCAGTGCGGGGGGTGGGTGTATTCATTGTGCTTGTGTGGGGTGGTTGTGTGTAATTGGGGTAGAACTGTGTTTATTGTGTTTATTTGTGTGCGGGATGTGTTTTTGGATGTGTTTGGTGTGGAAGTAAACAGACAACCATGATGGTGAATCATGGACGCTTTTTGTACCTGTGGCTGTGTTAATATATATTATATATTAATGTAATTTCATTATAGTCTGTCTTGGTGTCATGTTCAGTGTCACAATACTTCTGTCCATTTAGTTAAACATTTACTCAGAGTGTCTACTGGGTCTGCATTTTCCTCAAAGAATTTCCAGCAAACCTGACATTATGATGCAATATGCAAAAGTCTGGCACTCCAACGTATAAAACTCTACCTAAGCAGGTTTACATATTTCTTATCTGGGCTTTCAGGTACATTAAAGAAAAAAAGAATAAAAAAAGAGACTGCATACCCACAGGACTCATCTCGGGAATGCTGGACACATACGGTTCATTTATGAACTCTGGGGCATTGTCATTAATATCCTGGACTTTGATGATGAACTCAGACTCAGGCTCCACTGGTTGGCCAGTCCTGCGTTCAATAGCATGGGCTTGGAGCACGTAGAAGGCCTTCTCTTCTCTGTCTAGGCTCTTTAAAGAATAGATCTCGCCAGTGTACTCATCAATGGTGAACACCTCTCCAGCTCCTTCTCCAGACAGGATGTATTTAATGGCAAAGTCACTTGTGTCATAGTTTGATTTCAGCTACAAAAAAAAAACACACACAAAAAAAAACAGTAATTAAATTATTGCAAAGTACAACATATCAGAATAACAAAAATATGACTGCTAAACCTAAAGTAAAATAATGTATCCACCATTTTAATGCCACTTTTTTAATACATGTAAAACCGTTGTGTGAACTCTTTTAGATTTAGGGGACAAAGTGTAATGCAAGGGAAAGAAAGGGAAAGAAAGCAATTGTCTAGCATATTTGCATTATCTTTTGTAGTATTTGTTGAAGAATTTCACTTCAAATTGTCTGGTTTCTCTAAATATAAAGCACACATTTGCCGGCACAGGTGTCTGAGTACCACCACCTGTCATACTCTTTCATCTCATAGCAGCTAGTGAGCTAAAAAAGGGAATTTTTACAGAAGAAGTGCCTGGTGTCACAAGTTTTTGTGAAGCCATCACGATATACAATCTATTCAAAACCTGCTCTGGTCACATTGAACACCCTGTGTGTTTTAATATGCAGTGTGTAACACCACCATTATCTGGTGCACTTACTGGTGGCTGAGAGAAATGTATTTGTTAGAGCTTACCTGACCAATTATTTTTTGTGTTGGATCCTCTTCCTCGACAAACAGCTGCTTCCAGATCCAGCCACGTTTGGCCCTGGCCCGAGATCCACGAAAGCCTTCCATCAGCTGGCTGTCTCTCACTTCTAGTCTGGACATTTTTAGCTCACAGTCCACCAAACCAGGCATGATGTAGATCATGATGAACATGGGAAGAACAGAACAGCCCTCCATTGTTCGACCACTTCCCGTCTTCCCCTTTGCCCCTTTTTCCAGATGATGTGGTCAGGGCCCTAGAGCCAATTAGTGTTCCATTACAAGACTGGAGCTGTTTGTCATGGAAACGCTCTGAGAGGATGTTGAAGGGGCGAATGCAGCATGGGATTTCATTCTACGGTTCAAACACATTTAAGAAATAGTTTATTCCAAAACCAACTGTTTAGAATTTATCAACAATCTCCTGGTGAATGCAGCTGAACAAGTCATCACTTCCTCGGCCCGATGGAATTACTGAAGAAAAAGCTACAAAAACAAAAAGATAATTGGTTGGTATATCAGTAATGTCAGCTTCCAGGAAGTGTGTGACTGATTCTAACAAATCGGAGACCTCAGAATAGAAGGGTGTCCCAGGGCATCACCCAGAATTTATGAGACAACACCACTTATTGTCTGTGGGGGACGACTCTTTGAAACCAATCTATTTACTGAGACATGACATTCTCCAGCTGCTAAATTGAAAGTCTTATTGAAATCAATCTATTTAACAGGGAAGAGGGATGGAAAGTTGTAGAGGCATTCTGGGAAAGTATATTCCTAAAAAAACATGTAATTCAAGAAGTATTGGTTTGGTATTTTTACACAGAGCTTTCTATGTGTGTTTTTAATATTGGGACTTTTCCATTTCTGAAGTTGGAACAAGCCACCTTAAAAACAAAGAAAAGGAAACAGCCAAGGAAAACAAATCTTCAGGGAATTGCAAACAATCCTCTTTATTGTCTCCCACTGT
This sequence comes from Ladigesia roloffi, assembly GCA_037577295.1. Classification (NCBI taxonomy): domain Eukaryota; kingdom Metazoa; phylum Chordata; class Actinopteri; order Characiformes; family Alestidae; genus Ladigesia; species Ladigesia roloffi. The sequence continues at coordinate 5,589,009 of JBBKCR010000001.1, forward strand.
GTTTTTTAACTGCAGCTCTTTTCTACCTGGCTCCAAGATATCCGTATCCAGAAAATAAGAACCTGAGTACCAGAGCTCTAGACTGAAAACCTCTCATCATGATATTATTAGTAAGAATGAACTCACCTCACTGATTGACTGTGAATGAGGAATAGCTTGCAGTAGGTTGACATTACACATACCAGAATGGAATGCCATTATCATAGAGACAGGATGAGCAAATAGCACTCTGTTGGTACAGTAACCAGGGGTAACTCACCGGGCAATAGGGCAACAGATGTTCCTGCAAGTACACTGACTAAAAATTATATATATATATAT
>JBBKCR010000001.1:5670484-5685859 GCA_037577295.1 Ladigesia roloffi
TGTGTGAGTGTGTGTGTGTGTGTGTGTGTGTGTGTCTGTGTAAAATGCATGTCACTTGATCCAAACTTCTAAACATTTTGCATTTTGTGCGTATGTGTGCATATATGTACATATATAATATATAAATATATACAACTCTGGACATATACAACTCAACTGTGACTCCCCAGAAACTCAAGATCCACCTCAGAAGACTCAGACTGTGATACGAAGTACCAGACATATTTACACTGGGAGTGTTTATCCAGTGCACTACACTTGTCAGTAATAGAGTTTCCTTTTATGGAGCCCTATATTCTCAGCTAAAAGCAAGAAGGCAGTGCTTTTATATTAAAGTGAAAGGATTTCTTTCTCCTAGGGCAGGGGGGTCAAGCTCCAGTCCTGTAAGAACTCCTCCTCAAACACATTCACCAAACCTGACAATTAACTGGTGAGGTGATTCTAAGCCGGGAAATCACAATTCAGTACTGGAGTTGGACATCCCGGCCCTTAATGTCAGATTTTAGATGACAAGTGTGCATGTCTAACAATATATTTTCACTTCTGCAAACTTTAGAACATGGAGAAAACAGATTTGTAGCATTCTGATCTATGCTATTCTTAGGTACTGCTTCTACATTGTCTCTGAATTCAGTTCCCTTTATCCTTTCAAGGGTTTTAGGCTTTCACATCACAGCAACAGTGAGAGCAAAATCATTAAAGATTAATAAAGATCCGAAATTGCTGCCTATTTATACCTAACTAGTGTTGTAACCTTGTGTCTATACAGATAGCAGGCCATTCAGGGGAATGGAAGGGAGGAAGAAAGGAAACTGAAGACTCTTAAATCTCTACGAACAAAAGGCTGGGGAGAAGGAGAGAGAAGATAGTGGGCAGCTTTATAAGGCTGTAGATTTAGAAGTTTGGGGTGCTGGTAAGTCTCTATGTTGAGGGCCCGCACCGCAAATCGATGAAACGTTCTTATCTGAGTCACAGCACATGGCCCCAGGACTACAAAGGCACCGCCATCATGTGATCAACCCAGCCAGCGATTAAAGGTGTCCCTCAGGCTCTTTCTGCTACCATTAGATGGGTGAAAGAGAAGCTTTAAAATGAAAGGGGTGGGCATGTTGATGGACTTTTTGTGAGGATGTGTCACAAAAAAAACGATCTGCAGATCTGCACATTAAGCACATGAGGGATTTGCAAGAAGAGAGGACTAAACCTGAACCATCTACTCTAAGTAAAGGGCCCAAAAAGGGGTTTAAATTTTTTTAAGAGCCTTTTAATAGAGGTGAACTTAAGAGTATAAAGACTGTATGGCCAACTTTAAAGCCATTGTCAATGTGGACAAGGAGCTGGATTCACCAAAGCTTCCCAGAGAAATATTAACAAAATACCTAAGATATATGTTATCATTTGAAAATATGTTCTTTCTTTTGTAGGCCATATGTTTCATAGTGACCTCATGTTACATTTGACTGAATAACAAACAAAGTGGGACATGTTTTGAATTGGAGCAAACCCTTCATTCTGTTTACAGAATTTAAAAATGATCTGTGGTATTATTTTCAGGTTCATTTTGAGAAACTCTTTTTTAAAGAATATCACTTGGACTTGGATTTATTTTTTTTTAGAAAGGTAAAACAAACGATGAAATTTACTGTTTTAATGAACAGAGAAATGACAATACAGTCTAAAGACATTTGCACTAGGTTTCAACCACTTATAGGATATAATCTGCCTAAGAAAGCACATAAGAAACTAATCTGAAAGCTCAATTCACCTGCAGTGCACATTCAAAACCACAAAAATCCTGCAACCTCATGCATAAACTTTTGATGGAGGATCACACGCACAAAACAAATAACAAAAAAGCTAAAACTATTGGAAACACGGCTGATTATAAATTCCATGAAATCAATCAAAGTCTTGAAAACAAATGGTAGCCTATTTTGCTCGACTGAATTAGCAGTAAAGTTGTTTCTGGAGTTCTTAAGTTAAGAGCAGCAGCAGTTATAATGAACTGCCATAAAGATAATACTATATCATAGCTCAGGTGACTCTTGGTGACTTGCCTTTTTCAAGTTTTTTGGGATAGAGTAGGATTAAACCAGTTTTCTAAGTCTTAGAAGGAACTTCATTTACTAAAGTTACCATCTCTTTGTGTAAATTTGCTTTTCAACATCTCATGGTTCACTGCATCTTTTAAATCTGGTGAAATTAATATGCATGACTGGCATTATTAGTTACAGTTTTATAAAACTGATTCATTTCAGATGCATTGCAAGTCCATTTTACAGCTGCATTTGTAACATACATACATATACATATATATATATATATATATATATACACACACACATATATATACACATATATACACACACATATATATACACATATATACACACACACACACACACATATGTATATACACAGTGCATCAAACCTTTAATATACGACAGCTCAGCTTCCACACATTCAGTTTTTCAGACTCAGACACTAAACCCAAGGCTGGACTGAAAGGAATTCCCATTGGTTATACAGTCTTGGTGTTAAGAGTTTTGTCGAAAATTACATGGACAAGTATTGAGATGTTTGACCATTCCACCAGCAGGGGTTTCAATGACATTGATTTCAAACACATAGGCTTTAAAATGGAGTAGGCCACCTATTCCACTCTTCTTGAAAGGCTTTCCACAAGAATTTGGAGATTTTGGGGGGTAATTTGTGTCCATTCATTCTGTAGAGCATGTATGAGGTCAGGCACACATGTTGGACGAGAAGGTCTGGATCACAATCTCCATTGTAGTTCATCCTGTTACAAACGCGGGGTTAAACCCGTGTTTGCAATTTACCTCTTGGGAAGAAAAAGGAACCAGAACACAGATGCTCCATTCTGGGGATTTATTAGAACTCAAAACACAGAATAAACAGAAACTGGCTCGAGGGCCAACAGAACAGTACAAGGCTCAAAACACCAAGACAAGACACACAGGGAAACAGGCGGGCATGAGGCAATGGACACATGAGGGTTAACACACAAAACCAGACTTAAGTACTAACACAAACGAGACATAAACAAGGACCAGGTGCAACCTATAAGACACGTGACACAAACCCAAACCAAGCACATGTCAACATAAGAGTCCCTACAGAAAACAGAAACCAAAACACGAACTTAATCAGAAAAATCCAACATAAAAGCAGTGGCAAAAGGTAGCCATTGACCAGGCCCGTTACACATCCTAAAGGTGTTGTATGGGGTTGAGATCAGAACACTGTGTGGGTTAATCAAGTTCTTTCCTATTGAACTCATTCAACCATGTCTTTTTGGAGCTTGTTTGTGCACAGTCATGTTGGAATAGAAAAGTTTCTTCCCCAGTACTATTGCCCATATAGTGTATGAAAGCATACATATTTTACACCAGATTGGACACCAGCTGTCATACTATTGTCCTAAGCTTATAAGGCATGCCATTCAAAATAACACATCTCATTAGGGTAAGTCAGAGCAACGGAGGCTTTAGTTATGCAGGCAGCACAGCAGCATTGGTTATAATTTTATGGAACAATCCATAACCACAGCTCTATCCTCAAGCCATCCATGCAGATAATGGCTCCCACAGAGATCTATTTACTTTTGGTCAATATTCATGGTTATATAAATAATACCTCTGGTGAACTTCCCATAACTTCAGCAATATTCCCGGTCCCAGTCCTGGCATCCCCATCTACACTCCCTGACTCAGTTCATCAAGAGTTCACAATCTACCTGATGAAGTGATGCTTTATTGTAGGTTGGCATGTAGAATAAACAAAAGTGCAGATTCATGGGTGCTTCTAGACTGCTGGTTTTGTTAATAATAATAATAATAATAATAATAATAATAATAATAATAATAATAATAATAATAATAATAATAATAATAATGATAATAATAATAACACTTTACAGAAGTTGTCCAGCAATAAACGTTAAAGAATAGATACATTAAATTAAGAAGACTTTTTCATCATTTTAAAAGTAAAAAATATGGCAAAGAAAAGTCTTTTTTTTAAGCAGACAGTGTGTTGTGTTCTCCTCAGATGATCAGGGCGGTGGTTCCACACTGGGGACCTTAAGCACAGTTAGTTTGAGCCACTCTCCATAGATACGGTGGGCCAGCTAAATATCTTTAAGCATGATGGTGACACTCTTGGCTTGGATGGCGCACAGGTTCATGTCCTCTAACTAATACACCAAGTAACCCTAACCCTAACCCTAACGCTAACCCTAACCCTAACCCTGGCTGAACAGATCCACCAAGTAAGCTTTGCTGGCTTCCTGCAGGACCACGACGGCAGATCTCTGGAAGCGGAGGTGGGCCTTGAAATCCTAAGCAATCCTGCACCAGGTGCTGGAGGGGTGTCTTGAGGATCAGCAGCTGCGTGGATTTTTGGTAACGGCAGAACTCTCCTTGAGCCAAGGGTGCCGGGCCTGTAACGGTCAGGTTTCTTCAGCACTCTTGCGAGCAGCTTTTGTGGCCACAGCTGTTCCTTGGCGCCTTAACACCAGTGGATTTGTGGAGAGTCTGCTTTGTTTTGCCAAGAAAATAGTAAAAAATAGTGAAAATAATACTAAAATATTTAGACAATACAATAATATATATGAGGAGGAATAATTACATTAAACCATACCATATTTTAGAATGCCAAATACCAGTGGACGGATCAGCGTCAATTTCGCCTTCATCCCCGTCATCTCGGAACCATATATTGGGGCACTTGAGAGTCAAAGGGGAAAAACGGTTTGCAAACAAAACACAAACCTATTTTTTAACACAAGCCTCTTTTTTAACCAAATATTATACCTGGGCACACCCGGGGCACAATTTAAAACTTCAGAGCTGATTTACTAATATGAATAGCAACAGAGTCCTTCAAACTGTTTTATTCCTTAAAAAAGTCTTACGAATGATGTAATTAATTTAAGTTATCCAATATGAGGTAGGCTACAAATTATTAATATAGTAAAGAGGCCCTTATTGTCATTTTTAAACCTGCCACAAAGTGTGCGCAGTGTGAAACTTTTTTTCAGCATTTAACCCACTCAAGTGAAGCACTGGGCAGCCAGAGACACAGCACCTTGGAAGCAGTGTGTGAGGATGATACCTTGCTCAAGAGTACCTCAGTGGTGCCACTGGCAGTCCTGGGATTCAAACCCACCGCCCCTTGATCACAGGGGTAACTCCCTAACCACGAGACCATCAGCTGCCCCTAACATAAGTATTAGTATGACTCCCACGGCTAACTCTTGTCTATGGAAGATGAAATGCTTAAAGGGAAGCTGCTGGGTCACAGTGAGATATGTCTGTATTGAATCCACACAGTCATAATGTTTGGGGAGAATAGCTTACCTAAGCAATTAAAGTTCAGATGGAAACTTGTATAGCTCACAGATGGATTTTCTAACGGGGCATGGCCATATTTTACAGATGCACTTACCTAGTAAAAAAGGTATAGTGGTGCAAATTATGCCCTAGCAGGACCTTTTTTTCCCAGACTATTCAATATGTCATGTCTGGTATGGTTTTCCTCAGTTGCATGCAAAGTGACAGTTAGTGCAGATACAATACATTCTCTGTGCATAATCTGTTTCCTACTTATTTTGGAGATCAATGGCCATTTAAGCATACTCTAGAGAAATAAATACATGTTTTACACCACTCTGGTATCCATCCCCATGTGTTACCTATGGCAAAACATGTTATTTGACCAGAAACTTTCACACATATAGCCATATTTTTCTGGTAATTGCTTTGCAATTTGTGTGTGTGTCTGTGTTAAAGTTATATCCCTGGTTGACGGCCACTAGAGGCTGCCCTTCTCTATTAGTACCGAAGTATTTTATTTTGAGACGTTTGTGTACACTAGCTATGAGTTAAAGTATCATTAATGTCAGCTTTCTGGTGTTTTGTATAGGAATTTTTAGTTTGTAGTGGTTTGTGTGCTTTGGATTTTGCGTATGTAGTTCAGTTTGTGCAGGCCCTTATTTGTCAGTTCACTTATTTTCCACTTTTGTTCCAGGTGACTCCTGTCTTCAGTGTTTTGGTGAATATTTGTGTTAGGCCTTCGTGCCTTTTTGTTTTTGGAAAATAAATGAAAGCCACAGCATGGAAGTGTGCAGGTTCTTGACTGCCCACAACATGACAGTAAAATGTGCAGTTACACTATTGGTCATACTTGATTGAAACAATCCAAACTGACAAATGTTTGGAGAACACTGACAAATAATAATATATAAATAGTTTAGTATACATCAGAAAATTATTTTAATTATTTTCAGTATTATGAGTATAACAATTAAACAGTGATGCTCAGAGCAGCGTGTGTGCATGTGTGACATATGTGCATATGTTTCATCCCAAAAATTAGGAGTGAAACTGCTGGAAGACAGCACATAGAAAAGCTGCTCCACAAACATTACTGCACTCACAACACATATGGAGGTGTTTCTTATTTTTACATAGCTCACACTGCAATACTTCAGAAATGAGTAGCAACCTGTGCTTTTTACTCACACACACGACCAGGCGCAAATTGTACAAACAGTGAATGGAAATACAATGAAGCGTTGAGTTCATTCGGTTTTCTTTGCAGTTTAATGCATGTGTTTTCAGTCAAGACATTGTTTTCAAAATCCATCAGCCTCAGGCAGACTGCACCAAAACCGAGCATATGATTACTTGAGCTAATCCCCCTCAATTTAAAATGCAAACTAATAGGGTAAGCAGTAGACTAATGTTGACACCACCAATGCATTGACACAATGCTCCAGGCTTGCTTCAGGGCTCCGCAGTAAATTTTAACCTTTTCATATCATCATTGCCTACAGCAACACATACGTTTGCCCTGCAAGTGTATGAGCATGCTGCTTAATGTATGCCTCCTTACTTGGAATCACAGCAGCGTGTACAAGCTCACTATCTATAATGGATTTTCCCTTTAGCAGTAGGTGGGTTCACGTGATGGGCATGCGGACGTTCTTGAGAAGTAGGCAGAAGTCCTTCTGAACTTCCATGTCTTCCTGAAAGGTTAGGATTTCTTTAAAGTCTTTTATTTCCTCCAGGAATCCATCTCAGAGCCGGAATCTACAATCTTTGTGAAGTCCTGTCTCTATAGTTTTTTTTTTTTTTCCTCTAGAGTTATTTGTCCTTCAGGCTTCGATTGTTGTCAAGGGACTTTCTGAAGTCACAGCAAGCAGAAAGTTGGAGGCCCGAATTTCATTCATTTTAAAACCAAGAAAAAGCCTCTTAGTCAGAGTAGCACAAATATCTTTCTTAAAAATAGATCATTACAATCTGCGTGCCTCTCGCCACATCAAATATGAATTGAGATACACTCCATCAGCCCAGTCATCAGGAATCTTTTAAGGGATCCCTCTGTGATGCAATTTGCACTTTCGCATTCAAGCATGTAATTCAATGCAGAAAACATCTCGTAAACCACAAGTTTGCAAACCTTTGGGAATGCCTGTACACACTGCCAGTTTGTCAGTAACCTATTTTTATCCTCCAGGCATATATGTGTGGGGTCCTGACTTATTAATCATGTAGATACTGTGTGGAAAATAGCATTGGGGCACCTGACCATTACATCAATAGGGCCTTTAATTACATTACATTTCCTTTGCTGCTATAACTGGATCTTGTATTCCTAGACTCTCTTTCCCTGCATCACGACTGGCTTGAAAGAGGTTTTTCGGTTTGGCTGTATTTCCGAGCCAATGCTATGTTCAGTGTTCTCTTTGTTTGCGTTTCTCACTCAAATCTGAAATCACAAGTACCTCCTGTGAAAGTGTCACCCTACATTGGCTAGCTAGAACTATGATATGGTTAATCTAGAGTTTTCCAATGTTTCTGTGGAGATTATGCAAGATATGTGAAAGAACTATGTGTGTTCTCCATGGATGCACAAAGAAATTCACTAATTAGAAGGAAATACTGGATATTTACTTCAGGATACTTTTGGATATCTAGCACATGTACCATTTCCATTAGAGCATTACTGTGATATAGGAAATAAAACACAAATAAATAAAACAGTTCTTCCTCTGAAAGGTGCTGCAGTGACCAGGATTACCCTGCAAAATAAACAGCGGTTTTATCACTCAGTATTTATCTGAATAGGATGGCGACAAGATGGATATGTGTTTGGCCTCAGGATTAGGTAGAGTCTCCACTCAGCTCTGCTGAAAGCCTGAACAAGATGATGGATATGACGTGGCCACCATTGATTCTGATCTCCGCCTGTGCCTGCTCTCTATATCACCACATCGCATACACCAGCATATTGCAAGCAAACCATTTAATCTGATCCCTTCCTTCCACAGAGCTTCAGAGATTTGTCTTCACTCTGATGGGACCCATCTCTCTCCTCCCTCTCTCCCCGATAATAGCCAGGCCTGATGCAGCTCAAGTAGTAGTTAGTGTTCTCCTCCAAGCACCTTGAACAAACTTCACAACTTTTGTACTTTAATTACCGTTTTAGAGAAAAAGAGAGTATATGGACACCTTTTCTAATGGTATGCTGGAGTTAAGGGACCATCTGCACTCAATAATGAAGAGGTATGTCCCAAAACTTTTGTCCATATGAAAATAAACTACCAGAATTTTATATATTTTCAGAAAACTAAAAAAAGCATATTGTAACATCACAAGCCTTCAGACTATCAAATCTATCCACTACACTGAGGTGATTAGGTGAATAACCAACAGTGGTGACCAATAATTGTCATAATTTAGCTAATTGGTGTTTGGTAATGAACGGCCTACTTTGCATCAGCAGCATTGATTCAGCAAAAGTGACAAACACGTCATTCCTAAGACTGTTGATAGCACCTTTAGACGTAGCAGTTGGCTTGTGAATCTATATATGTGATTTTTAATAATAATTGGAATAAGACTACATTAATCACTATATCTGTTGCACTGAATTAGTTTGGAGTAGTTTGTGCTTTTGGGGAATGAATCAATAATGGAATTTAATTACATGTAATACTGGTAGGTAGCTGCAGGAGATCAGTTAAATTTTTCAGTGACACCACCATGAAAAGTGGTGCTACATACAATATGGCTGTGTTAGGCATGCAGCGTACAAGTTACATCAGCTCAACTCCCTCACCTTCTCTTGCTCGCCTGCCTTTCACTCACTCATGTCTCTCCGCATAGGCCGCTGCCTCTCGACGCCTCTGTCTCTGCCGCTAACCTCAGTCTGACTAGCAAAAGGGGGAAAACCTCTCTGAAGCATGAATTAACTTATTCAGCAACAATTCTCTTAAAGCGGTAAGCCAAATCAGTCTGCATTACACTCTCAAACTTGAGCTGATGATTGTGAGCTACAATGCTTGTCAGTGTTGATAATCACTAAAACGCGAGTGCTTTAAAATATTTAACTGTGGTCCTGCAGCAAAACAACCCCTTTATATGCAAGCATCTCCATTTTGTATTGATGTGTAAGTGATTAGATGAGTTTGGTGCTCTCTCTGGTCATCAGCCACTTTACACATCAGTTCTTATTGATCGCTGGTGGAGTGTTTGTGATGTTTTTGTCCCCTGTGGCAGTGGTGTGTATTATGTTACAAGCCTTGATTTTAAATAACAAGAAACAAACAAATAGAGAAAAACTTTAAGATCAGTCATAAAGTATTCAATGATGTGAGCTGGGCCAAGCTGGAGTTGACATGGACTTGACATTCGCTGGCTGTGTGTGGGTTTGGATCATAATTTCAGGGTTCTCAAAACAAAAACAAAAACAATCAGAAAAGGGCCTTCACACTCTGAAAACACAAAGTCATTCACGTCACTCAATGTCCTGCTGGGTGTGTATTAGTGTGCTTACACAACAAGGACCTTAGGACTGCATAGATTAACTTAAAGAGGTTGAGAAATACACTAAATGGACAAAAGTATTGGGACAAATTATCATCACACCAACAGGGACTTCAATGCCATTGCATTCAAATACACACATTTTATTTTGGAGTCCCCATCCCCCTTTCCCCTTCAGCACACACTCACATATGCCTTTGCAGCTATAAAATATACCACTCTTGAGAGTGTGCCTATTCATTCTATAGCACATTTAAGAAATCTGGCTGATGTTGGACAAGAAGGCCTTACTCACTATCTCCATTCCAGTTCATCCCAAAGGTGTTGGATGTGGTTGAGGTCAGTCAAGTTCTAAAATCAAAAGCAATGGTCAAGCTGGAGTAGAAAATGTTCTTCTCCAAACTGCTTACAAAGTTGGAAGTGTGGTGTTCTCCAAAATGTAAAACACGCAACTGACAGAGCATCAAGAATACAATTTTAACGCTTATTTTTGAAGAATGCAATATGCCTTAAAAGCGACGCTGTCACATTTCTGAAGCAGCTGGAATATTTTACATTATGTTTAAAGACATCAAATGCCTTTTGAAAACCAAGGGCATGCGGAGAACCAAAGTGCTTTTGTTCTACATCAGAGATGGCAGTGTGTCGCCTTGTCACAGCGCACGAGCCATTTTACCACCACGATCCTCTAATCTGTGCCAAGCAGATGAGAAAAAATAATAAAGACTGAATGTGACCTTACTCTACCACTGATGTGCCTCCACACATTTGATAATCATTTATTAATCCTCCTCTTGATTTCTTTTTTTTTCTTTTTTTTTCTTCTTTTCTTATTTTTAGTCTTGGTAATTGGGTTTTCTTTGTTCTCTTCAAAGTGACTGGAAGTGCAGAGAAATGCAATAGAAACTTCTGAAAGGAATTCTCATTGAAAAATATTGTCGTGGTCCAAAAAAAGAGACAAAAAGTGAGAGGAAGAGTGAGAGAGAGAGATAGAGAGAGAGAGAGAGAGAGAGAGAGAGAGAGAGAGAGAACCACATGTTAGCATGCCGACACGCTCTTCTCAGCCATTATTGAAGCTATGCGTTGTTCCTGGTGGGCTCTGTTAGTTTTTGATTGCTGTTTCTAATCCATCTTTGTCCTGCGGCACATGTCCTGACAGCTTCATAATTTATTTACTCGGTGCATGTCACAGGTGCCGGAGAGTAGCGACCGGGCGAGATGAGATAAGTCCCGGGCTCCAACACTATGTTCACCCAGAAAGGTAAGAATGCCTTATTCATTTATGCTAATGCCCCCTTTCCCAACATATGGACGCCTGCAAATAAATCCCATCTCCGCCCTCATTGCAATTTAAGTACCATATAAATTAATTACTGAGTTATTAAGACAACATTTTGCCGAGGAGCTCATAAATTGTGTGGAAAGCTTTTTCCCGAGCTTGTGTGTAGCACTCCGGCCAGGCAGGGGCCATTGGTTAGATGCAGAGTGTTGTTTAAGGGCTTTCAGCTGGAGGAAGATGTATTGCACTTTAAAAAGCATTCAAATTGCTTTTTCTTAGGTTTTATTTATTTTTTTGTAGTTGTGTTTTTTTTTTTTTTCTTCTTCTCATTGGTTTATTTGCAGCATATGCACATTTACACTCTAAATGCAAATCTGTTATTTATTTATTTGGTTATTTTAATCACAGCTGTGCACTCCCCAAATGTAGAAAACAATTATTTGAAAATCATAACAGGCCGTTTATTTATTTATATATATTTATTTATTTATTTATTTATGTTTGCTTGCATACCTGGGAGGAACTTCGGAAAGCACATCTAACCAGAAATCATCCTACTATACATATGAAATGAGGGACCCTTATTATGGGGCTTAGGTTATCTGGCTAACCCTGAAATCCAGGGAAAACTCAATTATTTTAGGGGGTTAACAATTATAACAATCCATACTGCTTGCTGATTTACTTTTTTTTTACAACACATTTTACACAGTGATGTAATTTTTTGTGTATGTATTTATTTGCTTTCTCTTTTATGGTTTGTTCCGAGGCAACAGTCCTTATCAAACAACCATGTCCTTCATGTCCTCCATCCAGAATGCAGGAGCCCTCAAGGAAAGGCGAAAATTGAGCATCGTCTTTCAGCTGACCAGAAGGCCTTGCGGTGCCGTTCAGCCCTCATAGGCTACGGTGTGAACCAGCTCTCTCCATTACGGGCTATCAGCCTTTTCTTGTCTCCACATCTCTCCTCCAGCATGCAAGATGGTTTCAATTAATCAGATCCTGCCATTGGTCCCTCATCAATAATGCAAACTCCCTTCCAGCCTATCAGTCACGTCAGCCGGTTTAATGAGGCGGTGGAGCGACAGGTCGCAGCGACCGGCGCGGTTCAGGTGGATCTCCACGGTAACCCGAGAGCGCTGGGATGGCATCATTCACAGCCATGCCTGCCAAGCGCTGGCTCGACGAAAGCCTAAACGATACAAGCCGAAAGAGTTATAGGCTGTGGGGTGATGTAAAGGAATAGGGGAGAGAGTTTTCCGAAATGGAAGCAAAAGAAACGGTGCTAGGTCATTGCTGTAGAAGTTTTACGCCACCATTAGCCGTGCATTACAGCCATTCCCTGGACAAATGGTGGCAGAGTCAGTGAGGCTGAGCAATATTGGGCGGATATTGCCTAACCTTTAAGATGAGTTCTGGTAGAAGAAGGCTTATTTTATGACACTGAAACTCTGCAGAATGAAAAGGTTCCATGCTATATTGCAGGTGCCTTTTAAAAAAAATCAGGCATGCTTCCTGCACATATTCGAGCTGTAAACATCGCCAAACCTCTTTGCAACAAATCAGCTAGGGATGTCATGATAATACCAGGATTGGGCAGTTGGTAACATAATGGTTAGGAGCTGGCCCTGTGATCAGAAGGTTGTGGGGTTGAATGCCAGGAATGCGAGCTTACCCTTGAGCAAGGTACCAACCCCACACACTGCTGTGTTCCTGCTTCATTTCGTTCGATCAGTTCAATACAAAGAAAAAAGTTCACATTGTGTGATGTGTGCATGTATGACAAATGGAAAGTTTTTTTAAATATACCGCTGTGGATCCTAATCAGATATTATTGTGATCATTTTTTGCAGCCTACCGTAATTTCCGTACTATTAGTCGCTAGTTTTTTCACAAATTTTACCCAAATCTCGCCTGCATTTGTGACAAGTTTTTAGGCAGCTCCCGGACCAATCCCGGATGGCTCGTATTCCCAGGTCGTGCCTGAGGGAGTCCAAGGGCGGGGCACGGCCCCCTAAGCCCCACCCATGACGAAGATGACGAATACGTAGAATGCGAATAATGACTTTTCCTGGTAGCTGCAGTATATATACGGTATATATTTTTACCAGGCTTTAGGAGATGGAATGTTGTTCGTTCACTGTTCAGTAAAAAAGCATAAGCAACATAATGTGTGTGTTACTGATATGTACGTAAACTTAAAGGGAGCCGTCTTACCGACACTGTTCGAAAAATAAAACCATGTGCAATATGTATTTGTTTATGTTACCATAATGTTTAATAGTTTTTTTTTTTAATTCTGTGTAGATATCTCATATTACAACGTGAGACACATGCGGCTTATAATCCGGTGCGGCTTGTACAAGTACAAAACTGATTTTTTTTCTAAAATTATAGCATGCAGCTTTTAATTAGGTGTGCTCTATAGTCCGGAATTTACGGTAAATAATATGGATCACATTCAGTCAATGACTCAAAAGACATAAGTCTGCTTTAAAAGGTATTAATATGCTTATATTATTTTTATATTTTACATACATGTATGCATATTTGCATAATAGAGCTACACACACTATACTATAGATACTGTAGATCATACTGTACATATACAGACTATATATTTAGAATTTATATTTACTATACTTCAACTTTTCTACATTTTTTCAAATTTTGCTTCCCTTAATTTTTCTACTGTCACTTTCTGCCATACTACACAAATTTCCCTCTTGTGGGACTAATAAATGTTTATCTTATCTTATGTTATAAGCAGACCTGTGAATTATATATAAAAAAAATACCCACACTTGGATTGTAACCAGTGCTGCCTCTCTCTCTATGCAAAGGTTTGGGTACACTGACCTCCTTGGACAGTATCCGAAAGCTATATTTGCCTTGTCATTATGGGGTACTGTGTGTACATCTTTGAGGAAAAACTCTACTCAAATCTCACCTAGAAACAGTCTGTAATGTTCTTTTCTTTTTCAAGGTAAAGTTTCATTTTATTTAGAAACATAAAAACCGAATTCATAAAAATTTCACCACTTGAAGAGTTTATTCAGGCTGCCACATAAATAAATGACTTCATAATTGAAACACAGCCTTCTTCTGCATGTACTGAATATAAAATTATACCTGCCATGAAGGAAAGACATACTAGCCTAGACATATTAACCTATTATTCATCTCAATGCTTTTCAAATGGCGTTTACCTTATGTTGATTGCTTGTAGGGGCATAAGGCTACATATTTCATTGAATAACACATTCGCCTGGATGAGTATGACATGGATATATTGTTAGCATATTCAACTAAAGAACGAAAGGTCTTTAAAGAACTGAACGAGAAAAGTCTTGAACTGCTCTGACCGTAAATATGTTCTTTTGCAGCAGCTGCTATAAGGCTGATTAAGAGTAACAGAATATTAACCCATTCAAACTGATGAGATTGTTTAATGGTAATTTTTGTTTGGAGGTTTGGATGCTATGCAACTCTACCAAGACAGACTACAGTAGGCTATTGAACATTAATAGCTACTAAACTACACTATATGGACAAAAGTATAGAGATACAAAAGTATAGACATTTGGGCAAGGCCCCTTACTTTTAGTGAGAGTTCATCCTAATGCAGATCATGACGTTTTGGACAAAGCCATTCTTCTAACTTCATGGACGCAGTTTGGGGAAGAACCGTTTCTATTCCAGCGGGACTGTGCCCTAGTGCACAAGGCAAGCTCTATACACAGTAACTGTGGTTCTCCCTCTGTGCGCAATAAATCTGCTCCTCTATATATCTACATATATATCTGTTCTTCACACTATGTCCAATATTGGATCACAAAAATAACATATTGCACTTTCACTTTACACTGCACTGTCACTTTACACTTTACATTATGCAACTTACTCCACATTATGCACCGACACTTTACATTATGCATAATAATTTCTGCAACTTGCCTGTGATTATTTATTGCTGCTTCACTACATTGTCTTCTATGTCTTTTATGTCTCATGTTTTATGTTCTATCTGCGAAGAGGGTTTTCAAGTAAGCATTCCATTGTACGCTGGGTATTGTTGCAGATTTCCTGAATTGATCTGATTCCGATTCACAAGGTCATGGTCTGATTTAATTCTCAATCTGATTAGATTCAATACTGATTAATTTTGTAACGACGGTGGCTGCGAGCCGCGCGCCGTTCACTGCCTCGGGTGTGGGGAAGGAAGGCAGGTCCACACAGAAA
>JBBKCR010000001.1:5685959-5715944 GCA_037577295.1 Ladigesia roloffi
AGGAAGAAAGAGAGAGAAATAGAGAAAAAGAGAAAGGACACAAAGATAGGGAGTGAAATAGATAAAGAGAGGGAGAGAGAGAGAGAAATAGAGACACAAAGAGAGAGGGGGAGAGAGAGTGAGAGAGTGTGCACAAGTGTTTTATATGCTAACTCATTAGCTCGGGTGGAGATAGAGGAGGAACCCAGATGAGAGTAACAAGAAGCAGTGAACAAAACTTTCTGATGAATTTTCTGAGATAACTAATTCTTCATTATGCAGGGTCATTTGGGCCCTTTGTAAAAAAGAATAAGAATGTATATAAAACATATTTCTGAAATTAGAGTTTGATGTAAAATACACTTTTCGCTTTATACCATCTACATATGTGAGCTGAGCTGCTATACCATTGACTTTTAAGTACATGTTTTTGTGTTAAAGAAAACTGTATTCATCCCAGAGGGAATTGCTTATGCTACGACTGCACTGACACACAATATTTGGACTCACTGTATATGACTAGGATGAGAATAAAGCTGTTAAATGATTGCCCCCACTCTCTGTGTTTTGCTCCAAATACTGTTTTAATACACATCCGGGTGTTTCCAGTTTATGTCCATGTGCACGTAGTTCAGTATCTTCGTGCACAAGATACAGCCGCCAATTCCTTCTGGATCAAAGGAAAATTCATAACCTGGTACCATTACACAACTCTCTTACCTGCTGTGATCATTTGCACTACTTGCACTCCAATGCTACCACTGCACAAGAATTTTATCTGCTGTCAATACTGCTATGTTTGTCACTAATGTTGTCTTGTGTTGTATTTAGTCTGTATAAAATGCTGTTTGCAATTTAATAAACATTTTAAAATCTAGATTAAAATTTTGGGCTAATTAAGGGTGCGCAGTACAGAGTGTGAGAAGCGGCATTTTGATTACCATATATGTCTTGCACATAAATGTGAATTGACAATAACATTCTTTGAATCTTTGACTTGATTTGACACAGAGCCATAAAGGCTAAAACAATATAAAGTATAGTAATACACTAAAACACTCAGTGCTAGCTATACTATGCTGAGCACGCAACCTGCAGTGGTCAGTAAGAGATGACAGGCTGTGCAGCAATAAATAATATTCCTAAACATGATAAAATTCACAGGCAGCGTCGCTTTAAAGCCGCAGAAGCTAAAATCGCATGTTGTAGCTAAATTCTCAGAGGGATTTGAAGATGGTCATACAAGAAAGAATTATGACAGCCTTGGTGCCAAAAACTACACAAACATCCTCTGTGGGTCTTATAGACCTTATAAATAAATTATAAGAAAATGCAGAATATGGGCCCTTTGATACAAATAAACAGAATTGTGCAGACATTACTGTTTACTTAAAGTAGATCCTTTTAAATTATAGATCACACGGTAGCTTTTATCTGAAGGAAAAGTAGGACCATTATAGCATCTGACAATGCCAAAGTACATGAATTGAACACAATATGTTTCCTTTCACAAAAGCCCTTAGGGCTTTGTACAAATAGAAGGTGATGCTTTTTGTCAATATGCTGTGTGTCTCGAGCAAAACAGAAAGCATGAAGGTCTGCTGAGTTGCTGGGAAATTGGCAGAGCTCCCAAATGAAGCCCGCAGTCCTGAAACCTCAGTAATACTGCAGAGCCACACTGCCCAAACCTGTCCATTGTGCCTGTGCAAATGAAACCCATCTATTGTTTATTGCCAGAAAGACAGCACTGATCTTTGATGCACTCTACAATTAAGCTGGCTTTTTCTATCAGGGATTGGCTTTGATTTGTGATTCAGTGCTTTCACGCCTGATCTCTTATGACTGTCAGATTGCAGCAAGCAGCACACAGTCCTTTCTTTTTTTGTTGTTCCTGCTTTTGTGATTAAATGATTGTCCCTGAATGCTCCAGTTCCTGCGCCATTATTGAGCTATAGGACTTTATTGGCATGAGAGATCCTGTTTTCACAGCCGCCCGTGATTCATCTTCAGCTGAAAATTGACAACGCTTCACATATCCCATCAAGCCATCTCACATTAGTCCCGTTCCAGCAGATCCGCCGGCCCCGGGTCTGTACAAACACATCTCCAGATTGGAAGACATATCGAACAGCAGGAGCGGTGAGACCGAGGGGGATTTCTGCAAAGGTGAAAAATGACATGCTGGAGATAATAGCTTCGCAACACATCTTGCATATTTTCTGAGACTCAGATAAATAACTTCTTAGGACTTTTCCGCTATCACGCTGGGCTCCTGTGGAAGGCCTTGAACCAATGAAAGCGGCAGAAATCTTTTTTTTAAGAGACATTCTTTAAACTTTAGATTTGGCTTTCAGTGCGGGCTTGATCTTTTGTCCACTTAAGCTCTCATGATTTTTTCTCATCCTCCTTTGGAAAAGGTTGTGGCCTATTTTGTTGTTCAGCATCAGCATTACATTCTTTAGTCGGTATGAAAAATGAAAAGTGTTTTTGAAAAAAGGCCCAGTGCCAAAGGGCGCTTGTGTAATTTTTTGTCTGTGTTTTCCATTCAGAATTATGAGATTTCCAGTGAAAAAATTTAGCTGAAAAATCCACTTGTTCCAGATGCAGTCAGTTAACAGATTTGTTGGCTTAATCAAATTTTGCGATGAAGCCACAAAGCTAATGTTGCTAACAAGCACTAGAAGTCAAGTAATTCAAAGCTTTTTCATAAATTCACATCTTAAACCTCTCTCAGCCTGCTTTCAACAATACATTAGGGTAACACAGGCATGATGAAGTGGTTTAGGACACAGTATGACTTACTGTTAACTATAAAAGATGAACAAAACTGAGCACCAAACACCGAGGGCAACTAAGTTAGTTTCAGTGTTTTGCCAAATTACGGCTACCATTCGCATGAACACATCACATCTTCATTTGCCGGATTTTTGTTGTCTTTATTTATAATAATTGTTACTTATGGATTGCAAATGGCAATACAAAAGAAAGCCCAATTTTGTGGGGGAACTGGAATTTAGTCTTTAAACAGATGTCTACATTGTGACGAATTAAAAAGCTCTTAAACCACACTGACAATTTTGCATCACCTTAGCGGAGAGCTGGATGTAGTTTGAGTGGGCTAAGGGATATTTTGGACTTTATGTAGTCAGGCAGCAAAATGTGTCTACTGCAAGCAAGCTCATGTTACTTAAAATGACTCCAACAACTATACACGGTTATTATTACATAAAAACACATCTGTTGCTCGGATTGAAACTTAAGCTGCTTAAATACCACACTTGTCAAGGCATGTTGCTTTGCACCTGGTATTTTGTTGGGGATTCCAAACTTAATTGCACAATAGCATTATTTATGTGCATTCTCAGCACAGCAGTGACGCCATCATGGTGTGTGTGTGTGTGAATTGGTATTAGAGTATCAGTGCAGCAGTATTGGATTTCATTTAACACGTCTAAGGGTTCAGACACCTGGATTGAGAACACCACCCCACTACTTCCTATCAAAAATATGCAGCTACATGATTCAAACATATCTTATATGTACATGTTTCCAACAAATTGGCCAGTGAGGGTACATATACTTGCAGAAATATTTGGTCCATTTCCAAGGATTTATGTATTTCAATTGCATATTGCATTTAATTATCTTTAAATAAATCTGATCTCATAAATTTGAACTAAATGAAACTTGCTTGATCCAAAGCTCATCATATTTAAATCAGTGATACAAAAACTGATACAATTTCATTTATTTTACAAATAACTACAATAAATAAAAAATAAATTATAAAAATCAAATAGATGCAAATACCTAAAAATAAACTGATATGATTCATTTTTGTTGTAGTGTTGTACCTGGTACACCTCCATGTTGGTGTAACTGCTGTGCTGAATACAATCCCTTCCCCAAATATCTAGTCACTGATGGTCATACTCTGGTTTCTTTTCCATTGAAGAGTGTCAAGTGTGACGGTTAAATTGTGCAGCAAGGTGTTTAAACTGCAGACTCAGTTTTACACTCGGTCTGTCCATTAAAATAAAAATGGTTAAATTGTTGCGTAAAACATAGCTGGAGAGATGTTAATCTATTGTGCACTTACATGGTAGGTGAATCTCATAAAATAGCCAGAAATTCATGTGGTTTTGTATACAACCAACATGTTGCAGGATTAATTTTTTGACTGATTAATTATTCATGAATTAAGTGACAGGGGAATTTTGAGTGTAACAGAAAACATTTAACCACAGACCAAAATACATTGAATGGACAAGTTTGGGGACGTCCATTTTTCAAGGTTTGAGCTAGGTCAATTATTTCCAGTGAAGGGCAATCTTCATGCTTCAGCACACCAAGACATTTTGGACAACACCATGCTCCCAAATGGAAAGAACCTTTTTATTCCAGTATGACTGTGCCCCAGTAAGCAAGGTCCATAAGAGCTCCTTATAGCTGCACAAATGGGGGACAAATTAAATTTTAAAGGCGATGTATTTCAATGAAATGGCATTAAAATCCCTTTTAGTGTAATACTCAAGCGTCCTAATAGAATGTAATTGACAAAAAATATATTTATTTTTCCCATTAAAAAGGGGAAAACGGCTTGGAATCAGAGCCAGGCTAAACAGGTGCTAGAGAAATCTAAGGGGCTGATCCTGGCTGCAGTACCTCAAGACTGAGAATTTTAGGATCTTCTGCGTTCAGAAGCTCGGCTGGTATTGGCTGCAAGGTGTTGACACTGCACTATTTCACAATTGGCTTCTGCAATCAAATCTAGAGGCATCAAGCATCTTTGCTACACTCCTACTCATTTTCAAAGAGCAACCATGATATATTTCTCCTCTTGATGGGCATTCTCATCATACGGCATACTCACACATGACTAAGTAATCAATACTGTTATCTTAACCCAGTTAGAGGAGTTGCACAAGCACATTTGATTTCATTTGGATTAAATAAATTCTCAGAGCACCTGCTCTATTTCGCTCAATACCACATCAAAGAACTCGCTCGAAACGTAATTTGGCTTTGAGGACAGGAAGGAAAAGAGAAGGGAATTGGATAAATCTGAGAGCCCGTTATGACGTTAGGAGATTTTGCCCTAAAAATGGAAGATGCGGCAAGAATAAATCACACGTGAATACACTGTGTAGGCAGGAGTGCAGTCATTTTTTTGATTACATGAATATAGCACTGACAAAAAGAAACTTTCACTTCAAGCCCCCACAAGAGACACCCATCTTAAGAAACTGCATGTTAATCTGTCCCAAGATGTAACATTTCTTTCCCTATCAAAGCTTATTTAGACATACAACATAAAGCTCATAGCAGCCTCAGGTTCACAAGAATGAAGTCTCTTTTTAAAAATGTATGCAAATCTTCCGCATTAAATTCAAAGGAAAGAGTCTCTGAACATAAAACGTTATATGTCCCATTTTTATATACTAGAGACACTTTTTTCTAATGAATAGCTGCATGAAGCCTTGCTAGGTCGTACTGGCACAGCATGGTGTTAAAACCAACGACCAATGAGCAATGAAAGCTGCATTTCTTATTATGGGCTGTCAGGGAGGGGGTGGATAAGGCACTCTAGTTAGGGCATGTTTTATGAGCCTCTGCACTCATTAGGGGGAGCCGATAGCACACATTCATTTTTTTTTAGCATAAGTTAATGGCCTGCTTGTTTCATACATTCTGTACATGTGGGCTGCTAGGCGTCTGTCAGCCGTTTAGAAAGGGCTCAGCTAGGGACCCTTAACAGTATTCACTGAGAGCTCTTGATTAAAGCAGACAGTCTCTGGACGACTAAGACGAGGAGAACTTGAAGTGAGGGACAAAAGTGCGTGTTAGTTAAAAACAGCTACACAAACATTTGCTTGTAAATTGTCTTTATTTGCTGTCAAACCTCAGCCAAAATGAACGAAATGAAACATGTGTTTAAAGAAAACAACTAAAATTTAAGGCCACAGAGGCTCGGAGACATAAACCCACGGACAGAGAGAAAGACTTCGTTTACATGAGACCGAGAGCGCGGTCTGGCAGGTGTACACACATTCAAAGACCACAACGTTAAACCATAACCTAAGAGACAAGCAGCTTTGTTCATACGTGCACAGCCATTAACAGAAGACGAGAGACAGCTTGGGTACAGAGGAGTATGCAAAATAGAGATTTTCAAGCCAGCTCTCAGCCTCCGAAATCTCTGAAAAGGTTTCTCTGAAGTGATGCCAATAGAGGAGCCACTTTCGGTTCTCTAGAACAGAGGTCCCCAACCACCGGGCCGCGGACCGCTACCGGGCTGTGAGTCATTTGGTACCGGGCCGCTAAGAAACACAGAATAAAAGATATTTGATTTTCAGTGTCTGAAAGATCTTTTGTTTTGTTCTCATCTAGGGACCGGCTCCTAAGAGGGAAGCACGCACAGGGCTCCCACTAATTCAGAGGAATGGTGAGTTATATTTTTAAACACTTTTTTTTACACATTTTTGTTTTTAATTGTATCTATACCAGTCTATGAAAATATTGTTTTACCTGTAAAATGTCAGAGACCTCTGCCCTAGAAATTCCCAATAGCTGGTTCCTCTATGATGTTTTTCACAAAAGAGATGAAGAGCCTTTAGTTCTTCATTTAATAACATTCACACAATGTCAGCACACTTCACAGAGATCCAAATTTGTAAATCTACATTACATGGACTAAAAGTTCCCAAAGGCCTCTCCCTTGTGGGAGAAGCCTTTTTTTATTGTTAAGGTTTATGTTAGTTGTCATGAAAGATTTGTGGACATGGCATGCAGCTGTGTGAATACCGGCCTTCAGTGAAGTGTTACACATCATTTATGGGATTCTGATGGCTCAGGTGAGGAGAACATAGAATAAAAAACATGAGGACCAAAAATAAAAACAACCATCTGGTGGCACCTAAGGACTGGATTGAGAATGTCTCGTCTCGCTTTGTAAACATTAATATGGACAACAGTTTATTCTGCATGTCACTGATAACAATGCTTCTTCAGAATGCACAAATGAAAGACTCACTGCATTATCTTGTACTAGTCCAATACAGGACCCCAATGCATTACACCATTACAGTCACATTGTGTTCTTCAGAATTCAATAAACCCTTTTTCAGTTCCCACCTCTAGATGTTAGAATGACCTAGTAAGCAACATTACCCCTAATTCACTTTTCCCCCATCCATAGACAATATGTGTACCCAGTGCCTTCATATGTCTTGTCTGCAGAGCCAGTTTGGGACAACGATTTGAAAGATCATTGAATCTCTGATTAGGCTGGACAGGAAATGAGGACTCTCGCATCTTATTTGCATTTATGGGGCCACAGAGTAGATAAATAAATCGGAAACAGAGCCCGCGTGACGGGCCTGGCTCTGGCATTTCACAGAACTCTCGTGGCTAACTCTCGGCTTGCTTTGGAATCGTTAATAGACTGAGAATGAGTCGGAATCCTCTGAGACAAACTCTAGTTTGATCTCCGCATGATGCCTGTCAAAATATGTGGCAGCTACTTTTAGAGGTGTCGATCATCTCCACCCCACCTCATCCGCACTAAAACTCCCCCTCCCTTTCATTCAGAGTGTAATAGTCCCTTCCTTGAGTGTGAATAACAGGTATGGATTGCGGTGCACTTTCCAAGCCGCACTGAAATTTTCATTTCTTTAACCTTTAGGGCTTTGCACATGATTGCAGGATACTGGCTTTAAGCAGTAAGAGTGTGTTCCACTCTGGGGATTAGTACCAACACTCCTGATTTCACACAAAGCTTAAGCTTTAAAGTCAATTACTACTCCAGCAAGCCTTAGGTTTCTGAAGGATAATCTATACAATGGTGGGCAGTAACAGAATCACAAGCGTGAGCAATTAAAAAAGCAAAACAAAGCAAATCTCAGATTCAATTTTAAAGATGCTTTATGAATTCCAACATCTTGAGGATGTTAGGAGAGTGCATCACACTAGATGTAGATATAGATACTCCATAAAGCGATACAGCATTCTTGGTTTTACAGCGTTACAAAAATAATCACCATTAACATTGCAGAACGCTGCGTTTGGAGGTTACTAAGCACAAAACTGCTCATCGGAACATTGAATATTAAAGAGGTCACTCCAAAAAAATGAGTGCTTAAAGTGGCTTTTCTCAGAAATAAAGGCAAAAAAAGGCAAAAATAATAATTTCTGGAAACTCCCTTGATGCATTTTAATATAAAATGTCACCAACTAGCCAGCACAAGGTACCACACCATCATAATGCATCACAGATTACAGGACACTTGCAAGTTTTTTTTCCTACCTTATCGGGCTGTAACTTCTTTTAAATCTCTTATGCTATTCAAGTCAGTGCAAAAATACAAAGTATAACACACACAAAAATATAATAATTATAATAATATTAATAATAATAATATCAATAACAGCCACATACAACAGGACACCTCAAACAGCAGCTGACCTGCAGCTAATGATTTAACTACTGAACCTCAAGTACCCAAGTCTCTTCATCATGAAGCCACAAGTGTCCTCGATGAGTCGGATATCTTTCCTAGGCATGTTCTTTCTCCACGAGTTGATGCTAGCTGGTGATATGTCCCCCTCATACATGAGATTGTACAAGTTTGTTGAGGTGGTGAACATGAGCTGGTTCAGAGCTGAGGGTGTCACCGGGACCCCCAAGAAGGAATGTATTGTCTCTGCCATTTCTTCAGGGAAGTTCACCACGTCCTCGAACCTCACCTGCAGATAGGCTTCTTCGGGCAGGGTCGCTGTGACTCGGAGCACCGCAGCAGTGTGAGCCAGCCACAGGTGGGCTAGCAGTAGCACAGGGTTGGCCTCCGACCGGGACAGGAGCCTCCACAGCATCCTGTATTCGGATGCAAAAGCCGGGCACCTCTCCCGTGTGACGTCCTTTTTGAACATGAGGGCTAGGTGCTGCGGTATGTTCTTCAGGGTGTAAAGGCTCGGCTTGCTGTTGTACAGCATTAAATAAATCCAGGCGCGAGGGTCCCTGACCATGTAGATGGCCCGCAGCGAGGGGCCAATGACCTCCTGGATGAAAGGGAGCTTGAGAGCCCAGCTTCCACTGCGCAAGTTGAGGACAAGCCGTGCATTCGGGTATTCGCCCGTGTGCCTCCTCATCTCCCGCACATACTCAGCGTCCCTGTCTGAGCTGGCTCTCACCCGTCCCCTCATCTCAGCCAAAGGCTCCCTCCTCCTCATCCTCTTTCTTTTGTCATGAAGGGGACTGGCTCTCGGAACCGGCTTGGCTCTGTTTAACTCGTACAGTGGGATGTTCTGCAGGTGTAAGTGAGTGTTGTGTACCAGTGAATGTAACCAGCCCTGGATTATCTTAAACCGGCCGTTTTGAGCATCTGACCTCGTCCACTCGCACGCATCCACCAATGAGTCGAACTCAAACTCTGTTTCAGGAATATCCAGGTGCTCTGTGGGCACCTGAAGGTATACAAAGTCTGAATTGTTATAGAAAATGTGCTTAAGGATGTCTGAGCCTGAGCCCGGCAGGGTGGTGATGACTACAGTGGGCAAAGGAAACCGATGCTGGTCATACAGTCTCAATTGTTTGCTGAGTTCAGGGTCAGTGGCGGCACTTTTCCACTTAACCCCACACAGGAGCTGATCACAACTGTTTGAGACAAACAGAAGCTCGATGATCCACAGCATAAGCACAGAGAACAAGGCGTAGCGCATTAGCTTGGTGAAGCAGACATAAAACTTGCGCTGCAATGTCAGAAATCCGATAGCCACGCACAGTATCACCCCGGCTATTACATTCACTGTGAATCCAAAATCAAATAGCTGATTGTCTACTGTTGTTTGTTTGGGCACAAGCTGTGTTCCCAAGCCAAAGCGGATAATCTGATACCTGTCCTCCACTTTAGCATAACCCCCAAAGCCCAGGTAGCTCGAACGTGCCCCTATGTCTTTGTAATTGGTCGCTATTGAAATTATTTTTTCAGTGTTGTTAATAATGAGAGCGATTCTGAGGCCATTTTTGCTGCTGTCGATGAATCGACAGTTGGAGATCTGAACATAAGGCCCATGCATCACATAAGCCATTCTGCCCACTGCCCCCCTAACAGGAAATGTGACATTGACAAACTGCGTCCATCTTTTTTTAAACTCGGCTGCTTGCTCCGCCTCCTGGATTTTAGTGTCCGGACTATATTCCTGGCTGTCGAACCAGAACATTTTGTAATGAGCATCCCAAACGTCCATCAAAGCCCCATGGTATTTGTCCATATACTTGTGAGCTACATACTTAAAGTCAATATCCAAGTTGTGAAAAAATGCACTCAGGGTGTTAACTGGTGAGTCGTCCCATTTCTCCACATGATCGATCACCAGGAGAGTCTGTGAATTGAGGAGCACCAGGGCCCTGTAAACACTCTTTAGCCTCATAGCTGGGGAATAGGCAGCAGCTGCCTCACCACTTACAAACATGGTGTCTCTGTGTGAGGAAGCTGCTATCACCTCTCCTGCAGAGTCTCCCACACCCTCGTCTGTATAGCGCAGCCACTTGGAACACTCTCCTAGCTGCCCCTCCCAGGGAACATTGCACTGACTTGTTGGGGAAGGACTGAAAACTAGCACATTGTTCAAATAGCTGTATTTTGGGCCATACAGCGCCTCAGACACAAACACCTGTCCATTAGGGGCAAAAGTGAATGAGTTTTGGTCTGGGTGCTCATGGCCTGGGTTGAAACTATTCCAGCCATCTACCCATGAGTAAGGTTTAGCGTGAACTATGTCAAACACTGCCCTTCCACCCAGCTTCCCAGATTTAAAAGATACAAATGTGTTGCCCTGGGCAATAGGTAACCCAGCACCATAAGTCACTACACCCCAATTTGAGAAAATGTGCATTTTAGCTCTGCCATAGCCATGTGGTGGCTGTGGTGTCAGATGGGCATCATACCAGATAAATTCTGTGTGCAGGGTAGTCCATCTCTGGGCTGAGGACTGTCCCATTGGACCATCTTTAGGTCTGTGCTTCCTAATCTGCTGCGCTAGCCAGTTACCGGTGCCGTTCCTTATCACGAAAGTGTCTAAGAAAACCAACTGACTCTCAGGCCCGTAAAACCAGTTGTAATTTGAGTCACCTATTCCTACTGTCCTCTGGAAGCCGGGCAGTAAAGTGGCATAGTAAAACCAGAAATGAGTGCGAAGCCAATTGTTCTGAGTGTTGTCGATGCTGAAGTGGCGTTGAGCCAGGAACACATACTGCGTAATTGACTTTGCAGTGTAGCTTCCATACGCCACCCCCTCGTCTAAAGTCCCATCCACGACATGGTTTAAAAGAAACATGGTTTTCTCCATATAGTTCACACACACTTGCTTCCATACCATAGTCTCTGGATCATCATGCACCCCCACAACAATTGCACCAGTCAGGATGGCTAAAATATTAGTGGTCTGATGGTTTTGGAGGAACTGTTTCCCCCACCCCCTGTATTTAGAAGTCTCATACAACTCCTCGGTTTCTCTGCGGATCTTCTTCAGGTACACATCCCGCCGCTGCTGGTCCAGGGATGAGTAGATGAAGTCAAAAGCAGTAGCGAAGCCGGTGAGCGAATGAGCCGCAGGTACTTCGTCGTTTGGCGCACTGGTGACTTTCCAGTCTGCGTATTCTGCCATGCGGTCCATAAACTTCATCAGAAACTGTAAAGCGGCTGAGTCCTCAGGACAGAGTAAACAGTACAGAGCCAGAGGAGGGAGGTTATTTCCGTAGATCTCATTCCACTTGCTGGTGAACTCCTCATGCTTCGTGGGTGGCACATAGAGAGGAACGTTAGACAGCATGGTCAGCACCGCTGCCCGGATTACTTTGAAAATGTGGCTGTGGGTTGTCATGGATCTCTGCTTCATGAGCTGTACATCAGCTTGGTTGAAGTACAAGTTAGGGTGAAAGTTAGTGGCTTGGAGTTTACGGAGCTCCGGGGCTTGGTGCTCTACGAGTTGAAGCTGCTCAAACTCACTAAAAAAATCCTTGTCTGAGGAATTGAAAACTCCAGAGAAAGCAGTTTCTACTGCTAATAATGTCAGCAAAAACATGGAGCTAGTTTTGTACTTACGGACACCTTCTCTATAAGCCATTGTACAAAACATTATTTTTTTATTTGAATAATCCACTGTCTTCACTGCTTACTTAAAAATATCTGGCATATAGCATTCTCTAATATTGGCATGACAAATTTGAACCATACTTAAAAGTATGCGTACAGGGTCTGCTTAGTTGTTTCCTTAATCTGGCAAGTTTGCTTAAGTTAGTTCTGTCTGTAGTTTCACAGAACTGCTGTCTTGTGCCCTTAGATTGTCCTGTTTTAGACAGCTACGTGTAATTAGCCTGCAGTAATTTGGTTGAATAGCGGATGCTGATTTAAGTTTAGCCTTAAACTTGTAAGAAACAGATGTGGACTACTTGAGCACTGATATATGTCACTTTCGATAACAGCTAAATGTCTTATATGCAAATGTAAATGGACTTCAAAAGTAGCATCTCTTGGAGGCATGCTATTATTTACTACTGCTTACTGACACTCTTAAGTTTCTTTAGCTTATTCAAGCCTCAATAGCCGCCTGTGCTACATCATCATTATTCTATCATTATACTGAATTAGTACTAAGAACTTAATATATGTCCCTTAATACCTGTCTGTTATCTGCAGTATGGCAGATCTGTCAACTTCTGCTCAGAGGCAGTCTTGGAGATGGAAAAGCCACATTTATTTGGGGGAGAACTTACACGTGGGAGCAGAAAACGTGCGCGGAGTGGTCTGCAAGATCTTCACACACACCTGTCCATGCTTGTATCCCACAAGTGCTTCTGAAAAAAGGCTGTCCGAGAAGAAACGAGAGGGGGGTTTGGTGTTGAGTCCCTCCGTGCAGGCAGGAGTGTGTGATTTCAGCTTTGAGAAACGGAATCCAGACGCAAACGTTGGTCAAATTAGTATCGAATGCCCAGAGCAGCCTCCTAAAAAACAGTCAGCCCCAGTCACCGTCCGCTCCGACCCCGCAAGCCCACCGCCTCCTCGCTCCTCTCGTGCGAGAGGGCTCCCGCAGCAGGCAAACTACCCGAAGCATATCCGGAGCATTACAACATTACACTGCAGTTTCGGATCCCTGCTGCCTGCGCTCCGTGTCCCCCCGCTGCGGAAGCATGTCCCCCGCTCTCTTCCCACTGCGGACGGATGGACAGAAGGACGGTAAGTTCGTCTGAAGTTAAGCCAGCCAGGTTTTCAAGGAGCTGCAGTTCGAGTTGGATTCCAAATGGAGAGTCATTCAGAAGCAGATGCAGGATGTGGCTCTCTCCGCCGTGTTTAATGGATCTTCTGAAGGAGCGCCTACTCAGCTCCTCTCTTCGGCTTACAGGACTCCCGGCAACTGAGTCCTGATTACTGTACGGCGTTGTTTTCCCCAATCGGTGGAGTGGCAATACCGCCAGTGGCCAGTAGAGGTCTCTCTCTCTCTCTCGCTCGCTCGCTCTCTCTCTCTCGCTCTCTCTCTCTCTCTATGTCTCTCGTCTTTCCTCTCCCTCTGTGTGTGTGTGGGGGGGATCTATTCCTCCTCCTCTCTCTCTTTACGAGTCTCTTCCCCTCTCTCACTCTATTCATCACTCATGCTGTGCAACTTATTTTAATCCCCGAATAAAGCCTGTAGTCCACATTCCAACACATTCAGTATAAACAGAAGTCTTCAACCATTTTTTTTTAAAATCCAGGGTTTAATTCATTGGCAGCAAGCGGAATTGTGCCTTGTTAAGAGAGTCTGCTGCGCTACAGCACCGTTCCAGTCTGAATCAGTGAGAGTGATTATAAAATGGATAGAATATTGAACTAGTGGGGAAAAAAACCCATCTCCATATCAAGGACTGAATATTATCATGCTAATCCTGAAAACCTGCCCAGCCCGCTACGTCACAACTCCATTAGCTTCCCATCTGTTCAACACGCAAGTTCCTCTGTGCAAAAAAGAGGCACCTAATAACTAATTCAGCCTCTATCAAGTGTTCTGCTGTGCCTTTCCTTAAAAGCCTGCTCTTTTCACCTCACACTTCTTTTCCTGTTCTAAATAAATGAAAATTTGGGAGAAATATTTGACGTAGAATCCTTTTAATGCTTCATATTTCGTTCCTCAGAAAATGATTTTTTGGGGTTTATCAACAGATAAGAAGCAGAATAAGGAATTTAAAAGCATATTCACGGGGTAATTGCATGGATCAAACTGAAAAAATAGGCATCACTGATGAATCATCTAAGCGTTCCATTAACTAAAGCCATGTGGGGCTTGATTGGAGAGCAAATGAGTGAATTTCTCCCCATGCATGTGTGTGTGAGTGTGTTTTATTTAGCTCTGCTTTCTCTGCTCACAGCTGCGTACCTGTAGCTGCAGAGGGGGAAGCTTCAGGTTGTTGCTGAGCACTGGTTGCCTGGAGAAAACACCAGCACTGCCAAGGAGACGAACAGGAAGGGGGCCACGCTGGGAGCCAAATATGTGTGGACTCGTTATCCATGCGCTGTTCTGACAGACTGGCACCAGGTGCCTTGCTGTCTGCCCTTGCGCTTCCGGGACCCACCGTTTTTGATGTTCCAGGGAAGCGCTGGCGGAGTAAGCAAGCGAGGAATGGTGATACATATTGAACAGAAAGATACGGAGAGAACAGACCGCACACTCCCTTATTAAAAATGTGCCATGCTGTGTACTAAGGGAGAGGGCAGTGTGGAGACAGGGCGGACCGCTCTCCTTTAGCTTAACACTTTTTTCCATGTCCTCTTTCCATCTACACTCACTCTGTCTCTGTGTCCATTTTCCCTTTTGTCTGTTTCTAACTCAGTCTTTTGTTGTGGCTGTTTCTACTCTGCCAATGCGGCCGTCGCCCTTCCCTCGCTTCTCACTTTCCCCCTGCTGAAAATTTCTGCCATCCCAGGGAGACTGTGGCTATCTCAGTGTGGTCCCTCCCTGCTCGGAGGCCCGTGGGGACGGGAGCACAGCTGCTTCTGATTCACTGCAAGGTTATGGCAACTGATTATGAGTTGCAGCTGTCAACCCAGGCTTCTCTGGAACGCTGGTGGAAGGAATGTGCCTTAAACTGCAGTTTGTTTATAAAAACGAAATAAATAAAAGGTACACCTTGAATCACTTTGGGTTCCACAAGTAAACTTGTATTGTTCTTTTTAAAAATACATTTGTTGATGAGATGTGTGAGTGTGAATGTTGGACGAACCTCCACATTATGTAAACGTCCTTTGCTCTCTTAATCCTTAGAAGCATAACGGCCAAATGACTGTCTGGTTTATGTTGATGCTTGAGGGGTCAGATGTTATGCTGAGATTTGTTAAGCGTTCCCAAGTCACACAGAACCAAATGTGATAACCACTAACACAGTTTTTAATGCAAATGCCAATTATGAACAGAAATGGTCAATGTTCTTTTATTTTTGGTCTTAGTAACATCAGAAACAACACAAGACATTTGAACCCAGAAGAACTTTCCAGTCCGGAGAGAGAGGCTGAATAATAGCGACCTGAGTGAAAGTGGAACATATGATGAATGTGTTGGAGAATAAACACTTTTATATTTGTTAAAATCAGATTTTACTGAGTTCTGAGGGTTGAACACAAAGATTCTTAAATAGTCCTCGCCTTAGATCTGAAGCTGCAGCTAAAATTGTCCGAGGTTATTTGAACTCTTCACACACATGTGTCTCTTTTACAAGACTTTCCACTATACAGTTCTTTTGGGCGTCATTATTTTTTAGGAGGGAAATATAGTGAAGAATCATAACAATCTAATGAAAGGGCTGACCTTCGTTCCACTTACTTGAACGGAAATTACAGACAGTGTTTTGCTCATAAATGGGATGGATAGCCTAAATGTAGCCAGCGGTGCTTAGGTTTTATATCCACATGACCTTTCCAAACAAGGTCTTACACAAATGTCAGCCGAAACACCACTCAGCTTTTCTCGGCTCGTTGGCCTGTGCGGGGCAACACTGTCCGATGGAGCATGCAAATCAGTTACTGCCCCACAAAGTATGGATTCTAAAGGCCAGCTTTCTTTCAGGCTACTGTGCAAGTTTCTAACGCATATACACAATATGGACAAAAGTATTAGGACACACCTCTTAATTATTGAATCCAGGTGGCCCCTTATTTCCAGTGAAGGGCAATCTTAATGCTTCAACATACCAAGACATTTTGGACAATGCCATGCTTCAAACTCTGTGGACCCAGTTTGGGGAAAAACCTTTTCTATTCCAGCAGGACTGTGTCCCAGGGCACAAAGCAAGCTCCATGAAGACATGGTTGGATGAGTTTGATGTATATGAACTTGACAGGCCTACACAGAGCCCTGACCAAACCCCCCCTTCAACACCTTTGGGATGAACTGAAAAGGAGATTGTGTGCCTCATAAATGCTCTACAGAATGAATGTGATCTTGATCCCACTGAAAAACACCAAAATATATTAGCCTATGCATTTGAATCTAGTGCCATCAAAGTCCCTGTTGGTGTAAAGGTCAGTTGTCCCAATACTTTAGTCCACGTAGTGAATAAGGTGACAATGATCTAGTGTCAGATTAAAGTTTTACTAATTTAGGCATCAAATGTAAGTTGTAGATCCACATATATGATGAATCACTGACCTCTGGTGAGGCTTTATTAGTTTACCAACTACAGCTTCGAAATTGTCTCTTCTCGATGCAATAAATCTAAATAAATCTTTTTTTATTAAATATAACATCACTGTAAATCACTGCCTTGGAGCAAAGTGTAATAATCTCCCAAACTGTATTAGATTCTTGGCATTCGCTTCATCATCTCCTATATGCCACAGTCGTCCTTTCCTTCTTGGCAGGCTCACTGAACTCTCAGCTGCAGAGCCCCGCAGTCTTCGTACTGTATTACATGCATGGTATTCACCTGGGGCTGACTGCTTTAGTAGGGCATCTTTAATACTAGTGATCACCTTCTCAACTGAATTCATAACCCTTGCACCAAAGAAATATAAGCTTCAAGCTTCATGAAAGTCACTACATACCAGAACAGCTTTTTCAGTAGTCATAACTGTAAGATTGGCGAAAGATGCCTGTGCTGCAGTACGAAGCCACTGTACCAAAGAATAGCTGTAAAAACGATACATATTTCTTTAAGAGATGCATATTTGCTTGAATAGGTTTAAAAACGATACCAAATAATATGATGGGATTTCCCGTTTAGGGATAAAAGCTATCTTCTAATTGTAATTCTTCTATTGTTTTTTGCAGATTTTCTATAATTACTGTATTACTTTATTTGGATGATCAGTATATAGTATATAAATATGGTCTGACTGCCAAGCCCAGTGTGGCAGGCTGGCAGTGTCGGTACCGGGCTGTTCTAGCTCAGACAGCCGGGTAAGCTCCTTAAAGAACTCGGTAATACAAAAATTCCTTATTGCATAAATTCCAGAGAAAGATCCTATCAACCCTTCCTTCTGTCTGTTTTAAAATGCAAATGTTCCACTAACTGGGCCAAGAAGTGTGTTTTTGACTGCATCCTTCATTTTACAGAACACCTGTGGCCAGAATGGTGCTGGGTTACAGTCACATGTTGTGATTAATCACAATTTTTTACATGTTATTTTTTATGATTCATTGATCAAAATTAACAAATAAACACAAAAATACACATCTGAACTGAGATGTTACAATCAAGCCTATGTTAAAGCTAAATCACCAGCCCATCTTTCTACATACACTGTTTATTGAGAGAGGAGATTTAAATGGGTGCAAAAGGGATGTTATGCCTCTTTGTTGATTAACATTAGCTTGGACTCATTTTTCCATATAAACTATATAACCAATTTCATACTTGTATCAAATGTAGATTAAAAAACTAGTCCTGAAAAGACAAGAATTAAAAAGACCTTGAGAAAGATGCCCTGAAATGCTTCAAAAATCATATATACAACAAGTGTGTGGTGAGAAATGCTGACGAGACAGTTAGCTAACGAACTGTCATGATTATTTAAAATTAAACCCAGGTTTTCTCACAGCCTGGTTTGCTATAGTATTGTCACAAATCAGTAATACCAATGAACACATTATAGAAAAAAATGTAATAGGCCATATAACCCCATCAGAGGAGTCCAAGCAGGAGGTTTATGGATGTGGTGAGGGAGGACATGCGGGCAGTTCGTGACAGAGGAAGATTCCGAAGACATAAGGAAATCTGCTGTGGTGACCCCTAATTGGGAGCAGCTGAAAGTAGAAGAAGAAGGATAGCCTCATCCGCATACTTTGGTTCACTAGACTTTCTGGCCTGCTTAGATTGATAGTCCAAAACTAGCTTGTGTCAATTTTCAGTAGTGAAATGCAGTGACTGGATTTGCTTTTGCCTTTACTCTGTTGCCTATCTTTTAATTTTTAACAAGACAATGGCACGTCTGTGAATCATGTATGTTGTTCTAAGTAACAAGATCAAAGGAAAGATTTCTGAATGCTAGTTAGCTGCGAACTTTGCTTGCAAGCATATACCTGCTAGTTTTCCTGCCAATTGGTATTAGTAATACAGTCAGATCTGTGTAGTAACAGCATCTCCATGATAACAATGAGTCAATAGTCAAAATCTTATAATACTAAAGCACAACTCACTGTTTCAGTGATTGTTTTGACAATGGTAACTAAGTTGACCAAAGTAGCTATGTGACTAAACCTGTGGGCCATACAGGCCAGGAGCAGTTCTCAAGCAATGTTTCAATATGATGACTCAAAAGACTTATTGGTCTGATGTACCAGACTGGCTCAAAGAATTGAGTAGATTTAAGTACATTGGTTTTGTGTGACTCAGATGAATCACTGGCTAGCAAGTGGTATAGCATGAAATGTTCTCTATTGACTCAAACCACTGCTAAATATTTCACTAAAATGTGTATCAAGACAAAAATGTACACCTGGTAGTCATAATATTAAAACCATGTGCCTTAAAACCAACTCTCCAACACTCATAAATTCTGAAATGTCAAGCAATAGATTGATTCCACAAGACCTGTGAAGCTGTGCTGTGGTATCTGCTACCAAGATGTTAGCAGATACTTGACCAAATTAAGATCTGAGGAATTTGGAGCCCAAGGGAACTCTTTGTCATGTTTCTCAATTTTTGCAGTGAAAGAAGCCACTACTATAGAATGCTGTTGTCATGAAATTGTGTACTTGGTGTGCAACAATGTTAGATGGTGTCCAATTGTCATACAGATGAGTTTTAGGGATCCAAGATTTATTAGCAGTCAATGACCACCTTTTTCCATTCCTATAGGGTCCAGTTCGGATGTTCACATGTCCTCTGTAAGTGCTTTCAGAGTTAGGCAAGGGTCTGCATGGGCACTCCAACCCATCTGTAGAGTTTTTTAATACATTTCTATCACAGAAATTAGTAACTTTTTCAGCATTTTGCTCTAAAGCAGCTCTTCTTTGGGTTTGATCCAGATAGACAAGCTTTCACTCACCAAACTGTCCAGTGACACCCATGACCCTGTCAAAAGTTCACCAACTGTCTTTCCTTGTGCCACGTTTGGTAGATACTAACCAGTAACACTCTATAAGGCTTGCTGTTTTGGAAATACCCTGAGCCAGCTGTCTAGCCATCAGAACACATGCTTCCAACACATCAAGTTCGGGACCTGACTTTTTATCTGGTGCCTAATATAGCCCAGCCCTTGACAGATGCAACTGTAACAAGATAAGCAATGTTACTTCACCTGTTAGTGGTTTTAATGTCACTGCATTACTTTTAGTCCAGACATCATAATCGGTATTGACCAAGTGGTTATTATATGTTTTAGAGTGAAGATTTGCCTGAATTGTTGATAATGTAAAGGGACCATTTGTTACACGTGAACACACCACAGTGCAGCACACAATGTGAACAGTGTGAAATGTCTCTGCAGTTAACCCATTCACCAAGTGAAGAAGTGGATTGCCAGGAACAAAGTGCCCAGGGAGCAGTGTGTGGGAACTGACCTTCCAATCACAGGGAGCAACTCACTAACCATCAGGCCACCAGCTACACCTGGCGCTTTCATTTAATGCATTCATATATGCCATTGTCTTACTTCAAATTTGCCATGTGTTATTTTAGTACTACTTTACATAATATAGTTTAGTCCAATATGCTGGTTCACAATCAAAACAAAATATTGTCTATGGAGAACGTTTTCACAGCACAAGGGTGCGTTCTGTGAAAATGTACAGAAAAGTTATCCGTTAAAGAACCTCCTGATAGATGTTAGGAAACAGAATACATGCATGTACCTATTTGTAAATAACCATTTTCTGGTACCAAAATAAAATAATATGAAGACTTACATGCAGGTGGATACCTGCCTCTGGACCAAGAGGTCATGGGTTTGAATCCTACCTTCAGCATACCACCACTGAATCCCTAAACAGGACCCTTAACCAAGTTGCCCCAGGGAAACTGTCCCCTGTATTTAGTAAAGGGAAGTCACTTTATATAAAAAGCAACTGCTAAATGCCATAAATGAAAATGTGACATGGAGGTACTTCGTCCATGCCTTTATCCATAACTCTACAGAGATTACTGTTCTTCTACTTCTACCTCAAACATTCAGTCATCAGAAATTCAGATCATTTTAGTGTCCATGGCTAAAAATAATCCTTTGGAATACCACAGATTTCTGATTTTTGTTACGTGCAGCTGTCTCATTGAAGTTAATAGGTACTGAGAAGGTGTTTTTAATTTATAAGATTTTATGATAAATATTTTAGCTCATCTCCCTACAGCTTTCAGGAGGTACAGTGAACTGGCCCTGACCTGGAGGTCTACAGAGAACATGCCCATGTGTTGTGAGAAAGTTCTGCACAGTCTGTCGGAGAATGTTCCGTTGTGGTAGTAATTTGCCCACACTGTGAGCACTACTTTTACAACTTTAGCAAATGTTTTAAGAACAATGTTAACCAGCAAGCGCTTCTGGAACATGTTGTGGTGACAACTTGACCATAATGGAAAATCTGGTCAATGTTTTTCAAAGATTGTGCATGTTGCTAAACAGCTGAATCATTCAGAGGATCCTCTTTTGTGGCTCCCATTTAACCATGTGAGATTACTGGTTGGTCAGGTTTCACGTACATCTGAGTAATCCCAGATCTCAGCTAGCCGCCTTCATTTCTAAAGCTGCAGGGAGCATGTTTTCTTGCCATATTAAGTCTGTTCGTCTGTTATTTCAAAGAACTGAAGTGATTGGCAGTGATTTGCATGATGAACTCTAGTTCTTTCACAGTGTTTATATGTTAATCACAACTGAACCTGTGGGTATTGATGGAATCAGTGCTCTTTTGATGGGCTGGGATAATATGTGTTAAATAACGTGTGAAAAACCACATTATTATAAAGGTTCTAAGGCCTCTAAGTAAACAGATCTTAGAGAATTGATCACCAAATTCCATGGAGCAATTGATTACACTGTCTTATTAAAGCGATAGTTCACCCAAAAATGAAAATTTGATGTTTATTTGCTTACCCCCAGGGCATTCAAGGCGAAGGTGACTTTGTTTTCTCAGCGGAACACAAACGCAGATTTTTAGCTTTAGCTGTAGCAGTCTGGTAGTCATTTAATGGAAGTGGATGGGCATCAAGCCTTTCAAAGTAAAAAAAGTATACCCAGACACGTCCAGTTTACACCCTGTGACTCGTGATGACACACTAATGTCTTAAGACATGAAACAAGTTAAGTTTCATAGTAGTAAGTTTCATAGTAGTCAGTGTGTGTAGCATGCAGTGTAGTCTAAGACAGTGGTCTCCAACAATTTTATCACCCCGGACCAGTCAATGCTTGAGAGTTTTACTGAGGGCAGGGGGCTGGTAGACTGTTTATATTGCAAATAAAATAACAAACAAATAAATATAATAACAAATGTAAATTCACTGTGTACTTGTATACAAAGTTATTAGCAGCTTTCTCTTAACATCCATTTCTCCTTCAAAATGTTACTAATTTTGCTCTCTAACCGAAAGAAGATTTTTCAAATAAAAAATTGTTCAGACTGCTTGATCTACGGACCGATACTGGTCTGCGGCCTGGGGGTTGGGGACCACTGGTCTAAGACAATTTTAAAATACTTTGCATGTAGCATTTAATCAAATCAGCATAGACATGGAAAGATCAGTAAGATCAAATACATTTCATTTCATTTTGACAAATAATAAGTAATGAATAATAATGAAACAATGAACAAAATAACACAGTATAATAAAGCAATACCAGGAAGATATTTTTACCATAAGGAAGTTGTAAAGAAGTAGGTAAGAAGAGGAAAAGAGACAAATGCTAAGAGATTTAAACGGTGACATTCATGTAAAATGAATGTATTTTTTTAAATAAAATCAAAAGTGCAATTTATTGATGGAATTTTGCAATAGTGCTGTATTAATCTATGCTCAATTTGGGAGCAGCATACAGTTACCAGTGAAGCAGCAGCCATCCAAATGCACCAATAAATCAGAATTACAATGTAGAAATACCACCTTAGAATTTTGTATTGTAAAACACATCTCAGGTTTGGATTCTGGGTTCTGGCCACTCAGCTTAGTTGAAAAATATCCTGACAAACTCAAAGGTCATATGACTGAAACATCCATCCTTTTGAAAAGAACTCTAACAGTCTGTACCAACTTTGGTGGCGCATTTAAAATCTAATCCATCTGTGCACGCTACAAATGCCACAAGCTTGGCGATGTCTTCTTTTTATTGTGCTCATGAGGGGGGAAACCCAAAAACGTTCCCAGCATGTGGAGAGTAATGGGATGTGTTCTGAACACCTTTCAAATGTAGCAAACGCTCTGCGTGGGGAATAAACACGCGCGGCTGCCATCATAAAACATTTAGCGCCCGTGCTGTGCTGATACCTGTACTTCTCTATTGAGGCTGAGAGGCATCAGACCTGCTCCTCAGCCTGACATGAATACTTTAGCATGCTTATTTCAGACTAGCCATAGGCCATATAAAATGAGGAGAAAAGGCAAAAAAAGGAACAGACGTAGGGAGGAAAAAATAATGCACAAATAGTGTTTAGTGCGTGTGGCATAAAATAGACAGTTGAGTTGTTTGTTAAAACCTTGGAAGACAAACAGATCTCTCACCAAACATCTGACTTTCCTTCCTTGTTCATGAAGCGGAAATGCTTTCAGTCCAGAAAAACTGAGCCACTAGAACTTTATTCTATTACTTTCCCCATACACCAGCAAATGCTTCACCTACGTTAGCTTTCCAACACTTTCGCTCTCAATCTTTCTATACATTCCTTCCATTACACCCCTCTCTGTCCTCAAGTATCATCTGTTCTCTCTCTAGGAGGCTCTTACTCTGTCTTTGACCATTTCTCTTTCTTATACAGCAGGCTAAGCCATGAAATTCCAGATACTCTCTCTCCCTGAAACTCTCCCTGTACAGTACCAGGACTAGCAGTGAGCTTATCTTAGCACAGGGAACATGATGCATTACTCCAACTGTGGTACTAAGCTGCAGAGGTTAAACATAATTCCAGCCTAATCGTACCAAGCGTTTATGCCCTTCTCCACACGCCCAAATTAAATATCACCACTGGTTATTATGACTTGCGAGGGTGTGCTGCTCTCTGAGTATAAAGGGATTCTGGTTATGAATTATATACTCTCATATGTACACACATGCAATTTTACTTACAGGAAAGTATAATTGTTTGCCTCCTAATATTGCATAGAAAATGTTTACATTCTTGTGCTAATTGCATCTAGTGTCAATATAAAAACTGTCATACCTCATCTCAGGTCTGTTTTACATATTCATACCACTATAATGTAAATGCTGCTACACTCTGCTATTGCTTTTGTCAATCTGGTTGCATCACTCCGACATTCTGTAACACACCATGCTTCACCACTATGTTTTTCGTATATTGCTGTGCTAGCTTGACAATATTGCACAGTTCACTATAACATTCATTTGCACATTCCATTTGCACACAGTAAATTCTATTGCTAAACTAAATACATATCTGTATCCTGTCTTAAAGCGACAGTTCACCCCAAAATGAAAATTTGATGTTTATTTGCTTACCCCCAGGGCATCCAAGTCGAAAGTGACTTTGTTTTCTCAGTAGAACACAAACACAGATTATTAGCTTTAGCCGTGGCAGTCTGGTAGTCATTTAATGGAAGTGGATGGGCATCAAACCTTTCAAAGTAAAAAAAGCATGCCTGGAATGCCAAGTAGAAATCATGGTGAAGGGGAAGGTAAAGAAACATTATGAAACAACTCTCAAATGGACAAAGTTACAGAGCCCTAGCAAACATCTTAAAGACATTTAATCATCGTCAGTGTAAATGCAAGTGGAAAATTCATGGAATCTCATCTAATCATGTGGCCTAATAGGTGTGTGATTCAAGATTTCACAAAAACATTGTCAGACAAATGATAAGGATGGTAAAAGAGAAGCCCGCAGTCACTTGTTAAGACTTGTAGTGTTAAGACAAAAGAGTTACACAGTTACACACAGAAATTAGCAATGAACAACACTATAATCACCTTTGTTTTATACCATGCAAAATTGGTCAAAGTGAAAAAAAATGCCCAAATTCAGCTCATCCGGTTTGAGAATTATTGCTGGCATTGTCCCAAGAACATCCCACTCAGAATTGTAGCATGGAGGTTATAGCATCATGATGAAATATGAATAGAGAGATGTACCAGGAGAATCTGAGGAAAAATAAACGTCAACAACTTGATGACCTAAATAACTCAAGACTGCTTAGGCCATCCAAGGAGATTCACCTTCATGTACAGCTCTCAGCTGACAATGCTGCAATCCCTCTTTAGGATGAATGCCAACATTCTGCAAAGCTTTAAATAACCCTTGCAAATGTGCAATACACGGGTTCTCAACACTCTTCAAAACAAAGATTTCTAGACGTTTCTTGGCATAGAAGAAGGAACCGTTGTGTGCTATGCAGCTCCTTTTAGCCATTCACGCCTCTCGAATCGTCTCATGCTTGAAAATATTACTTGAAAGAACCATCCAGTGAAAGGTTTATAGGGGAACAAGAGGTGCTCTATGACATTTCCAACCAGTGCGAAACAGGGGCTTCAAGTTTAATTTCAAATGCAAACACTAACATACGCACGAACATACCCACTTACTCAGAGGCTTCCCAGCCGAGGAAGTGGGGGGCTTTAATTTGACACTGTCAGGAGCTGTCTCTCTTCATAGCAGCACTTCAAAGAGCCTGTAGAGAGTGTGCGTTCCTCTCTACTGATGATTCCTTTCCTCCAGGACAACTTCCTCACATCCCTCTCTCTCTCTCTGCCTCTTTTCACAGCACTGGGGAGAGACGGCAACCCATGCTTGCTGTGCTCCTCTGGGACGAGGAGGGCTGAGGAGGAAAGGAACAGCACCGCTGCTTGGATACACATGACCAGCCATGCAGGAAGCCAGGGCCAAGGCCACAAGCATCCGCATAACCTGGGTGACAGGGGAGCTTATCTGTGAAGAGCAGGTTTGTATCAGAGTGTTCAGTCTAAATAATGAGCAGCACACTTTATTCAGCTCATTAGAAAGGGAAACCATCAGCAGAGATGGACTTGTCAAATTTAGAGGGTTACAGTTTTGGCTGGGAATAATCATTGAGCAAAAGATACATAAGAGGCAGCTTCCTCTGAGGTTGTGCATCGTTCTGTACTTGGTCACATGCCCAGCTAAGGACTGCAAGTGTAAGGGATTTTTTTTTTCTATAGCAAAAAAATGAAGTGTTTCAAAAATTTGTGCTGTGGTGAACAAAAATGTCTCAGACCCAGTATGATTTGTCATCTTCCATGAATGTCCTCTGAAGGACATTAGTACAAGCATGCTATGTAAAATTGCCATTTTAATACCATATTAAAATGCATTACACTAAAATGCATTACTCTGGCCTATTACTGCACAAGCTGTTAAAAATGACATAAAAATGAGGAATACTGATGGCAAACTACAAAATGATCTTACATCTTTATTGCATATAATTCCACCACTGTGACTTGGTAGGCTTAGGGGCTGTGATGGATTCAGACGCTGAGCCTTTAATAGTTGCAAGTTTGCTTCTATTTCCTGATAACATTGCCTACTGGCCTACTGGGTAGGATACTTGCCTTTGGACCAATAGGTCAGGGATTCGAATCCTACTTTCAGCATACCACCACTGGGTCCCTGAGCAAGTCTCTTGACCCCAAGTTGCTCCAGGGAGACTGCCCCCTGCAGTTGGGGAAAGGACTTTACTTTGGATGAATGCATCTGCTAAAAATGTAATGTGCACTGAATAGTTAACAGTAGTTAGTGCACATCAGTCCTCAAACCATGCAAACTTACCCTGAGACAATAACATTGTGCAGCAGTATAATGTAGTGTGCATTTTTGGCCAAATTAAGTGTGTGATAGGAACTAACTTTTGTATGTAGTGGATCCAATAAGTTACGGTCACAGATACAGTTGTGTTCAAAATTATTCAACCCCCACTGAAATTGAGTGTTTTGGCCAGTTTGACATTGATTTTGATCATTTCAGTCATCCTGTTTACAATTAAATCAAAGCGGCCCTTTTAAGTCAGACAAATATAATATTTATAATGAAATAACCATCTTTTCAGTGCTCACATCATTATCAGTTTTATTCAACCCCCAAGTGACAGTCATTCTAAGTACTTAGTACAACATCCTTTTCCAGTTATAACATCTTTTAAACGTGAAGCATAGTTTGACACAAGTGTCTTGCAGTGATCTACAGGTATCTTAGCCCATTCTTCATGGGCAATGCCTCCAGTTCAGTCACATTCTTAGGCGTGCGCACTGCAACTGCTTTCTTTCTCAATCGGTTCTCAATCGGATTTAAGTCTGGTGACTGCGATGGCCACTCCAAAATGTTTCAGCCTTTAATCTGCAACCATGCTCTAGTGGACTTGGAGGTATGCTTGGGATCATTGTCCGGTTGAAAGGTCCAACATCTCCCAAGCCTCAGGTTTGTGCCGGACTGCATCAAATTTTCTTCCAATATCTCCTGGTACTGAAGAGAATTCATGGTACCTTGCACACGTTGAACCTTCCCTTTACCTGCAGAAGCGAAACAGCCCTAAAACATGATTGACTCCCTGCCATGATTCACAGTTGGCAAGGTGTTCTTTTCTTCATAGGCCTTGTTCTTACATCCTCCAAACATTGCGTTGATCCATGGGCCCAAACAGTTCTAATTTTGTTTCATCAGTCCACAGTACACTATCCCAAAATTTTGTGGTTTGTCCATATGACTTTTGGCATACTGCATACTACTCTTCTTATTCAGCAAGAGGGTGGGCCTGGAGGTTCTGGCATGGAGGCCTTCATTACACAGTGTGCGCCTTATTGTCTGAGCTGAAACTTCAGTACCTGCTTCTGACAAATCTTTTTTCAGTTCCTCAGCAGTCACACGGGGACTTTTCTCCACTTTGCGCCTCAGGTAGCGCAGAGCATTCGAAATCAGAATCTTCTTTCTGCCACGACCAGGTAGCGTATCAACAGTGCCTTTTGCCTTGAATTTCGAATGATGCTTCCTATGGTGTCTCTTGGAATGTTTAACATATTTGCAATCTTCGTATAGACATTGCCCTTCCTGTGAAGAGAAATCACCTCTTCTCTTGTCTTCCTGGACCATTCTCTTGACTTCACGATGTTTGTAAACACACCAGTAAATGTCTGAAAGGAGCTGAGTATCACAGTCATTTTAAATCTGACTAATTGGTGCTTATTATGCTTAATTGCTGCTCGTTGACATCCACAGGTGTTTTCAATACCTGATCAAAAACACTTGAATGTACCTCTGTTCTTAATAGTGGTAGTCTTTAAGGTGTTGAATAATTGTGTCAATGAAGAAATCACACAAAAAAAATGTAATACTGTATTACAAAAACTATTGATGTAATTTTAGTTGGTTCTTTAAAAAGTCCTTGTAAGATTTAATTCTGAACACAATTACAAATGTACACTGAATTCCCTAAAACCCTTTATAGCATTGGGGGTTGAATAATTTTGAACACAGCTGTATATTCTGTAGATTTAAATATAGCACCTTTCCAAAGCAGCCACCCCCTAGGGCTCTTCCCGCCTAACCCATGTGGATCACGCCACAGGTAAGACACATTTCAAGACCACAGCAGGCACAGAGATTTCACACACATGATGTATGGCAAAATACACACAAGTGAATGATTGTTTTCTGCAATACAAACCCCCTCACCCACCCTTAAGAGTGGAGAGAGAATGAGAGAAAGGATAAAGAGGCAAGAAGGGCTTCTACGCAAAATAATCCTGAAACTCCACACACAAACAGAAAATAATCACTGTCTTGGCCGACTCTGCCACCAGCGACCAAAAAATAAATACAAATCTAAGCTGGTGGCTTCTCCCACACCATAAGCTTTTACATATGAAGGAAATAAATCAAACTGGTACTCCTGATACCCCCCAAGCTGCTCCTCTTGGCCCTTGTCCACCTCCTGTCCCTGCCTTTGGTCTGCCCCCACACAGCTACTTTG
The DNA here is from genome assembly GCA_037577295.1 of Ladigesia roloffi. Classification (NCBI taxonomy): domain Eukaryota; kingdom Metazoa; phylum Chordata; class Actinopteri; order Characiformes; family Alestidae; genus Ladigesia; species Ladigesia roloffi. The sequence goes on from JBBKCR010000001.1 coordinate 5,714,536, forward strand.
CAGGGAATATAAACAACATGCTCAGAGTTCCCAACTTGATCCCAAAGGCCAGTCATCTTGCTTCCCTTTGTCAGGGCTTGAGTGCAGTGAAAGTCTGAGCTTTACCCCTCCTCCACTGCCTCCACCTGCTGCTCGCCAGGCCTAATTGCTGGATTCCCCAGTACCAGCCCTAGAGGTAAGGCAAGACATAAACACCTCACAGGCTCAGTTTGTTTTCTCCCAACTCTATAGCATACCATAATAGACAGCTGTGTAACAGTATCTAATATTAGTACACTTCAGTCATCCACATACACTGGAGAATCAACCTCAGTGAAATAGAGTCAGCAAATATTATGGGAAAACAAGCAAACTGAGCATATTCTTTATTGCAGGGGATGTTTCTTAGCTCTGGGGACATGGGTGTGCCACTAAGGACAATACAAATCAAAGGGAAAATAGAGTCCTTAAGTTGGTTCAGCAGCTGTATCAGGTCAACCCACCTTCTACAATCAGCATTGCATCATTAGCTCATCTTATATAAACCCACACATTCACAGTTCACACTAATTAAAGTGGCAACAAACAGGCAGCAAAAGCGATAAGGCACCGTGGGCTAAGTTCATCTGCAGTTCACCAGAAAATGCATCATTGATTTCCTGTTGCTGTCTGTATTGCTGGATGCTGGGCATTTTCCATGAAACCTCACATGGTCCAGAATATCATTTTAGATACTTATCTGTCTGAAATAGACCTCAAAGCTCTTGATATTGCTCTTTGGTAAATACTAGCCCCTAAGAAGAGCAGGGGATGCTGCCAGTTGCCATTTGACCCCAGAATATTCTTATTGTGATTGTTATCCAAAGTCAGAGCACTTTTTCCAAGATAAATAAAAAGTTGTGCATTGACTGAGACCTTTAAAAAGAGTCTGTCTGGCCGTCAAAACACTCCCGCCGCATGATATCTGACGCTACCTCCTGGTAATAAATGTTAAAAAGTATCTAAAACTGTAAGCAAAACTGTTTCAGATTCACTGAAACTGTTGCCATTCCCCTAGATACTCACATTTAATTACATTTGTCATATTGTTGCAGCACCTGATTTCATATTCAGTGGATCAACATTGGCTTATATATTATCCTATGGAACAAAAGTAAAACTGAAGCAAGATGGTAATTTAGCAAGGTGCTAATTTTAGCCCTTATAAATGTTCTAATTCATTCTTTCAGGTTTAAGGAAAAGTATGTCTCAAAAATATCTGCTCAGAATATTCTTTTGAATTTTATATTCTATCATTCTTTTGAAGGATTTATTATTGGTATATGATATATTCTTAAAAGTCCTAGCTTTATACACTACGAAACCAAACCCCTTAATTTTACCCCTTAATATAACCTTAACTTTTACCTTAATTTCCAAGAAAGTAAGGA
>JBBKCR010000001.1:5718515-5745976 GCA_037577295.1 Ladigesia roloffi
GATACAGATACAGATAATTCATCTGGTAAACAGATACAGATACAGATACAGATAATGCTGTACTCGCTCATCCCTAGTAGTAATAGTGCAAATGGAAAAACAAAATTACTATAGCAAAAAACTAACATGTAACTATAACAGGTGCAATAAAATAACAGATAATTTGTGTAAGTGGTCATAAAAATTGATATTGTGTTTGTGGCATGAAAATATGATGAATGCAGTAAAATAAAAACACATTATATCCAAGATAGGCTTGCATCTGAGACCCAGGCAGATTTGTTTCGACACAACTCTAAACCAGGCCATAGTTCAGTTCGCCTGAATAGCTCAAGCACAGAAAATACAGGTCCCTTGACTCCGCGCCCTTCTGCCACACAGAATGCTGTGCCAGGCTTTATGCGACCCCAGATCCGCCCTGATTTTGCTCATATGCAAAACTGAACGGAGTGAGGAAATTGAAGGATAATTTTTCATTCCATCACAGCCAATCAGACGAGCTCTCCTCACTCCAGGGTATAATCTGATTAAACCCTTAAATTCCTGCTGAAAATATGGCTCTCAAAAATATCCTAAAAAGCAAATGACACCAGCGGGGCACTGGCTTGGCACTCCGTGTGCTCTAAGACATACTGGCAATGCGTTAAATATAGCCATTCTGCACTGGCATTGAAATTTAGGAATTCGGTGTTAAACAGTAGCGATTCTGAAACTCTAACTTTTTTTTTTTTAAGGGAACCCTCCAGAATATAATATACTTTTAGCACAAAGTGATTATTAAGTCCAGGAGTTAGGCAGAGGTGTTTATTTTCTAGGCCATTTAACCTGGGCCTTCAAAGTTTAGCAGAAAAGTCTCAATGAATGCTAACAGTAGGCATGACCGCATTCACCTGGGTTCCTTTTCTGCTCAAACCAGCTCATACTCACATTATTTAACCTTTTAAAATGAAGCCAGCATCTCCTACCCGACTTCAGTTTAATGAAGTCATGTTAGAACGAGCTCTGAACATCAGCAATTAAACAGAATTCATGATGAGTGTCACACAAAAAAAAATCCACATAATGGACTATAAACGTTCTTTTATTAATATTAATGTTAGCTTAGAAGTTAAAAAAAATCCCCTTAAGTAAGTAATCTACATGACCCTGGAGATACCAAACATCTTTCATATTTAATGATTTATAAATAATGCAGCCACAATTCACATTGGTAGGACTGTTGCATGGGAGGCAACCATGACAGTGTCTCTTTTTTTTCTTCTTCTTTTTCTTCTTCTTCTTCTTCTTCTTCTTCTTCTTCTTCTTCTTCTTATTCTTCTTCTTTTTTCTGTGTTCTTAGATACAGGTTATGACCAACAGGGTCTTAAATGACATTGACATTGCATTCAAATACGTAGAGTTTAATATGGAATTGAGGTCAGGACTCTATGTGGGCCTGTCAAGCTCTTCTACTCTGAACTCATCCAACCATGTCTTGATGGATCTCGTTTTGTGCACTGGGACACAGTCATGCTGGTATAGAAAAGGTTCTTCCCTAAACTGTGTTCACAAAGTTGGAAGCATGGCGCTGTGCAAAAAGTCTTGTTATCCCAAAATATTATCACTGAAATTACGGGGCATAGGTTTGTCCCAATACTTTTCATGTTGTGTATAATTTAAGAAAAGATCAAATAAGATAAGATCAATCTTATTGTCATTGTCACTTTTCAAGGAACGACGAAATTTACAGTGACGTTGACTCTATGTGAGGCATTTAGCTAAGCCAAGAGTTAAATAAGGGTTAAATTACAAACAAATCGAAATATATACAATTTATATACAAATTGCACTGGTAACAAATTGTATTGCTATATAAATATGAAAATACAAAATAAAAAATTGCACTGGATTTTTATAGTCTTCTGCAAAGTGTGAGAGGGTATAGCACATTATGGAGACAATGGATATGGGTTCAAAATAGAACTCTTTAGAGGTCTTTACAAATAAGCTACCTGTCAGAATCACATACAGCACCATAAAAGGGTTTATCCATCACAACTGCCAATGCATCCTCTGAAACCTTGATTCTCTCAAATGGTAAGTGTAGAAAGTGTTAAAAATTATATTTTGTATTCTATTTTGTACCATGGGTCCTTTCAACAAAAAGTCCAGTCAATGCTTTCAAGTCACAAGTAAAGTTGTCCCTCATAGCCATGCTTGAACACACCACAGCACAACACAATGTGGACAGTATGAAATACTTTATATGTATTTAAACCATTCACCAGGAAGCAGGAAGCCAGGACCATATCCCCAGGTAACTGTTAGTGGGGACATTACCTAACTCAAAGGTACCTCAGTGGTGCTTGTGGAAGGGCTGGGATTGGAACCCATAACCTTCTGATCACAGATATTGGGTTTCTGACCTTTTAATGAATTTTATTTGGCATAATTTGCTTTTAAATGACATATTTCCAATGAATACTAATCCTGCAAAACTGATACTAGCAAACTATCTCTGTTCTGGCAGCATGCCAAATAAGCAGATATACTGAATTGAAATGTACCTACACTGTGTTGTTAAAAGTTGTGTTAATTTACTCTGAAAGTTAAATTTCCAGAGATTAAAAGTTTTTTTTACAATAGCAAGGAAAGAGGGGTAGTCCTTAAAAGAGCAACCTTCAACATCAAATTCTATTATTAAATGTAAAGAAAAACTGCATTGATATTAACCCTGTAAACAAGAATGTACTGGAATTTCATTGGTGGTTCTCTGTTTTAAAAAGTCATTTTCAGTCTAGTGTCTATGATGGAAAGAGTGGAGATTGAGCTGGCCATTTTTGGTCTAAAATGGCCAGTTCAGTTTCAACAACTCAGAAAGTACATTGAAATGCAATTTAATAAGCAATTTAGCTTGCATTCAAACCTAGACCTGTTCAAATCATGTTAATCTAAAAAAATACAGTTTTTATGTACCGTCTTATAGAAAGTACAGAAGCTCATTTGAGAAGATGGCTGTTCTGCAATTTGCTTCAATATGGCTGCTCATTCCCATTTCGATTTTTTTTCCATTGTATTTTAGCCCAAAAAAGAATAATGGATCTTTTTTCTGCCTCTCATATAATAAGGAGCTCCTGCTCAGCCAGTGGTGGATAAGTAGAGTTTGGAGAATTCGGTGGAAATGATAGGGGCTGTGAATTCTCCGCTAGGACGTGAATGCTGCCTACTGAGAACTCAAAGATTAAATGCTCTTTGATGAAAAATGGAATTATGAGTGCAGGCTTGTCCGTGTTGAAGGATGCTTTGCTGTTATGGGAGGGGTGGGCCGTCTTCCTGAGCCTTGAAGTAAATCCCTTGACATTTTCTGATGTGATTTTTAATTAATTTGGAAGTTTCTGGTATATGAAAAAAGGAGAACGTCTTGCCTCTTGAAGCAATGTCCTTTTAATATCTGACCTGCCACCAGTTTGAAGGGCATCTTTAAATTCAGCCCAACCCGAGAGTGTTACCCAATCTAATGACATTCAGCGCAGCTTAGGCCACTCTGCAGCAAGGATACAACTCTGATTTGAGGGATGTAAGGCCAGTGAGAACAGTTTGAGAGGTTTTCTCATAGTGAAATTGATTTGTGGGGTGAATAGGTCTAGAATGGATCCTCAACGAAATGCTACTCTCCTAAAAAGGCCATGCCAAAAGATTCTTTGGAGCAATGCCATAGAACAGTGGTCCCTAACCCTCATCCTGAAGATCTACTTCCTTACATGTTTTAGTTAATGTTTTTTTTTTAACTGTATGTTGCACAGATACAAACAGGGGCAAAAGCCTGAATGCTGTGTGTTGAGATTTTATTCTTTTAAAATTGTTTTTAGACATGATACTACACAGTGATGTTCTGGTTTGCCCCACTCATGCACACATGAGCAGGATGGCACTAAAACCATGCACAAAGCAGCATAGAAACATTCAGCTTTGCTATAACCAAGAGGCCTGAACTGGATTCTTTTTCTGTTTTCTTCAACACATCATAGGGCAATTTTCACCAAATTCAGCAGGCGGCCAGGAGCATAACACCCGAGGAGCAGTGTGTGGGGATGGTATCTTACAAAAGTGTATCTCAGTGGTGCCACATGAAATCCTGGGATTTGAACCCACTCCCTAGCTACCAGGCCACCAAAAATATAATACATTATGTATAAGTACAATTGTAGCAGTCTTTTCTGCAGTGTTTTCCATTACGGTGTTTGTTTTATGTTTAAAATCCACTTCCTTGAATTTTGTTCATTTCTTTTGTTTTGTCAATTGAGATAACAGAGTTAAATCAGCTCTCTGCATTTACTTCATTGGTTCCTATCACTTGGAATCAGAATTGGAGTGAGCAGCAGAATTTCTAGACATTTCTTGCCATGTAATCACTTTAATAGAAGGAAGGAACAAGTCATTAAAAAGTTCTTCTGGTAGAAGCTCACACTTTAGACCTTTAAAAACTGGGAGGCAGTTCTGAGCTGCATTGAGGGAGACTGCTTGCGTTTTTTGAACGTGAGTCTTTTTTTCTCCTCCTCCAGCAGCAGGAGCGGAGCGATGGTGGAGAGGGAGGGAGAGACTGTCTAGTTGTCTGGGAATAGCCTAAACAAAAGGAAAAGAAAACAAGCATAACTGCAGTGAGCACAAGAGAGAAAACTGGTGTGATCTCACACTCTGACAGAGAGAGAGAGAGGTAGAGAGAGAGAGAGAAAGTACTTTGAGTTGATAGAGTACAAAGATAGAACACAGTGTACGTGTGGTCCTCTGTGTTTTGACAAGTTTATACAGTATTCTAGTAAATAAAACAATTTATTGAAAGCAAAGGGGGGAAAATGTGCATCTCATAAGAAACCATCAGAGTGTAAAAGTGGTTATTTGTGGAGAGTTCGGCTGGGGAGCATTTGTATTCCTCCATGTTTGGGCGACCCAATAGCTGGTTATTTTTACTCTCTCTCCTCTTTCATCAGGGAAGCTGGAGTGTTCATTAGAGTGTAATAGTCCGTGTGTATAAAACCCATCATCTGCACCCTTAGCGTCTGCATCGAGAAAGACACGGTCCTTTAGCCTGCTTCCGTATGAGGGACCTGCGGCGAAGCCGGAGTACTTTTGTGCCTGAAAGTATAATCAGCCTATCTCTCTCTGTCCATTGCTTTTGTTTTGAGTAATGGCAGTCAAGTGTGAGATATTGAGAAGGAGAGAAATAAAACCTGTCAGGAAGTGGCGATGGGGCTGAAGGTGCTGAGGTCCTGATTCCATCCAGGTGGCCTTGACCGCTCTACCCTTCTGGCCGAGGAATCTGGAGATGAAATAATCACACAGGCCTCGTGCTGCGCCCGATTGGCCAGTCTTCCAGGTTCTGATTGGCACAACTTCTCCTGTTGTGTTTCAAGTGTCACGTTGCTTTCCTGATTGGCCAGACCTAAAACTGGCCAGAGATGAAAAGCAAGTAACTCCTATATGGATTCCTTAGTGGTTCTTGGGTTTGAAAAAAAACTCATTGGTATGGAACTTGCACTATGTAGACAGATGTATTGCATTCAAATACATAGACATTAATATGGAGTAGGTCTTCTCTTTGCAGTTAGAATTTCTTCCACTCTTCTTTCCATAAGATTTTGGATTTTCAATGGGAATTTGTGTCCATTCATTCTGTAGAGAATTGATGAAGCCTGTCACTTATGTTGGAGGAGAAGGTCTGGCTCGCAATCTCCATTCCATTTCATCCCAAAGGTGCTGGATGGAGTTGAGGTCAGGGTTCTGAGTGGGCCAGTCAAGTTCTTCCACAATGAAAGTCATCCAAACATGTGTTTATGGAGCTTGTATTGTGCACTGGGTGGAAGTAGCCTAGTGGGTAAAACACTTGTGAGCCTGATGACTACAAAGTTGCAGGAGAAAACCTGTTCTTTCTACATTGAACCCCCTCAATTACTCCATTGTGTTCCTGTATCTAAAGATTGTAAGGTGCACTGTATAATGCCACTTTACTTTACTTCACTGGGGCATAATCATACTGGAATAGAAATGGACCCTACCCAAATGTGTCCACAAAACTGGAAGCAGAGTCTCTAAAATGTCTTGGTATGCTGAGGATTTAAGATTTTGCACTTCACTGAAAGTAAGGGGCATAGCCCAAACCCTGCAAAAAAGGTTTGTCCCAATACTTTTGTGTAGTGTATGGGGAGGTTAAAACATCTTTAAAAATGTTCTCACATTACTCATCTATCTCATTGCCCAAAATGGATCTTCAAAGAAGATTATTCAGGGAACCTTCAATGGTTCTTCACTAGCATCATTCCAAAGAAGTCGTTGTGGCCTTGTTTAAGAGTGTGGAATAAGGAGAAGGCAGGCTTGACCACAGGTGGCTTTTTCATTTTTTTGTTCCCTTGGACACAGATGATAGGTGCAGTTCAAAGGGCCTGTATCTCTAGAGGCTTCACACCAGCCTGGGCATGAATGCAATCTTTGTTCCTGGGATCCTGAATTCTCTAAGCACTTTACAGGATCAAGCAGGTTTTAAAGAAGCTCTGTGGTCAGACACAGGGAGAAAATCCACCTCTCTACTTATGTCCCTGTGGTGTGGCTGGCATGCACATGATCCAGACAGGCTTCTCAACAGAGATAAGAGAGGAGAGCATCAATCACGTCCGCCCACTTCGGCTCCAGCAAGTGCCCTAGTCTGCCAATCCCGATGCCTGGGAGGGGAGCGGGGTGGGGGGGATGGAATAGACTAAGAAGAGCCTACATTTCTCAAATCTCTCCTTCAGCAAGATCCAACAATTTGCAGATCTAATGTGACAAGCCTCAGGTATTAAAAAAAGACAGATGGACAATTCAACCTTTGCAAAAATCCTAAGAGGTCACTTTTCACACCGGTAACTTCCCATCCTAATCTCTGCGGGCTGCATGCATGCCTGCCACCCATTTGCTCGGCAGCCTGGGAAAGGAATTTATCTTGATGTGGCCATACAGCTGCAGACAGAGAAAAGCTGGCCTATCTATCAGATCCACCAGAGGGTAAACACTGGCTTAAATCAATCCCATAAATTTCATCATTTTTTTAATTTTGAAATATGCGAGCCATCATGGAGCCTCCAAATCAGTGGGAAAAGGGGAAAGGAGAGGGGAGCCTGCCAAATTGCTTTTGCTTAATGTGGATAGATGCTGGAATTTGCAGAGCCAGTAAATTACACAACCAAGCTCTTTTTTTTTCTCGTTAATTACAAAATGAGGATGATTTAGCAATGAATATCCTGAGATTTATGGGTTCTGTTTGTTCCAGTGATTATTATTATGCTGTAATTAAAATTATTTCTGATAATGTGCCTTATAACATATTAAGAAATACTAGATATACCATTGATGTCTTCCTTTACAGTCTCAAAGCATCTGCAATAACTCTTTATTATACTTAGGGATTCGGTTAAAGAGATAAAGGTCTTTGATGCAAACTCTGCATTGCTTTGATACATTGAACGTAAATGAAAAATACTCTAAGAAAACTCCAAAACATACATGACAAATAAACATTCAAAACGTATAAAATTAACTTTTGTTCAGTACAATTTTATGTTGTCATTTATTTAGTCATAGATTATATGATGATGATAATGGTGATTTTTATGTTCAAGGCACAAATACCTGCTTGGCACAATTTTGGTTTATTTAATTTTTAGTTTGCTTGTTTGCAGGGTCTTTACATTCCAGTGGGTTGGCATTTAACACACACAAACACAAACAGGCTGTAAAAAATTAGGGTAGGAAATCAGGGTAACACTTTATTTGAAGGGGTCTACATAAGGGTGACATGTAACCTTCATAAGAATGACATGACACATGTTGTGTACTTTAATGACACATTAGTGATGTTTATGACTCTTGTCAAAATGTGTCATTCCGTTTCTGGAATGTTCAGTTGAAATTGTGTGGGTCATCATCATCACAACTTGAGGTCCAGGAAAGTATGAATGACACAATATAATGGTTTTAATTATGGTGCCCTGACAGCCAGCTGTTCAGGTCCTTCACTTCACAAACCTAGAAGATAAGTCAGGCCAAACTTCAACTGTTTCATATTATAGTTTAACAATTATGTCAAGTTTTCATAAAAACATCTTACCAAACATCGTACATTTCTTTCTTGGGTATTTTCAAAGACACAGTCACACTATGTCATCTTGAAATGACACTTTATGACAACAATAATAAACATCACTAATGTGTCATTAATGTGCATGACATGTGTCATGTCATTTATATGATGGTTACATGTCATGCTTATGTTGACCCTTTAAATAAAGTGTTACCGAAATCTGAACCAAAATGGATTTGAAATTATGGACAGCAGTGTCGCTATTGCCTGTAATTTGACTATTTTCTGCAATCATAGCCTGACACAAACTCCAGCCTGACATAGTCCCCATGGAAACTCTTGTAGAAAGGAGAGTAGAATCTTCTATAGCTGTGCAGGATGGAATTAACTCTTTATTAAAATCTATGTTTGTGAATGCAATCGAATTTTTGCCGGAATGCTTAGACATCCCAGTACTTTTGTCCATCTTGTGTAACACTAATAAAGTAGATCCCTGTGTGTATTAACACAGAATTGTGTTGGTTGAGTTTGGTCAGGTTTGATGAGCCAAGTTAACTTTCCTCAAATCTGCAGAGCAAGAGGTTTCCTCAGACTCTACTGTCGGACTGACTTAGGATTTTGACATTTACCGCTTTGCCTAATAGGCATTACAATAAGAAGCTGCCATATCACACCTACAAGAAAGAGTAACATCTGAAGAAAGGATGATGTTAGTAATCGCTCAAACTATTATCGCACCCATAAAGCTAATTGAACATGAGAGTGCTGACACTCAGCCTGCATATTTTACAATTTTAGGATTATACTTTCAGGCACGGGTTAGTGCAAGGCATTCTAATCAGATTCCAAATCTGGAATTTTGTTGACTGTGCAAGATTATAAAATGTATGGACCCTTCATGAACAGCCCTTTCGTACAGTTGACAGGGTCATTCTTATACAAAAGCCTTGACAAGCCTCCGCATTACATCATTCAAAAGTTTTGCCTTTTAAGAGCTGAGGTGTCCACAGTGTAGGCTGGAAGTGGCACTTGCCCTCAACTTAAAGTAGAGTATGCGTTTTATCATCACTATCTGAATTCAATCATTTATGAGAAGCTTCCTATCCCTTAGCAGGCTGCTGACCTATCAGTCACTTTGGCACTGATTGGTGATTTTTTAGGTAGGGTTTCAGGGAAAATCACTTGGAGATTTAGCTCAGGTGAACCAAAAATATTAAAGAGTTATTACACTATTTGGACACCTGCATTCAAATACATAGACTTGAAAAGGAGATGATATGCTAAAGCACTAATATTTACTTTACTGGAAGTAAGCAGCCATGCCCAAAGGTGTGTCCCAGTATTTTTGGCCATATAGTGTACCTTAAATGTATTCCTTGCTGAACCATATACTGAATATATACTGAATTGGGGGTAAATGTCTTAATAATAATAATAATAATAATAATAATAATAATAATAATAATAATAATAATAATAATAATAATAATAATAATAATATGTTATTAGTACTATTATTATTTGCTTTTTTTTTTCTTTTTTTTTTAAGTTAGGTGCCACATTATTATAAAATGATAAAATCCTAAAATAAAAAAAGATGGTAAATTAGACTTACACATGGCAAATCAGTCAGCTGGCCTAGTACTTCAAGTCTTTAGAAGTCAAGAATTTCAAGTCTAGTTTCAAAGTCTATGAAGCATCACAGAGAATGCTTTATCATCCTTACCGTCTTTATTCTTGACATTGGAACTGTATATTAGCCCTGGTCAGATACTCCCAAGTTCAAATAAATATTCTAGTCACCATATAAAGCTTAGAAAGTGATCAATAAAAAACTGTAAATAAATTATGAATTTAACTGGTAGCTACTGACCTGTAGTAAAAAATTGAGTAATGCTTGTAGCCTTGTAAATAGTCTGGCTGCAGCATTCTGTACCTAATGGAGCCAAGCAATGGGAAAGCTGTTCAGTGTGTGATTCGGGTATGTATGATTGACATACAGTGCCTTACAAAAGTATTCACACCCTTGCTTTTTTCTAAATGTTTTTTTTTTATGAGATGGATCTGAAAAAATATAGGTGAAGTGAAATGAGAAAAACTATGCAAAAAATAATTTTAAAAAGCTGAAAATGGGTATGTGCATATGTGTTCAGCCCTTTGCCCTTTGCTATGGAGTCTTGAAACAAAGCTATGGAGTCTCGAAACAAAGGAATTCTCCTAAGAAGCTAGGGACAAAGTCAGGGTTGGTTTATAAGAATCAAAAAATATTGGATGATTTCTGGAGCACCATCAGAGCACCATAATTTATTTACAGTTTTTACTGATCACTTTCAAAAGGAAAGAACATGGTACCACAACAAACCTGCAAAAAAGGGCTGCCCACCAAAACTCACAGACCGGGCAAGCATGGCATTAATCAGAGAGAGACCAATGGTAACCTTGAAGGAGTTACTGAGTTCCACAGCAGAGACTGGAATATCTGTCCATAGGACCACAATAAGCTGTACAGTCCATAGAGGTGGGCTTTATGTTAGAGCTATTACTTAGTGTTAAAAATAAGAGGGCACATTTTGTGGCATGTGGGCAACTCCCCAAATGTATGGAGGAAGAAGGTCTGGCCATATAAGAACTTTTTGTCCACCAAAGAAAATGCAGGACATGAAGCAGTTTCATCTTAAGAAATGGGCTAAAATCCCAGTGGCAAGAGACTTGCAGCTATAAATTATGCAAAAGGCTCCCCAAAGTTGAAGTTTTCTGTTATTTGCTTGCTTCACACACACAAAAAAAAACATATTCAAAGTTGTAGGCATGTTTTGTAAATTAAATGATGCAAACTCTCAAACTATCCATTTAAATTATGGGGTACGGAGGCAACAAAACATGAAAAAAGGCCAAGGGGGTGAATACTTTTGCAAGGCACTGCATATGATGTAATGGATGATTTGCTCTGTTTCCAAATGGCAGGGATGCTCTAAGCCCAGGGATATTTCTCAGTTGATAAAAGCTTTTTTACACCAGTTTGTTAACATACGGTTCAAAGTTTCTTCTGGAATTTAATGGCACCTCTACATTTAAAGACACTGGTTTAATGTATTATGTGCAAATGAGCCCAGTTCCTGCTTATGTGAGATGTATTCCACTGTGGACCAATTACTAAAAATGTGTTTTATCAGTGTTGAGCTGAAGAAAGTTTTAGAACATCCAATTTCTCACATCATTAACACAGGCGGGAAAACTGATATCCTCGTTGTTCCGATCCGAAGACAGGTAGAGCTGTAAATGATCAATTTAACAGTATAAGTAAACTCACTGAGGTCCGAGGCCTTTTTGGCACTTTGAGGCATTGTGCTACACCTTTACATGTTTAAGTATTTCATCTAACTGAAAACATCCATGGCAAAGAGACAAATATTTTTATATTTTGGAAAATCTCAGCTATAATATTATGTAAGTAAAGTGAATGTAATGAAATTCATTTTACTTTTATTACCAAATTATATTCAAGAGCGCAAATAGAGAAAATACAATTGGCCATAAAACTGAGCCTTGAGGTACCCCATATGTAAGCACAGAGTATGAAGAATCCCCCTTACGAACAACAATTGCAAAAGTTCTGTTAGATCTATTGGAAAACCAGGCCAGTGCAATTCCTGACATTGCCACCCGCTGTTTCAGTCTACTGATCTTGATGACTTGATCAATATTATCAAAGGGGGCACTTAGGCCTAAGAGGATTAGCCCTGAAGATTGCCATTTAAGAATGTATTTATTCTTGGAACTATAATGTGATTGGAGACACTGGAGAGAAAACCTCCAGTGTCTATATTGCTATGACTTTCTTTAATATTTGAGATAGAAATGGGAGATGATCGCAGGTACAAGCACTGGAAACATTTTTAATATGGGGGCGTGAAGTACCTATGTCTCCTTTATTGTGGGGGGTTGTTGGGGGAGGGTATGTTCATCTCAAACTGGGAGGGACACAAACAGCCTGGGAAGGGCAAAGTGGTGAGACGATACAAATTATTTTGAAAAGTGGGGGCAACTGCTAAAATGCTTCTGGCACCAGTGATTGCAGCATTGTTTGGATCTGATGGGTCAAGGTTTGGTTTCTTGCTTAAGGGCTGAACTTTACGAGTGCCCAAATAACTACTCAGAACACATAAACGAAATTAGGCTACTATGTCACTGAATTCTTCGAAAAGTCTTATGGGGATGCTATCTACAGAACTAGAAACTGATGAACTAGTTCAAAGAGCTCCTGCTCTGAAATAAGTCCAAATGAACTCTAAAAGGCCCTTTTTACATAACGAACCTCTTTGTAAGACTGAGAAAATACAAAAGAAGTTCTGAACTTTGCTAGTGAATTTAGTTTTCTATAGCTTCACATGTAATAAATCTGGAAATCTCTGTTTCTCAAATAGAATTGACAAGGTCATTAGTAGTTTTAAACCGACACACGGTGCTGTACATAGATAGGCTGTAAGATATACAACATCTTTGCAGGCTTAAAGGCTGCATCATAAAATATTTTTTAAGTCTTTAAGATGCATGGCCAGTTTAGTAGCTTTACAAGTTCTCTCATCTCTGAGGCTTTTTCCTCAACAAATGGATCTCTGCTCTAATCCAAGAGGATCTTATAAGTTTTGCTCCAGACTTAGTCCAGAAAGGGATGACAGATTTTAAAATTGGAACTTATTAAATTCATCTACCAGCTGTGGAGTGTCATTAGAATCCTCGACCTTCCGGCGAGAGCAAGAAGCAGAAAAAATGTAGCAGCAGTGTTCACATTTACAAGTGTGATTCAACAAAATATCGTTACAGTGCTATTACGAGATACACAATTATCATCAATACTTTATATATATTTTAGATATTTGAAATTCAACTAAATGACATGTTCTAGTCTACAGTTGAGTAAAACATTTCCCTGTAAAATATAGCTATACTGACACCAGATAAACCTTAGAAGATTGATTGAAATCTATATATTTAACCAAGTTTTAAAAAGGAGAGGGGTTATCATTTGAAGCATTGATGTTGTTTAGAACCTCTTATTGGAAAGAGAAATACATTTAATAACAACATCTTAGCAATAACCGTCTGCCTAAAGTACATTCTCAACAAATGTATGGGATTAAAATAAAAATAGTTTTTCCTGTTTTTGCTAGTCCTCTCTTGCTTTGATCTTGCAAATGAGTCTCAAGATAGAACAGGGCATTGAGCAGAGAAGGCAGTTGTGGGGGTTTTGTTGTAGGTAAATCTATAGAATCACAAGTTTGACTAGGATTAGCATAGTCTACAATACCAGGAGTTAATGTAACATTTACTAGTTTTAACTATTTCTCAGCAGAGTTTAATCATAGAGAGTAAAATCAGTCATGTCAAATTTGAAGTGTTAAATTGAATGAACACTTTGAGAGTACATAACACTAATACTACACTAATAAGAGTATATAACATGTTAAACTAAATAGAGTTGAACAATTGAACAATTTCTGGCACCACACACAGTAAAATTAACTCTAAACATTCAGCAATATTATTATTGTAATTTTAACACTAAACTGAATGGGACTATGTATGCTCAGAAGTAGTGCTAAAATAAACTCTTTAAGAGTTAATCCATCACTGTCAGATTTACTGTGAAGAGTTCAGTCATTTTTATTTTTTCAGCTCTGAATAAGACATATTCTCTGCTTGAGCTTGACGGCTCAGGGTACAAGAGTGAATTCCATCCTAAAGAAGGAAGGACGATTCCAAAAGAGATTAAATTTGCCGATAAAAAATCAATTGTATGAGATGAAAGTCACCTACAGCAACAGTGCAACCTAAAAGTGTGGCCAAAACGCCATCCTAGGGCTAAAAGTGGACCAGAGATGAAGACAGATTTTTCACAAGACTGAAGCAGGATGTGCCCACTGATGTTCTTCCTCTATTATATCCACTGAACCTCCACCCAGAGGATCTCGGATGTAAGGCCAGTAGCACTAGCACTGGAGATGAAGGGCACTGTGTACCAGTGGTCCCTCGGCTCTGTGGATGTCTCCGGGTTTGACACAGCAACTGGAACACGACCAACCTTACAGCAGGTGAAGCAGAAGGAGGGTGACTTTGTGTTCTTCTAAAACGGAGAATCTATTCCCCAGCTGAACACAGCAAAATCGGGTCAGAAGATGATGGTGGAGGTCACAACCTGGCCACCTTGCTTCCAACTGCAAGATTTTTTCTTTCAGAATAAGTGGAAAGGCATTCATGGTTAAACAGAATATAAACTCATGTGTTTGTAGTTAACTGTAGAATCCTTGTGAAAAGTTACTCATATAAATCCTGACTTTAAAATGTAGTATGTAACATGATCCAAATGACCTTTAAGGTATTTTGATGGGGTTAAGTGGGTATTTGTCATGCACTTGGAGTCACAAAAGGGCCAGGAGAAAGTTTCAGGCGGTATGCACCAACAGAAAGCAGCACAATAAGTGCACAGCACACAGAAAACTCAAGGTATTTGAAGGCAAAGCATCCAAGGTTGAGTGGATCCTAACGGAGGGGGGATGGTTGGGTATGACGCAGAGCACACCAGAGGGACTTGTGCAAGCTCAGAGCTGGAAGACAGAAACGGCAGGTTGGAATGACGGAGATTGAATGTCGAGTCAGGTGAAGCTCATGAGGAAGGAACACACTGAGGATGATGACTGGAGGAAGGTATTCCGGAGACTGGGACATCTGAGGGCACGACACATGTATGCCAGCCACAACAATATCCGAGTAAGGCATCCATAGTCTGGATTTTAAAATATATATATCCTTTGGAACAACAAAGCCCCTCAGCAAGATTACCTAACATTTAAAGAGCACTCTCCTCGCTGAGCATACTGATAAATGAAAATATTTTAATTACAATGACTTTCATCATTTCAACAAGAATAGACATCTGCATAACACATAAAATAGCAGAAGTAAGATTTTTAAACACAGAGTTGCATTAGGACTTATCGCTTGCCACAGCAATGTGCCTGTGTTCTGCTGCAACTTTAATCTGAAATCAGTCTCAAACAGGTAAATACACTGAAAATTATTATTAGAAAGATTTTAAGTTAATCCTGCCGTGTAATTTTAATCTATTTCTAATCAGATTACTGCCATTTTTATGTAATAGGAGCATAATAAAGGGACTTGTTTAGCATCCTGATCAGGTCTTTGTTTAATTCTTAGCCATCTCCATTGAAAACTATTCAAGACAGATCAAAGGTAGACATCTCATGTGAGAATTTTTTTTGTGTGCTTCTACTCAGGATCTGCACTGGATTGTTTTACTCTAATGGAGAAATATGTGTCCTACAAGCCAGCCTGACTGACATTTTCAGAAACATGCATTAGAATTTTGAGAATTTTATTGGCTGTACCATCTCCAGCTTTATTTTGTTTAATTTCCCTTTCACAAACACCATAGTTCCCATTCACTTTCTGTATTTTTACCATTTAAAGACTGGTTTCTCTCCACATTTGAACATATTGTTCTAGGAAAAAACCTTTGATTGCTATAAAACCTTTACATTAAATGTAGAGGTAAGTGGCTCCCAGAACGACTATTTGGTTCCATTTGGCACTATTATGGTACTGTCAATCACACTGCAATCAAACATTCGATCCTCTTGTAACATATTTATCAGTATTGGGCCCCTGACAAGTGATCATATCAGTTTGTCCATGCCCAAGCCTTGCATCCTCCCTGTTCTAAAATATCTGATCAAGTTCATTATAGATCATTGGGTCTCCTGGACTGGAAGCCATTGGATTTATGCTTACACTCTCTGTGTCTTGTGTGATTTGAACAGAAACAACATCAAGCTTTAGAGGAAGCATGCATGATATAGATTTCCCTCTCTGGCTGGTGACAGAGACATATGGCTCAGAGAAAGTATTTATAGCACAGGAGGAGTGGGATTCGGTGGGCATTTCATAAGTAACCTACTTATGGGATTGACTGTCATTATGTCTTTCCTTCACTGTGTAACCCAAGTGAGCACTGGTGCTGGCAGTCAAAACACTGGATTAAAGTCTTACTCAGAAACCCCAGGAAAACTTCAGTAGGATGTTCAAGCTGTTCCGTCTAAGCACATTTCCAGAGCCGCATGGAACAGCAAAGCTCTGGGTGTTTAGGGGAGCCTATATGAAGAAAAAATAACAGTCAAAACAGAGTTTTTATGTGATTAAACTTGTCACTGTAAAATGTGCTTCTGACCTCTCTTTATATCCCAAAACTTCCCTTAAAATACAAAAATTCTCATAGCATCAACTGTGAATTTTCACAGCATTTTGACACATTTTCCTGAGATTCACCTTAAAATATCATTTTACACTATGCTAATACATTTTTTCACCTGAAGTTTTCTATTATTAATGCGTATAACATCAACAGCAAGGTATTGCATATATTGAAAATACAAGGAATAGATGTTTTATCAAACATTTTAAAATGATGTAAGGGAGCGCTCTTTACTGTTACAGGCTGCAAATGTTCCTAGATATACAAGCTGCCTAAATAAAGGAATTCCAACCATTTAGCATTCAGCACCACCAGTATACTGATCACTGCCTGGTCCTCTGGAATCATCTGCACCTGTTTCTTCACTGGTTCAGGCCTTCAGTTCATGTCTGTCTGAATGATGCATACGTAAGTCACTTAGTGGCTTAAGGCCCAAAAACACATTCATCAGAAACTGGTCAAGTTCAGGGACAGAATTGGAAATTAAAGTCCCTCTGGAAGCCTATAAGAACTATTGCTCAAGGCTACATAGGCTTCCTAGAAAGTCTAGGAGGCTCTTTGGAAACATAGAAAGGAGTGCAGGCTCAAGATTTATGCATGGTGCTGTATATTCAGTTTCAATAAATACACATAATACATTTTGTTTTAGTACTTTTAAATACAAGCAAAATACAACGTACTAATAAGAATAAATAAAGATCTGTTTGAAACTGGTCCACAAGAAATGGTGTGCCATATTAAGACAAGTCTGTGGTGGAGAGTGGCATGCTGAGCACTTCCCGACTGACTTCCAGTGAAAAAACTGAGTGTAGGTGAGGAAGGAGGAGGGATGGATTCATAGGGGTGTGGGATGTTTCTGAATGGAGGAGGCTGGTGTGGCTCTAGCCAGGAAAGAGGGGATCAAGCGTGCATTTGACACATCGGCACGGATTAGCTTCCTGGGGATACAGCAGCAAAAGCTTTCTATTCTCTCTCAATCCCTCTTCTTCTCAAAGCAGCTGGCCTGCTCTCATTCTCTCTCTCTCTATCTCTCTCACTCTCTTTTTTTCTCTATCTCACCTCAATCACCCTCTTCCATCTCACTAACTCCCTCTCCCTTTCCTCCAATCCTTCAGTCCCTCACTTGCTCTCTCTCTCTCTGTGCTCCTCCCGTTATAATCAGTCCCGTGCAGGCAGAGCCCTAATCCTATTTGTTCAAATAAATAATAAAAAGTGTGGCGATGCGCTCTGTGCACCCGTGGTGGTCTCTGAGGGTGGTAATTGCAGCAATTCAGCCCTGATCAGATGAGCTCGGTGGGGGCCAGGCAGCCGCCCAGCTCCTCTGTGACCTTGTTGCGTGTTGGTAATTTTCCACAGGCTTAGAGGATATGCAGCTGGCGGGTGGTAGTGATGGTGAGTGGGGTGGGGTGGGGTTGGGGAGAGGAGGGGGGGTGGGCACTGCAGGTTGCTAAGGCACAAGTATCCAGGGATTCAGGCATGAGGACCCTACCAGGGGACACCAGCCAGCCAGAGATGAGGCGGCAACACCGTCTTGGAAAAGGTTCTGAAGGGCTAATGATATAATTGCCAAGGAGTCTGATAGGGTTGAGCGGGGCTAGCGGGAGAAGGGGGTGTGCAGAGACTGCAGAGCATAGCGCTAAGCTAATGGGCTTACAATAGCTCCAAATATGGCTTTGTACAATATGCCATGTATTACTAAGCAATTTGTTTGGTTCAATTTTGTGAGCCATCCATTCCACAATGAACCATTATTGAACTTGACAATTATGATCTGTAAGCAACAACACTCGAATGAACATATTAAGATTCACTCAACACAGTGATAAAGGCTGTTTCATTCTGTCTGGGGTAGGTGTTGAAAAGACGCTCCAGCAACCTTTATAATATTTTCAGACCATATGCCCATATGTATTAGCCATGCACTACTAAACCGTTTACTCCAATTGCAGAAATGTACTCACTTACTGAACTTAACATTTATCATCCCTGTCTAGTAGTACAACTATGAATATGCCAAGACATCCAGAGCATGTCCATTCAACGATGTTCATTTTTGCTGGATCCATAGCTGGTTTGATCTACAGTGGAACTGAAGGCTATGTAAGTGTTTTCACTGCTCTACTTCACCCACTTCAACCTAGAAAACACTTTTGTTGATTACTTTGACTAGGTTTGAGTATGGAGAATTCCATAAAAAGTATAAAGTGGGGGGCAACAGAAGTTTCAGATCCATTGATCTAAAGCATTGGTACTCTAATCATGGAGTTCCCAAGCTCTGCATACATTATATAGACAACATTATTGGGACACACCTGTTTTTCAGGGTCTGGTCTAGGCTTCCGTCCAGTGAGGGACAATCAAAATGCTTTAGCTTTTTAGACAAAGCCATGCTTACAACTTGGTGCACACAATTGCGAGCCAGGTTTCCTCATCCAACATCAGTGCCTGACCTCATAAATGCTCTGAAGAATGAATGTATCTTGTAGTTGGTATAGCAACAAAGAAGGGGCCAACTTCATAGTAAATTCTATTTATTTCAATGTACTGTTATTAAAGTCCTTGTTGGTGTAGTGGTGAGGTGCCTCAATACTTTTGTCCATATACATAATTTGATCCAACATACTACTAATTAGATACAACAGGACCTGGCTTGAGAACTTTTGGTATAAATTAGAGGCTAATTTTGTCTATATTTACTGATAGTAGGTCATTTGTTATTTTTTAAGAGACATGATGGCCCAATTGGTGCACACACTTGCTCCAATACCACGAAACAGCACACCCACTCCCCCTACAGGACTTTGTTGTCGGACACCCTAATCATAACTGTAAAACTTCTGATTCAACAATGACATAATATCCAGTTGTGTTCCCTACACTTCACTTGAAGTGTTATGACTGTGTGTTAGGATATGAGTGTCATGGATCAATAACAGCCATGCAACACTTGGTAAATCATTATTGACCAAATAACTCCATGTATTTTGCCCCAGTTTGTGTTGAAACTCAAGATGTCAGACATAATGCTGAGCTTTCTTAGGTGTTCCTTTGTCACATACAACCGAAGTTAAAGTTATTAAAAATATATAATAATAAGAGCTTCTGGAAATTTAAACACTGTGTGATTTGGAAATGCCCATAGAGAAAAATGGCCATTAGTATAGATTTAAGAAACAAATGGAAAAATACACAATATCTTTGTACCTGGGAGAACTTTCAGGATAGTTTCCACCCACAAGTGGGTTAGGAAAACCCGCAGGTTGAGGGAGGGTCTCCTTCGATATTCCTTTATTTTCTAAGTGTGAAGGTATATAGTAAGTGCACCTTTAAACTGTGTACAGTGGATTGAGTTTACTCTGACAGGATTTCTCCTGTTACTTACATTATGAGTCAGGCTGACGAGACTAACATGTTCAACTAAACAAACCTCTCTCTCTCTCTCTCTGCTACTATTGGATGTAGTCAGAGATTGACACTTTAGGAATCAAAGATGCATTATTTGTGATTTTATTTCTTAAAACGAAATGTTTCTAAAAGTCCGTCTTTGGTGTCACTGCTGAGAACCTTGCAGTAACTTTCACGTGAACCAGCCTGAATATGCAAAGGCTTCAATGGAATGGCAATTCAAGTCAACATTCATTTTAAGAGCCTACAATATAGAGCAGTCCAGGAATATTTTTGTGCAGATTTGGATGTTTTCTGTCCATTCATTGATTTCATGGTCAAAGTGTGTAGGTCAGAGCAGGGAAACTCTAAAATTCACTGCACAAGGTTTGTGAACCAATGCTGGAGACCAAATGTTGTAAAAGTGAAACATCTTCCCATTTAATTCTGTTCACATCACCCCGGTCCCATGTGCTGTGATTTATGGCACATTGACATCTGTTTTTAAACAAAGCCATTTCCCAGAATCACTCCCCGCTTGCTGTTATCGTTCTCTAAAGTAATGCAGTTTTCCGGGTTCCCACCTCTGCCGCCCACTGCAAACATCCCCGAGGGTGAGGCCGTTGCAGGCCTGCGCTTATTTCTCTGCGTTGTTCAGGCATTGAGTCGGAGTCAGGCAAGGGTCAGGTTGCGTGGTATTAACTGGATGGTTAGGGGATACATTCCCACTTCCTTGTATCCCATCTGTTATTGAACTGTTCCATCTTGCCAAGGTCGTGATGTCATTTAGGGGTCTGCCACCTGAAATCCCTTGGTCAGATCTGTGGGCACTTTCCATGTTTCTCCTGTTGTGCCCAGGAGGGAGGGAGTGTGTTATAAACTAGGGCTTTCCACTTCTACCATTTGCCTTATTTGTTTTAGGTATTGGCTTTAGGCTACTGGCAAGTGAGCAAGTCTGATGAAATTCTATTTTTCTACACAGGACAGAGAAAGAGAGAGAGAGAAGGAGATAGAGTGAGAGAGAGAGAGAAAGAGAGAGTGAGAGAGAGAGAGAGAGAGAGAGAGAGAGATGGAATGAGAAACTGAGAAACTGAGAGGTAGAGACAATTAGCTTAAGGCTGCGACTATGAGCTGATACAAGAATGGCCTCCATACTACCGATTACTCCCGAAGCATTAGAGATTATCTGCTAATCATTTGCATCACTGAGTTGCTTCACAATCCACATTGTTAACACTTGAAACAGAAGCTGGATTCATCCATCATGATCATTAGCTCTGTACTTAGCAAGTCTAGCAGTTTAAATCCTGCACTGCACCAGAGAACCAAATGTGGTGAACAAGCAGTTCAGCCTAAGAGAACACACGGAAAGGGGCTTGTCACGGGGGTATTGTTCAATTTGTCCAATCTTTCGAAGATTCATTCTCGTTTTGGCTTTGATTGCATGTTCATGGGGACTCCTGGGTCTTGACTGATGAAAGCTCAAATTATCATCACATTAAAGCAAATAGAGGCCTCAAAAGATCATCATAAATTAACATTTAGGATCACAGCACGAGGCAGAGCAGCGCAAATTCATTCTCCACCTCCCGCCTGCCTTAAATCTAAAGCAATCTAAAAATATCTCTCCATTGAGGAATTGTATCGAAGAGTACAAGATTCATTGCATCAAACAAAAATCGATAGAACTTTTGACACAATAATGGACAGGAAGAATATTATAATATGTTACATTCAAAATATATCAAATATCCATCAAATCAAGTGAATTTAAATGAGTTAACAACTCACACCTGGATTTGAATTTCTATATACTGAATTCCAGTATAGGGAGCCATTTGAGGGACAACCTTGTTTCTTGTCTGTGTGACTCATGTACTGTATTTCTCTTTACAGTATGGTGCTTAATGTCTGGTTAAGCATTTCTGAGATAGTTCAGGCCCTCCAACATTCAGTCTAGTGGTTTTGGCTCATATCACATACTGAGTACTGGATCAGTGCATGCCCAATGCTAATGGTGTGTGGGGCATATGTTTCAAATATGTGTATCTTCATTAGGTTTTTACTTGTGAAAATACGCAAGTCAACTTCAATCACCATACACGTCTGCTACATTATTTCAGTGGTTGGAAATGGTGTAGACACTCAAACCCTTACTTTAAGTGGGCAGCATTCTCTAGCCAGAGATTTCTTGACCTTAGTAGGAACAGAACGCAGCAAAAATGAGCTGCAAATGTTGCATCTTGGATTTGTGGGAACTGTTGCGTCAGGTTCTGAAGGCCTTGGCCGCAACCCTTAACAGCAGGGCTGCCAGGGAAAGTCAGCTAAAGTCTGAAGGAACTGCAGAACTATAACCGGTGAAACAACTTTTTTCCTGTTCCAGAACACTGCGTTATAATCCTTCAGACAAATAATACGCTTCAAGGCAGTCTGTCTTATCTGGTCGTGTTTTTTTTTTCCTCTCCTAGCTAAGATTCTTTTAACTCAGCAGCCCTCCTTCAAGCAGAAATTTACAGAAGACCCTTCAAAGTGATCTCCCTTAAATCACTCAGTGAGTTTGCCAAGAAAGGTTTTTTTTGCACCTCTTTTGTTCAAAAAGCGTCTTCGAGCCTACATTGGTTGTAAGCTAAACAATGGCTTTAACCAATTTCAAGAGTACTTTTACTTCCATGTAGGACATTTTAAACGTTTTGATCTGACTGGGAGAAGCAAGAAGTGAACCGTGATACGGAGGTTAAACCATCATTTTGTATTACAATGGATGATTGAAAGTCTGTATTTATCATTTGGACTGAAAAGTACAAAAAAAGGTTCCTTGCCCAATTAGCTACCACATTATTTCCCTAATTATTTCTGTCTGTAGTTCACATTTATGTCCCTGAGTTACGTATGAGGGGGCTGGTGAATTAAAAGGCACTCAGATAGAGGGGCAAAGGCAGCCATAGAAAAATGCATTGATTCCCTAATGAATCTTTTCATAGGGGGCATATAAAAATGAAGGTAGATGAAATATGAGTGTGAAAGTCCTGTTTAAATGTTAAAGGGCCCCTGTATAGTCACACAGTACACTGTGTGATTTTTATTTTTTGTATATTTAATCCACTTTAATCCCAAATGAAACAGGGGGCAGGCACTGGTGCCTGGGGAGTTGTGCGTTTGGATGGTACTTTGCTCAATAGTAGCCCAGTGGTGCCACTAGCAGGCCTTAAATTCAAACCCACAGCCTTCCGATTACAGGAAAGACTTCTTAAACATCGGGCCACCAGCTGCCCCGAAAAAAACGACCATGCGTTGGCTGGGAATTGTACACAGGTCAGCTGTTTGAAAGGCAGCTGGGCTCACTGCTATTCCACGAAAACTCTTTTATACTGGCCGCACTCTCTCTACATACTGTTAAGATTTTACACCAATTAAAAGGTACTCCTAGAAGGTTATGTTCTAAACAAGAACTATTTTTAAGACTGTGATTATACACTCCTGATCTAACCAAGGCTTGCAATAACATTTCTAGCCTAAATGTCATCTTGATCTTGTTTTGAGACTTATATAAGAGCGAATTGTAAGCTCATTAAGATATTTTTAAGCTATTTTTTTCAAATTTCAAGAAATAGTGTAAATATTTTCTGGCAGAAAATACAACTTATTTTTTGTTCAGAGATTTCCATTTTAATAATTTTACTCTTATATCATTTATTATTCTCAATACAAGATCAAGAAGACTTTTAGGCTTGAAATCAGATTGCAAATCTTAATTAGATCAGGAGTTTTTGCTGGAGTAGTATTGATGCCACAGGGGCCCATGACCAGGAGATGATATCACTTTGCAAAACCAGGATTAGGATACTTCTAATATACTGTTCAGGCATTGTGCCATTCACTCATGCAGCTCTTGTACCATGCTTTACTTTCTGCACAGGTTCATCCATGCCATGCAAATCCCCACAAACAGGAGGTCCTCGCAATGAATATCCATCGCTCCTTCTTTTTCTTCCCCACACCATGGTGGCCAGGTGGTTAGGGTCCTGCCCTGCAAAATGGAAGGTCATGGGTTTGAATCACAAGACTGCCTTTGGCACCACTGAAGTATTGTTGAGCAAAGTACTGTCCCCCCACACTGCTTCCTGCTAACGCTGCATTCCTCTATACTCACTGCTTCACTTAGGTGAAATGTAGAGAATAATTTCAATCTGTGGTGTGTTCACATATGACAAATGGACACTTTACACTCTTGTAAAAATTTCAGCGCGATATTCAAGCATTACTCAGTTGATGCAGGTGCAGCCACACTAACAAGCGAGGTAGTTTTGGGCCTTTTCTCACTATGATTCTGTGCAAAACTGAACCTAAACTAAACAAAAAAACACAACTATTGTTGTAAACGTCCCACTTTTCAGGCTGTAACCTAGACATCGCTGTACTTTCTGATAATGTATCAGCTTTTGTTTGCACATGAACCCTTTTGGTAACTACCCAGAGTTACCAGGTAGGTCAGGATCCATGGCAGGACATCATGTTAATTAAATATTTTGGTAAAGTTGCACATGTGTCAGAAGCTCAAAAGAGCAGTGGAAAGAGAGGGGACAAATCACAAAAAAGCCAAAACCAAAACAGAAACATTTAGTCCAATATTTTATCAACTAAAGGCACTGTTCTCTCTGAAACTGTCCAATTCTATTACACTCCGTCAAGGGATGTTGAGCACAAATGAAATGTAATAATTTATACATCCTAGCATGATTGCTTTCCTGCTTGCCTGTCTCACACTACTGTGAAGCGAGAACTTGTCCAGAGTTGTCACAGTCCATCCTGCCTCTGTTTTATTTTTCCCCACAGGAAAGTGTCAATCATGCAACTCATAATTAATCCATAATTCATTAGTAATTCTCTTGGCCTGCCTTCTCTTCTTTACTGACCACCATATGTTAATACCATATGTCTCGCTATTACAGAATGCTGCCTCTTGAAATGACTTCACAGCTCTGAAGTGTCTTTACTTTGGTATTTAGGCTCAGGTGATACTGGTCAGATGGCTGGTACAAATATAAACTGTTACGTCTCATCTTTTAGCCAATTTTGAAGTCTACTAACATTTTTCTGCCAGGTAATTAAAAACATATATAAATGTAGATTGTATTTGGAAAATTATAACTGGCCAAATTGAGCCAGTACACATGTGTGGAAACTTGGAGGGTTTTCACAGATCCCGAGGGCTTATTTTGAACTTCATAGCAGAGAAACAATGTCTACAGCTTCTGTTTGACTTTGCATTTAAATACATAGACTTTAATATATAGAGTTGGTTCCCCATTGCTGCTTCCATTCTTGGAAGACTTTCCACAAGATTTTGGAGTTTCTGTGTGTATTTATGCCCATTTATTCTGTAGAGACCAAGAAGATTTTGGACAAGAAGCCCTGGCTCACAATCTCCATTCCAGTTCATTCCGAAGTTGATGGGGTTGAGGTCAGGGCTCAGTGGGTCCAGTCAAGTTCTTCCACAGTCAGTTATTGTCTTTCAGTCATGCCGGAATGGAAAAGGTTTTTCCCCCAAACTGTATCCACAATGTTGGAAGCAAAATGTCTTGGTATACTGAAACATTAAGATTACTCTTCAGTAAGGGGCCTCGCCCAAACAGACGAATTAGGGTGGTGGCCTAGTGGGTGGAATACTTGCTTCTGGACAAAGATGTTTGAATTCTTCCTTCAGCACACCACCACTGGGATCCTGATCAAGGCACTTTAACCCAAGTTGCTCCAGGGAGACTGCCCCCTGTAGTTAGGGAATGAAGTTGCTTTGGATAAAAGCTTCTGCTGAGTGGGTGGAGGTAGCTCAGTGGGTAGGATACTTGCCTCTGGACCAAGAGCACATGAGTTCGAATCCTACCCCCAGTACAACACCACTGGGTCCCTGAGCAAGACTGTTAACTCCAAGTTGCTCCAGGGAGACTCTCCCCTGTAGTTAGGGAATGGAAGTCTCTTTGGATAAAGGCGTCTGCTGAATTCCATTAATGTAATTGAATGCTGTGAATGTACATAGTTGTAAAATGCAACTTCGCAGTAAGTGGAGCTGATCAATTGGGCAGTGAGTGTAGATCAGGTGAAACCTAATGCAGCTGGCATATATCTGAAAGTGTATATATAACTATACAAATATTGTTTCTACATTTTTCTGTGGTATTATGACAACGTTACTGATGTACACTGTTTATTAGCTTTGATTCTTCTCTGCAGGGCATATCTCCTACTGTGGACTCACTGATCTTCTTCGGCAGGGTTGTGTCTTTGGAACGCCCCATTGTGCTCCGCTAGTGCAATGCAGTGTGCCACAGCCCTCCAGCACCTCGGCTCATTTCAATATTTATTGAAACTTTACCAAGCCCTCTCAAAGTGACACATAGCAATCATGTTTTTTTTACTTGCCTGGAACCGATACACTGCAGCTCCTTGAAGTTTTTCATCTGTTGCTGTATGGAAAAGGAAGGGAGATCAAGCTGCCCAACCATTCCTCTTCAGCAGAGGAGAAGTTTAAATCAGAATCAGGTAGCAATCACAGCTGCTATCACTCGTGAGAGCAGGTAGCTTCACTTCTGGAAAGCAGCAGAGCAGGGAGAGTAATCCATTCCCTCTCAAAACGAATCCATACTGAGGCCACCAGAGTGGAATTACCTCCTGCAGTCAGAGAACTTGGTTACACCAACACAAGAGATTAAAATAGCTAATAAATACACAATTACAATGACAATTACAAAGTATTTGTCGCAAATGCCATATATTGTTATTTTTAGGAGACCCTACTCAAAACTTCCTAAGCATGTTTCCATGATTAGTATTAGAGCCTTATTAGAAATGAGGCTCATGTGACGGTGGGGGGTGTGGGGGGTGGGGGTTGTAACAGCAAGGGCACTGGGACTCACAAACAAACCAAATTTGTACCCCTGGTTGGTTCATTTTGGAGGAAGCAGGACAAAATATATCCTTTTAAGAAAACTTTATTAATTCAAAATAAAGCCTTATTATAAATGAGGCTCATGTGATGGGATGTTGTGACTACAAGAGCACTAAAACCAAAAACCCAATAAAGCCACCAAATTGCATAAAACCAGTCAAGAGTCTCGAGTTAAAATTCTAAAAAAGAAAACGTGCACGCTTCTCCTCAACCTGCGACTGGCACGGGTTAGTCAAACTCCTTGTCAGCTTCTCACACGTCTGTTCCGCCTCCACAACCCGCTCCCTTACTGCTCATTACGGCTAAAACAAAACTCTGGCAGTACAGCTGCCTCATTCCGGGCTCCACATCTCTTGCGATCGACGGCTTTCCAGCCTTCGAGCACGTGAACACACAGTCCACTCGTACGGCTCCATACTGAACGAAAGTTCCTTTAAAGTTCCATACTAGGGGAGAGCAGATCAGCTCACCACGGCGTCCCCTGGCTCCAACTTGGTGAGAGTTTCTAGTTCACCCCCGCGCACTAGTGCTGCCGAATGACTACCTCACTCCGAGCGCCACAGCTCTTGCGGTCGTCGGCATCTGTGTTCTCAGCCTCCGAGCACGTGAACACACAGTCCATTAGTGCGGCTCCAGCCTCCACGACCCGCTCCTTTAAGCCGGTTTCAGACCGAACGCGGCATGTGCTGCGCTCGCCGCGGGGCTTGCGCTTTCTCTTAAAAATCAGCAAGTTGAGCTCAACGCGCCGCGCTTGCCGTGGGGCTCAGCGCAAAAAA
>JBBKCR010000001.1:5788808-5802413 GCA_037577295.1 Ladigesia roloffi
GTGTGTGTGTGTGTGTGTGTGTGTGTGTGTGTGTGTGTGTGTGTGTGTGTGTGTGTGTGTGTGTGTGTGTTGCACAGTGTGGCCCATTTTAACCCTGAAGACAGCCGTTATAAATCAGCAGTATTTATAATCCACATAGCCTATTAAGCAATTAACTAATTTTGCATTAAGACAGTTCCATTAAAGGTTGAACTAATCCATCTGATAAGGCACCTATAATATTGCTATATTGATTCATGCCTAATTAGCTCTCCACATTAAGGCTTGACTTAAAAATCTGTACTAAAGGCTGAAAAACAGGTTTCTCTTTTCATAACGCCGCATGTATTTATGTGTTCAACCTCAAGAGTCCACTGCTTAGCAACTCCGTGTCCTGGAAACTAAAAAATCATGCGGGCATTCTGAGATCAATACACAGTGTCTCAAACCAATTATCCCATTCATCAATAGCTTTGTAAAGGCCACAAGCCAAAGAACTGAAACAGAAAGAATGGCCTCGGCCAAGACTTAGAAAATAATCGGTTTTAATTATTTAATTTTCTTAAGCAATCTTCTGTTTTAAAACAAAGTTTAATCTGAACCCAAAACATCCAATTTGTAAAATTCATGTATTTTGGGTGCAGAAACTATGCAGGAACAGAACATAGGTTAACCTCCAATGTCTAGTCATGTTTATGCACCACGTACATCATTCTTGGATCACTTTCATTCTTTCTGTATCCCTGACTTCCAGACAAGGGCAACCTTAATGCTTTAGCAGACCAAGACATATTGGACAATGCCATGCTTCCAATGTTGCGGAGACAGTTTGGGGAAGAACCTTTTCTATTTCAGCATGACTGTGCTCCAGAGCACAAACCGACCTCCATAATAATGTGGCTGGATGAGTTGACTGGCCATGCAGAGCCCTGACCTCAACCCCATCCAACACATTTGGAATTAACTGGAAGGGATATTGTGAGCCAGATCTTCTACTCCCACATAACTGCTTGACCTCAGAAATGCTCTACAGCTTGAATGAGCACAAATTCCCATAAAAACTTAAAAAAGAAAAGTTTATAACTGCAAAGGGGAGGCCAACTCCATATTAAAATCTATGTATGTAAATACACTGGTATTCAAATCCTTGTTGATGTAATAATCAGGCATCCCAATACTTTTGTCCACATTTTGATTGTAAAGTGCCTCTGTACTGATTGTCTGACACGTCAACAATTCTGGACTGATATGTGCAAAAGCAACACACCTTATCACTTCAACGTGACTGGACAGTCTAAACTGCTGTAGAATGAATGAATGGGCAAATGTATTCATGGCTGTGACATCACAAACACAATGGGCCCAATTTTCAGGGTCAGTCGCGCATTGTTTGAAGTCAGAAGCGCGGTTGTCTTTGGGGGAGGGGCCAGCGCAAAGTGCAATAATGCCAGTTGGAAAAGTGAACTTTGCGCCTGGCGCATAGTTCAAATGGGTTGTCTTAAATGAGTAAATTAGTCATGGGTGTGTTTTGGACGTAGCATGCAATAAACCTATCAGTGTTCACACTCTTCCTCCCTTTAAATACCTGGCACATTTTCAATGGCGTGCTGTGTAGAATGAGGTGAAGACACGGGAATTGATGTTCGGGGAAGGAGGGAATCCTCCCAAACCCTTTGCTAGAGGTGCTTATTGTAACAGCCCACCTATCCATTTTAAAGAGTATATTTAGTGTAGTGTAGATATGATTGTTATTGTACACGTGATTTCAAAAACACCATATAACAGTGCTATAAAAATCATCTATGCCATAAAACTCAGTAATGAGACGTTAAAATTGTTTTTAATCAAATAAACATTGAATAAAAATTTTATAAAATAAGAATCACTTAAACAAATCTGCATAAACTCATGGAGGCTCGATCAGGGGAGGGGTTCCCAAAGCAGCAATGATTTCCCCCGAACATTTTTTTGGGTCTTATTCCAAATAAAGTATTTTATAAGGTCAAAAAGATGTGTTCTTTCTTGATAGATGTAAAGACGCGGCGTACAGGTGTTCAGCACGAAGCACAGCGGAGGGGGGCCTCTCATGCTAAGGGGCTGAATCGGCTACAACCTCTCCGACGTCGAGGGAGCCTGTGTCCCATTAGATACTCCATCTGGAGAACTTCCGAACAACAAGCGCATCTAACTTTAACAGGGTAAGTAAGACACATAAACATATCTAACCAAAATATGAGCTGGTGATGTAGTTTCGTGTTTTTTGACAAGCTAGCTTGAAACGTGTATTTATTTACCTATTTGTCTGGCACTATTGGTCAAATAGACCATCAGTTACTTGTTATAATACTCGTAAAACTTAGTTGATTGGAGAAATCACTGATAATTAATATGTATTTTAAAAATAATCATGGTGTGACGTAGGTGATATCCATTTGAAATTTATATTTTGAGGACTGCACAGTTTTCCCTCACATGAAAACGTTTTTTTTTATGTGCTCTGCTGCTCGCTCCTGCTTTTGAAAGAAGCAGCGTGTGGGCACATTGTGAACTCCCAAAGCATCAGGCGTCCATATTATAGCCTTTGAACAATGCACGAATGACTATAGACCAGGTTTTTTCTGGTCAGTGGCGAAATTACTTTCACTTCTCATAAAATTGCAAATTCGCACTATGCACCATGCCAGACCCCTTCTTTTCAGTGACCCGCCCTACCCAACGCATCGTCATTTGCTATATTGACAACGTACATTTCTGCAGTAAAAAAAGAACGATGCGCTTGCACAAAATAGCAATGATGAGTTGCGCCAGTGACGAAATCATGGTGCGCCAAGTGCATTATCGGGCCCAATAAATGTTCTTTTTACACTCTTTAGTTAAAAAAAAAAACATTAAATATGCACCCCTTAAATTTGCATCAGTCAGTGTAAATTTGATCGTACCAGAAAGTATAGGAAAGTGGATTCCCAGTCCCTTTCTCAGAAATCGACACACCCAAAGCCCTCTTAGAGCACGACATGCGTAATACAGTCCTTCGCCCTTTCGGATCAAGCTGGCGTTCATTAAGTGGATATGGAAAGGGTAATGACAATGGCCAGTGTTATCTGCACTTCTCCTCTGGGGAAAAAAGCAGCCCTCCTGCTTCCACAGATGAAGAGTTAACCTTGACATTTCCAGCTAATGGCACAGACAAACACTCATCCTCTCATCTGCTCTGCCCGCACCTCTCCTCAGCTGGCACATTCTGTCCTGGTTTTAATCTTTCAGCACGTTCACAAGTCTCTCATGACTGCTGTCTGTTTTCATATTCGAGTCCTCCAGGGCTCTTATATATTAGAGAAAGACCTGGTACCCTGTAATAGGCCAGACATATCTAATGATATATGAAGTAAAAATGTAACGAATCAGGGCCCCCTTATTCATATTCTCACCATTATAACCAGCGAGGAGTAAACTCTAATTATTTTACACTTCTAACTTATTGAAAGAAAGTGATATGCCATATTAACAGATCATTGCAGAATGTAGTGTTATTTTTAAATTGAGCTCTTGTTTAGCAGAAACATAAACATCATTTATGTTTTGCCATGTGTTTGATTTACCCTGTTAATGTAAACAAATCTTACTTAGTAATTTAACATATTATATTAACATATCATGTATATTATATCATTTTGTAATGTATTAAAATATGTTCTCTGATTTATATTATATTATATTATATTATATTATATTATATTATATTATATTATATTATATTATTATATTTAGGGCTGGGCATGTCAATGTGGTATTGTTATGTAAACGAATTGTTTACTTCAATGGGACATATTCTACTGCTTTTTAAACAAGTTATAATAGATCTGTGGGCTACAAAACATGTTTGTTAATTTCTTTGTACAAAGTCACTCACATATAAAGAGATCTCATCAGCTATTTTCTTGACAGTTTCAGTTCCTTTCTAAATGAGCCATTTTAGTGCTGTCACTTTTGTGCAAATAAGCTGTTGCTGGCCATGTCCCACCCATCCCAAGCTTATGCTGCACATTTAACACAGGTCAAACAGAGGTGCTTGGACCCTGTTATACCCTGAGTCAGCCCCAGAGCAAGATGAACATAACACCTTATGTGTGACTTGCCTTTGCCTGTAGCCATAGTGCTCAGTGTGGTACACATGTTCGTAAAACCAGCAGACAAAAATGGTTGGTCTTCAACTAATTTAGCGGTTGGTGCTTGACAGGTGAGGGGTGGTTTTATGCAAATTTCCTCTTCCTGACGTCACAGTAGGGGATAGTCCAAACGCCTCGTAAGGGCGTATGACTCCTGACACCAAAAGTTCAGTTTACATCAAAACGAATGTAAGGGTTTTGAGTTTATAGGAGCACCCAAATGGAAATACAAATGAATGCAAACATGAGATTTGCATAATTTATCCCCTTAAATGCCAACAAATATTTTATCACATGTTAATGCAGATTTTAAAAAATGCTTGTGTGTGCAGCGCTCTATATATCGGGAGTCAGGCGTCCCTTTACTTTGTCCATTAAATATGATTGGGATATTTGACCATTACACCAATAGGGAATTTAATAACATTGCATTCAGATACTTTCAAATGGAGTTCCTACCCCTTTGTAGCTACGATAATAGTTCTGCCCCTCCCATGCACTGAACTCTGGGGTTAATTTGTGCTTCTATAACAATCCAGGTAAAATATGAATGCCCTGAAGTAGCAAATATAATTTATATGTTATATATTTGATTTGATTACATTCAAGGTTTATCAGAATTATAGAGAGAACTATAAGAAATAATACAAGATATGGATAAGATAAACCTTTATTTGCTAGATTTGCTTTATTTTATATATTTCCCACACCTGCCGTAAAAAAATATTTGAACGGCAGCTGTGTTAAAGGGAACCTGTGTTTGGAAACCAAATGTTCTTGCTCATATAACAGTACTTCAAAGATAAAACTGTGTAATACACTACTATCGAATTAATTATTTAATGTTGAATATAAAAATGTGATTATTCGCGATTCATCACATAAAACCATGCTCATTAATCTCAGTTTATACTGAAAGATGTAAACTACAAGACTGTAGTCGTGTTGTGTTATATTTCATTTAATTACTTAAAATGTAAAGTATTTAAGGGCACATTGTGTTAGAAAATCCTTTATTTGGATTCCTTGTACCCCTCATGCATTCTGTATATCAGTAACATTAATGATTGAGTATACAATGGGTACTGGCCTTTAAATTCACACAATATCACACATTGTAAACTTATTTTCCTATCATGCACCCCTACCCATTACTGTCATAGCCACGTTATCTATGCATTATTTCTGCATATATTCGGATCCCATATGTTGTTTCTTAAGCTGCAACTGAGGGGTTATTTAAATTGCTCTCATATCATAAGGGGAAAAGATGACACGTCAGAGCACACAGGACACAAATAGTGTTTAATGGGAAAAAAATCAACAGCATGTGCATCAACAGCACATTTCTACTCCCCATCCCCACTCTCTCTTCTCTTCCCTTCAAAGGCCAGGAACCTTACCTTTGATTTGCTCTTCTTTCTCCCGCTTCTGTTGCCAAGCCATCTGGCAGGAATGGAGAGGGGAGCATAAAGATAGTGTGGCGAACTAAAAATTGAGAGAGAGAGAGAGAGAGAGAGAGAAAGAGAGAGAGAGAGAGAAAGAAAGAAAGAAAGAAAGAAAGAAAAGAGGGGCCGACATTATCACTCCACAGTCCGATTAATCAACCTAATCATCAGGGAGGGGTGTATTTAGAAGCCCATTAGCCTGCTGTGACCTACACAGATTGCTGGAGTAAATTTTTTTTTTTGCTTTTTTCTGAGTTGTTTTTTTTTTATTTAGCAGGGGGGTGACCCCCAGCATAGGCCCTTTGCAGCAGATGGGGTGGAAGAGCTAATAACACAGCAGTATCCAATTTATTACAAGAGGAAGAGACACAGGAGCAGGCAAATATTAGCTACCCAGCATCTCATTATGTAAGACTACCATGCCCCCTTACACGTGCATATATAGACGCATATACACACGAAAACCCTGCTGACTTCTGAGTCAACCTGCAACATGAGCAGTATTGATCTGCTTCATACTAAAGTGCAATTTACTGGTTAATCATTACATCAACTGGGCAACACATACGACATAGACAAATTGATAAAATTGCTGCTGTTGATATAATCCTTTTCCACCTAAAGGACCCACATACACTGTATGGACAAAATTAGTAGGATGCCTGACAATTAAACCAGCAAAGACACACACTGCATTCAAATACATAGATTTCGACATGGAGCTAGTCCCCTTTTTGCAGCTACTTTGAATGGGTTCTCATATTATTAGTGGATACTTTGGATAAAAAATGTCTGCCAAATGATTTCAATGTAATATATTTTCACTGGAAGTAGACCAAACCCTGAAAAACAAATGTGTCCCAATACATTTGTCCATGTAGTTTATTTAGTGTACATAGTGTTGAGTTTCCTGCCATGGTGCTATGTTTTGCCCATTAAAAGTGATGGTATGAAGGAGAATAGGCAATTATAAAGCTTTCAAATTGCTGACTAGACCCACGAGCGTTTGCTCAGGCATAAATAAAGTGTGGGAATCAGAAAGCGGTGATGTTAGTCGGAAAATACACCTTAATTCTAGATCTAGCATTTACCATATTGTATTTAAGAGGGCAAAGTATGGGGAGAGTTGGGGGTCTAGGGTTTTGGGGGATCGCATACAAATAAACATGCTATGGTCTTATAGAAAGAAGCTAAAATGCAGGAAAATATCTTCATTCTTGTGTTTGATTTTTATTCAGTACAACCTACAAAACACAAAAAATGTCGACTAGAAATTTCCTCTGGGATCAACGAGGATTTCTTATTCTGATTCTGACCTTTGCTCCACCAGTGGACACTAGTCACCATACATCTATCTATACACACACACAAACATCATGTGGTCTTGCATCTCCCTCTCCTCAAAAACACACTCAAGTACACTTGAGCGTACACCCACACACACTATATGTTTTATAAGTGCCAGTGACACTTGCTTGAGAGAAATAGAGCGAGAGAGAGAGCGAGAGAGAGAGCGAGAGAGAAAGAAAGAATATGTGATGAGTCTTGTCGCAACTGACACAGATTAAACGATGCTGTTGGTATTTATGGAACACATTTTCCGGCGCCTCACTCCCAGCTCGTCCTTTCAATGTAAATGAACACCTCTGGATTGGCCTGCCGCTAATGACAACTGCAGCGCTGTTTGTCTTCATGCCACCTTGAAGGGTTAGGTTACCTCATTTGAAGCCTGATGTGTTATTTTTGTGAGCAGAAACCAAAACCAAAGCCGAGCCGCAGATCCTGCAGAACTCTACAACCATGCAATACAATATGTTCTATGACTTCTTGGGCTTGTGTCACACAAGAGCACCTTAGGAGGCAGTTCTGCTCGCCAAATGCTAAGATGAAGATCCAGTTTTTTGACACAGGGTTGTTTTTATAATAATAATAATAATAATAAGTATAGCGCCTTTCCCAAGCTTTTGATGTGAGAATTGTTTTGCACAGCTGTGGGTATCAGTTTGTTCCTCTGTTGTGCTCTTAGTGATTGTGGGGCGTGTTGCTGACCAACAATACTGAACCCTAAGCAAAATTCCAGTGTAAGAACAATGGGATACTTGTGAATTTCATAGATACAGTGAACACTTCACACAGCACACAGGCAAACATCTGGAATAACTCTGAAAAATATTTAATATTTTTGCCATTATCAATACATCCTTTCCCACCATGCTCCCCTGGGATTATTACTCAGTGATTATTATGAAGAATTAAATAATTAACAAATGATAATCACTATACATTATTTGGCACATTGAATGAATTACTCGGTAAAGACTCTAAATTATTGAGTATTTACTATGAAATACAAAGCAATGACTATGAATTCCAGAACTGCTATGATTTACTGAGTGACCACTATGAATGATTGAAATAATCAGTAACTTCTAATAATTACTATCCCTATTATCATTTATTTTCAGGACTAACTTGCTCAATAACTAATATTAATTATTTCAATTACTCAGTAACCTACTCGGAATGATTTTGTAGCTGCTATTAATTATTCAGTAACTACTATCAATTTCTGTGGACCTACAATTAATTATTCAGTAACTACAACAAAATATTCATTTAATACTGTGTTGATGACTAATATTCATTTCTCAGTAACTGGTGCAAATTATTCACTACCTATGATAAATAAATCAGGGATTGTTAAATTTTATTAAATACTATGATATATTTAGTAACTATTATTATATTTTCAATTTTACTTTGAGTTACTTGGTAATTATTATTAACTATTCAGTAACTGCTTCAAATGATTGATTCTCTACTTTTAAGTACTAAGTAACTACTGGAACTTATTTGGAACTGGAATTTTTTTTTTTTTTCGATTTTTTAACTGTTCTACAAATAATGTTTTTACAGACATGTAACTAGTACGTGCTTTATGTAGTTATTAAAGTATCCTCCACTAAAGCAAAAGTTTAAAGGGTAATTCCAAAGATGTTGCATGTACCCCAGGAGAGCTCTGTGTTTACTTACAAAGGAGCACGGAGAACATGTTGCACATTTGTAGGAAAACTTGTTGTTGACTGACTTGGCTTTAATACCAGCTTCAGTAATGTTTTCCTTCTGTCAGTTCTTAATTACCACCAGCCCTGGGCCAATAGACCTCTGGGCCCTGATGCTAGGAAAGCCAGCCCATCTTTTCACTTCTTATTTCCAGGTACCTAGGATTGCATCTAGGGGCTATCAATCATGCACATCTTAATCACCCAGCTATTGTGTTTCAATAACCCTCAAGCAGACATTAACATTTGGTTAACGCCATCTGGATTATTGAGGTGTTCAGCATTGATCCATCTCTTATTGCTGGGGTGTTACATAAAATTGATATTATTAATTAAGGTCACAGAGAGAGGGTCTGGGTGTCGGATCAATACTGCAGGAAGAGTAATTACTTGGTTGGAAGAGGCCAAAGCTGCTAAGTGTTTAATTGAGTGGTGGAGGTTCAACTCTTACCGATGCTTTCAGAGTGGAAGTGTACGGAAGGTCTAGGGCCAGTATTATCACGTTTTACATCAATTTTGTTGAATTTGTTCATCCTTTCTCTTTAAGTATATTGAGTTTAAACACACTTCCGATCTCACGACACAGAATAAAAAAGGACACGATAACAGTTTCCTTTTACTGCAATGTGACACGCTTTGTCACACTAAACCACCAAACCTCTGCAACCTTTAAACGCAGTTGTATCTCAGATTAACTGTAAACTGAATGAAGCCCACCTACGTCAATCTAGGGAGGAAAAGCATCTATTTACACAATTTTATATTCACTTCGCAGAGCCCATCTCCTGTCAATTTGGCGGTAATTGCAATGCATTATTGGCTGAAAGCTTTGTGCACTTATGGCAGAAGTTAAATCAGAGAGTAGCTCATAAAATGTGATGCAATATTAAAGGCTTCACACGCAGATTTGGAACCTTTATCAATTATTATTATAATAAGAGAAAATATAATTGCAATAAATATTAACAATCAAAATAAAAGCAGGGTGTAAATGAGGTCTGATAAGAAGTGAGTAGTGGCATGATGGTACAGTTTATAGTCCTATGTTTGATACCAAGCCAGGGCAGTCCTCCGGGTGCTCTGGTTTTCTCCCATAGCCCAAAGAAATATACTTCTGCCAGAATAGAGGTGAAAAATTGGCTCTAGATGTGAATGGACTGAAGACTTGTTCAGGGTGTTTCTCTAACTTTTGACATATGACTGCTGGGTGTCACAAGTGTTTTTTGTAAGGTGAATGACAGAGACAAGAAGAAATACACTCCCAAGTGAGAACAGTGTGTTTCTAACAACCTTTTTCTCCACTAGTGGAAACTAGACATCATTCAATGTTGATACAAATAAAAGGGTAAGCCTGTCTGACACGCACTACCTGCAGGGTGTAAATGGTGTGGAACATCTTGAGCACCGCCACAGTATGTGCCAGAAACTGTCCTTCTGTTGCAGAGAAGGACTGTCTTTTTCCCCCAATTGCAGTGAAATAAGCAATGAAAAACAATGACATCATAAGAAACAAGCAAAAAAACATGAATAAAAATTCAAGTAATGAAAAGAGATATAGAAGTTAATAAGGTCACTTTTTGGGTAGATTTACAGGTTTTAAATGGTTGCTCGAGGGAGAAAAAAACTACCGTGAATACTATTTTATTGAGGAGAGATAAGTAACTGGTTTGATTTTTTATCCATTTGAGGAAGAGATTGTCTGTACAACTTATTTACAATCAATGATTCTTTCAGAGATGTACCGCTCAACAGTGCTAAAGCTACAAGTATGAACGGCTAACAAGTGTTCACTGTAGAAGTAGTGGGTGTCACTCTGAACACTGCCAATTTCCTTGCAGTAATACATATAAAACAGTAGAAGGAACCTGCAAACCCATGCAGCTGCTCTTGTGTGGGACACACTAATACTACTAAACCTGATAGAGGTAGCACTAGCAGTAATAGTAATAACAGTAATATCAGTGTAATGGGATAATAGTATTAATAGTATTTAAAGTGCTCGCGCTAGTCTCAATTATAGTGGTACAAAAAGCATTTAGCATGTTTTGGCGTTCTAACTGAATTGTTTAATGACTAGTAAAATTGTCAGTAGAAGAATAATGTTCACCTCATGGTGAAAAATACTGTTACAGTATTTTTTATAAGTTACAGCAAATATATATATAATTTATATATAATTTAGTAGTTTTATCATATAGTACAAGCTCTGTAAGTAAACGAAATCAACTGAAATTAATGCAGTTGTACAACACAATATTTTTGTTCCGTGTCAGGCTCCACCATTATGATCACAGACATCGCCCCTTTATTATCAGCTGTTACATAATGTAAATTACTTCCATCAGCATTGGGACCTTGTTCAATGGCTGTGATTAAGAATGGATCAGCTACTTGGAAATGATGTCAGTCTTTTTCAACAGTTAAATTTAAGGCGAATTGGCAGATTTGTTAAGACGTTCAAAGCATCAATTCCACGTTGCTAATATATTAATGCTTTCACAGCAGTCGGTGACCTTCGCCGCAAGCAGTGGGTCGCTTTGTACCGCCCGCCTGTTCCCGCCCGCACATTAAAATGCGACAAGTTTTTAAGTTCCTTTATTACCCTGTGGGTTCCTCGCGCTTCTGGGAGCGAGTGAACATACAGGAGCAAATAAATAAAGTCAAAGCCTTGTGGGTTTTAATAGGAAAATTCAATAGAGAGCTTAGAAAATGAAAAGACTGTTGATGGAATGAAAAATTATTAAAAATGATTGCTTTTCTCTCCTCCCTTCCCTTCTCCCATGTGCCAAGTACACAATATACTTTTGTGAAGGCCGTGAAGTCAGGATTGTTTTGATTCCCTCCTTGCTCTTGTGCAGAACTATTTAACCTACATTCTGTAGATGAAGTCTCTTGAGCTGAATGTTATTAACCTCCTTTTATCATCTGAGGCAATTTGTTCAGAAAGACTCATTGCATTGTTTGGAACATGTTGGGATTGAGACATTTGCCCTGAAAATCTTAGAGCAGAGGGCTGAGGCAAGTCACCTTTCTGTCCATGCAATGTCAAGCTGTCTGATAGTCAAGAGGTCCACAGAGACCTGTAATCGCATTCATAACCTTTCCATTCCTTCTCTCATGAACTGACTTCTTCACACCTATTTCCCACGCCTATTTCCCCTGTGTATCCAGAATGGCAAGGAACATTTATAGGGTTGGCTTCACCACAGTCTTTCATGATGGTAAGGTGGTTTGAGCTTACAAAAGGTCACACCTTGGTGGTTAGTGATGTTCACTGATTCTCGTTCAACTATGTTATTCCAGGTTGTTCTATTTGCGATATCTATAGATAATACTGAGCCTAGTTTCATTTCAGTCAAATATTTGATACAATTAGTAATTTAAAAGAAATTTCAAAAAGATCCCTGTAAAGATATGACAGAAAATACTCTCTAGAAAATATAAGAGACTACTGCAATTCATTTTTTAATCACTATTAATATGAGTATGATCACTTTTCCATGCCAGTCTGTTAAATTCCTACACAAGCACCTCATTCTGTTTTATAA
This sequence comes from Ladigesia roloffi, assembly GCA_037577295.1. NCBI lineage: Eukaryota > Metazoa > Chordata > Actinopteri > Characiformes > Alestidae > Ladigesia > Ladigesia roloffi. The sequence continues at coordinate 5,801,012 of JBBKCR010000001.1, forward strand.
GGAACTGATTAGTGATCCCAGGAATTACGTCTTATTTAATAAGGAAAAGTACTGCTGTAATCAACTCTCTCCTCTTGCATTGTGACATGTTGGATGGAAAAACAGTACTAGAAGTACTTCAGAGGTATTTATTGCCATTTTATTGAAGAGTGGATGATTCTGTAAGCACCATCAATTCTCTTATTTCAATGTTTTGTAATTTGCTTTGAAACTGTGCTTTAAAAAACAATATTTTTATTTGCAAATGAGGAGAAATATGATCAGCAGTTCCTAAAAACTAAGCCAAAGCTGTTCAGTTCTATTCTTATGCCCATAAAAGTCCAAACATGAGGAACTGAACATTTTTGAAGTAGTCTCTTTTTTTTTCCTGGAGCACTTAGCAGCTTTGGAAATTTTAAACTGCAACATTATTGGCCTCAAATTTTCTATATTCCATCAACATTCCATCTATAAAGAACAGCACCAAATTTTTTGCTTTTGCTACCATTACTTGGATTTGCAGCCTGACCATTTTGACAGATCCTGCTCAAGTCTTCATCACTGCAGTCCTCATGCCGGTGTCCAAACTTAAGGCTGTTTTATTGGCTACAACTACTATATATGTGCACTTGATTTGCATACAGTTGCTAACTATAGCCCTTCTGTTGGTGCTTAAAATATCAGACCTTCTCTACTCTATCCAGAAATGGGGATCATTAAAGGATTACTTTTGACCAGATATTAACGCGATTATTGGCATGTTACTGGGTGTCACACTGGTTGGAGTGTTTCAGATGCATCAGTCTTAAGCCCAGTGCTGACAGTGGTTCATCAAATAATATCTAGTATGTAGTTGCCTGTGGTCCTTCCTGGAAGTCTTTTGGTACAGACTCACCTATTTCTGGATTTTGAAATCCCATACACTGCAAAGAAACACCAGCGGTTTTCCTACTCAGTCCAAACTGCCTTGGTCTTCACTTAGCTGAAACTGTCAAAACACTGTAAAGCTGATAATGACACCGTCTGTAAATGGCCACCCACAGGTCTGACTCTAGGCAAATCTGCTCATTTCCTTACTTCGGCTCCAAGTGCCCTTATAGTCAATTTCTCATTAACCTGCCTAATCAATCAAGTCATAAATTTAGCATTCACAGCCTGTTTTGTCTGTTGATTGGACCCAGCTCAATTGGGATTAACTAAGTAAATGGAAAATATTGATTAACGATCAAAGTCATTTTCAATCATAATCTAAGAGTGTGTATGTCATGGACATTTACAAATCTCAGTAAAGAATGAGCAAGAAAGAAAAGGGGTAAAAAATTGTAAATAAAATCACCATGGGATGAAAATAAATAAATAAATAAATAAATAAATAATAATAATAATAATAATAATAATAATAATAATAATAATAATAATAATA
>JBBKCR010000001.1:5803798-5818810 GCA_037577295.1 Ladigesia roloffi
AAATAAATAATAATAATAATAATAATAATAATAATAATAATAATAATAATAATAATAATAATAATAATAATAATTTTATATATATAGCGTCTTTTACAATCCCTAGGTTGCTAAATATTAACTGAAAAGAAAGGTCCTGAGATCTCTTTTAAAAGATGAGACAGAGCAGCAGTCAGAGAGATTGCAGAAGTGAGTTCCAGAGTATGGGAACCAAAGCACTGACTGACCTCTCACCAAGAGTGGAGAGTCTAGTGCGTGGAACAAGAAGAATATTAGTGCCAGAAGATCTGAGAGAGCAAGAGGGAGAGTAGGAAGTCAGGAGTTGCATAAGGTAGGAAGCAGCAAGGCAGTGGAGAGCTTTAAAGGTGAGGAGTAAAACTTTAAACTTAACCCTTTAAGCACCAGGGTATTTTTTAATACTGGAATTTTACATAAAAATTTCAAAACCTTGTGGCTTAAAAGGGTTTAAAGACAGAGACTTATTGTAAATGAGAAAAATGTTGGGCATGACCTGAAGTTAATGTGGGGTATACATATTCTCATCTAATTTGCATATTATGATGTCATGAAGTGGCAGACATCTTACATTTCATTACATTCAGGAAACAGCTGATATTTAACTGATTTTTGGAAGTTATTTTCTTTCTTTTTATCTTTTTGACCTTTTATCCTCATTCATTATGATCAGGAAAGAGGAAACCAACAATAAAACAGAAAAAAGTAGTAAACTATTGCTATATTATCATATCAAGACATTATCATGACTAAAACAGACTGTATTTACAAATATCACATAATGTAGCATGGGTATTCCCGACCACTAGTTGGCAGACACGTAGTACTCTGATTCAAGATGAAAATTTTTATCAGAGTGAGAGTGGACTTCTGTTTTCAGTTTGTAAGCATGTGGGATTTGTGTGTGTGTGTGTGTGTGGGGGGGGGCCATATGGCTAATAAAAAGTTGTCCGTTGATGATGTCCTGAGAATGATGTTCGCCGATTCCGAATCTGAAGGGGAAGACTCGCCCTCCGCTTGGAGCACGACTTTCTCACACGTCTCCTGGTACAAAAGGCAAATCTTGAATTGTTAGCCAGTGTAACTGAGAGAGGATTGGTGTGATGTGGGGAGAGCGTTTAGTGTGTGTAAGAACTCTGGCAGCAGAGTTTTGTATATACTGTAACCTTTGTAAGGATTTGCTAGGGAGGCCAATGAACAAGGAGTTGCAATAATCAATGAGAGACATAATGAAGGCGTGGGCTAGATTAAGAGTCTGCAAGACAAGAGCGATATTGCGGAGATGATAAAAAGCTTTTTAGAGATGGACTTGATGAGCTCTGGGACAAGGATCTTTTCAAACAAATAAAAAAAACCTGTCCAATTGCGGCAAAATGTTTTTGAATATTTGCAATAGTAAAACTAAATCAACAGTCAAGGCCGCCAGAACATTCTGATGGAAGTGTCACAATGTGGGCAATTTGTGGCATACAAAAATTTGGGTATGAGGAATAAGGAAATGAATAAGTCATCAATTCGAATCAATCTGCAGCTTGTGAGGCCATCTGTGTGTTAAAACTGAAGACACACTGACTCACACAGCAAGGCAAGCATCCAAAACACATGAGTATGTTTAACATCACTTTAGAGTGTTGTTTTCACTAAGAACTGAATATCAGGTTTTGGTTAAGGATCAAATAACATTCAGTGATTAGTATATGCAGAAACCATCCATCTCAAATATATTATAAATAAGACACATCCACAATATTAAAGTAATATATGTAATGTGGTATAGACATGAATAACAGAAGCTTTTTTCACACATTTGTATGGGGAGCATGCTAGTTTAACCCTGCAGTCACTTGCTGAATGCATATTGAGTTCTTCTCTTGGACACTCATGCGTTTGTGAAAACAGTTGCAAAACCATGGCACATCTGACATTTCTTGATTTATAGCAGGTACTTGCTTCAAAATGAACAGAATGGAAGTAAACTATTGTTGCCCTAGTGGTTAGGGAGTTCGCTCTGAATTTAAATCCCTGGACTACTAGTAGCACCTGCGTGGTAGCCTTGAGAAAGGTACTGTTGCTTCACACTGCTCCCCTGGCATCCTTCACTGGTGTACGCCCCCTGCCTCACTTGGTGAATAGATTAAATGCAGAGTGAGAATTTCACCCTGTGTGTTTATGCATGACTGTAAGGGGCCACTTTATTTATTCAAGCCAGCGAATAAAGCACTGGAGAGAATTAGCTATATTTTCTCCATGAAATCTGAGTATCTGCCACTCCTTCCCAGTGATCGCCTTAGACAATACAGCAAGCAGTCTTTTAGAGAGCAAATGGCACTTGACTCGGGCAATGAAAATTTATGGATGGAAATCGGAACAGTTTCCCTCATTTGTATTTTCACATTTAAATGACTTTATCTGTCAGCCTAGCCTGACACAGCCTAATACATTTCAAACAAGGCTAACTTAAAAGAAAGGTACTTTTCCTGAAGCAATTTAACACTTCACTACCTATTAAAAAGAAAAAGAAAGCTTCCTGGATTCTGGAAGCCTCCATTCAAAGATAAGTGTGGATGCATGGTTGCATGTCAAACTCTGAAATATCCCACTTTGTGCATGACAAATGAGTCACGGTGGAAAAATAAATACAAAACCCTTCTACTTCGGTTAAGGTAGCGGTATTCCCATGGAAAATTGCTCATGTAAACGTGTCAGTGAACTGTCAAGGTTCTGCCCTAGTTTAAATAATATTGTACACACACATGCACAGCACACACACACAAACACTCACACACACGTGTGTATATATGTACAAATGTCTCCAGTCGTTTAAATATCAGTGTATACAATAATCAGCCACAAGATTATATCCAGTTGTAAAGAGAAAAACACTGGTTTTCTTATTCCACTACTACAACAGCGCCTTTCAAGGGATTGGATCTGTTAGTCAGCAAGTAAACAATTGAAGTCGGTGTGTTGGAAGCAGGATTGTGACTCATCAAACCAATCCATTTTCTCACATTGTTCCATTGTCCAGTTCTTTTACTTGTGTACCCACAGTAGCCACTTTTGGCAGTGGACAGGTTTCAGCATGGACACTCTGACTCAGTCAGCAGCTTCGCAGTCCCACACAAAGCAAACTATAGAGCAGGGTGTTCTGACACCTTTTTATCATAACCAGCTTTAATTATTTTGGTAGTTCTTCTTAAAGAAACAGACCAGATTCACTACTTGCATAGATCAGTCAAGCTTGTGTGGCCCTGAACATATTGATGGCTCAACAGTTGTCCTTGGACCTACTTTGGTAGGTACTAACCACTGAGTAACAGAAACAACCCCCTCTCCTTCTCCTTAACAAGACTTCTTGTTTTCAAGATGCACTGTTGTAGTCCTTTAGGCCTTCATAATTTGGCCTTTGTCACTCAGTCACTCAGATCCTCAGATCCTTCACATATACTACTGCAATGAGATTATTCACATAATCACATATTTGTGGCCCATTGAAGTGTGTGCATTGAATCTTATGGATGTCTTGGAAAAAACATGCTAAGCTACATGCTTTAAATCATTTTTATAACAGATATATAGCTCAAAGTTGCTTCTGCAGATATAGATGATTGGAGTTGCTCTCTTATATGAAATTCATCATCTGAAAATATGTAAAAGCCAGTTTGGCTGCATGTAAAAATCAAATAACAGAGGCCAGAGATAAGAGGCGCTAAAGCTGCTTAAGTAGAGGAGAGACATCCGCCAGCTCTTGTAGAGAGAGCACATTGTCATGACCTTTACACTTATGCATCCTTCACAGGTCTAGGTCATTTAGCTGATGGTTTCATCTCTCTTGGACTCTATTTGCATTTTCAGCCCTGGACTTGAGTCTGCTTGCATTGCCAATAGCTTTTTCTCCTTATCCTGGTAACCTGACAGAACATTAGAATTGCAGTGAGGGATCCTAGTAGTCTATTTCAGATTATTTACTAACAACTGACTGACTGTCCTTCTTAGTGTCTCCCTGGAATGATACTTCCAGTTCAACCTTTATGTTTCGCCCCTCTACACAGCATCCAAGCAGTATTTACATAACTACTATATAACTGAACCAAATAAACAAAGGGTATAACTTATTAAAACATATTCTATAGCAATTGTGATTGTTTTTATCGTGGTTTAAGTAACTCATCAAATGTATCAAAAAGAAGCACTGCAAGATAAAGCAGAGAGGCCATTTCGAATAAACCAATTACAATTGCACTTATATAGAAATGAAAACTGTTTTAAACTGTGCTATTTATTCATTCAGAGTAACAGGTGTGTGTATTCAGAAGGATATTCCTTAAAAAATGTGTTTGATTGACTAAAATATGTTTATTCATGACAGAAACTACAAACACCTTTTGTTGGATCATGTTCCTCATTTTGCATTGCAGAAAATGTAATTAAAATGTTGAATGAATTAAGCCCATTCTCCCTCTAGGTAAAGGAGCTACATCTGTTCACATTGTCTGTACGCTTGCTTCCTCTAACTGTAGTGGCGACAGTTCAGTGGTACATGGTCCATATCAAACTGCATGCTGGTAATTTGCCAACTGTGCTGCCTGGAGCTGCTCAACTGCTCCCAGTCATGCCGTCCTTACTTAATCCAGCCGATTATTGTCTATAAACACCATATGTTTAACGGTCTGCCCTTAGACCTTTCAGTTGGTCCTCATTATAAGGGCCAAACATTCAAAAGAACTGTATTTTTGGTCCATTTTCTGCCGTAGGTCAGCATCTAAATAAAGAAAGAAAGGGTGAAATCCAATTATCTCTGAGGTCCTACAAAGTCCTGCATTCTCCAGTCCAGTGTACTGAATATGTTCACTTTGTTTAATAGCCCTTGCAAGATGCTGGTGGAATAAAATGCGAGTAATAACACACAAATCCTAGAAAGCTTTATATTTACATTGCCAATTTTTAAAACTGGATCTTCTCAGTGTTAGTTGCCACATCACCCTGAAGAATAATAATATGGCTGTTACCACATTTTGCGGAGACAAATTTTGCTGAATTTGCTGCGACAAATCACATTTCTTGGATCACAGTCGCAACAGCATGTTAACGTGAAGTAAAATGGCCCCATATAGTCATGTGTAAACACAACACAGTGTGAACAAAGTGAAATTCTTCCTCTGCATTTGAACCAATGAAGATGTGAAGCAGCATGTAGCCGCCAAAGAGGAGCACACAAGGAGCAGTATGTGGGATAAGACCTTGCTAAAGTGTGCCTCAGTGATGTCACTAGCAGTCCCTGGATTCAAACCCACAACCTTCCAGTCGCAGGGGGCATCTCTCAAACCACTAGGCCACCAGGTTGCTTCCATATCTCCAGGAGGATTCGTGAAGTCTGAGTTAGACAGTTACTCTGAACAAAAATAATTGACCACTGCAATTTATTTTTAAATCAACAACTATTCAATGCCAGTGTCTGTTACATTCCTACACAAGCCAAAAACACTGCTGTAGTCAACACTCTCCTCCTGCAATGTAACATTTTGAATGGAAAAAAAACTACTAGAAATACATCAAGGTCATTATTGCCATTTTCTTGATGTTTTGTTATTTCTTTTAAAATTATGTTTTTATTTGCAAATGAGGAGAAATATTGTCAGCAGTTCTTAAAAAGGCAAATCTGTTCAGTTTAAAGACAAGGATTTGAGTGCTTTTCCATCATAGTAATGGTCCAGCCAGCACCATGTCTGGTAAGAGCTTAATAAGATCATGGCATCCAATTTTAGAAAACTCTTTATTTTCCCAACCCTGGAGCATCTCACATCTTTCTACAGGGGTATGGAGGATTCTTGAACAAATTAATTTCACCAAACATAGCTAGCCTTTGGCTTGCGTAAAAGCTGTTATTTAGCAAAGCAGAACATTTTAAAGCTCAACAGAAAGAGACCAGGCCGTGATATAAAATAACTAGATGACTTATTGTTATCAGTCATTTACAACCACACTGTGCCCATAAATGTAACCCATAAGAGTGTCTCAAAAACAGCAGCCCTGCTGTACTGTCCAGTAGCTTGCTCATGCGTCTGGACATTAAATTCCTAGCGGGACACACTGTCTTTATTTTGCTCAGTTCCATCTGCTCTGAACATTTCCTGTTTATTGTAACCCAGATGTGAACTCTCAGCATGGAAATTCAGGGGGTGAATGACTCTTTCCTGGGAATTCATGTCTTTCTTTCTTTTTTTTTACTGACACTGGCTGGCTTTTGCAATAGGAGCTCATCCTTTATTTTTTTACAGATGACAAGTGAAATGAAGCAGCTTCCCGTGCCTTTCCCAGCTCTTCCAACAAGATTCTCTCAAAGCTGTTCTCCATTTTGCGTTCGATCCAGAGGCCGATGCCAGGCACTATTTGCGTAATAATCAAATAAACGTCAGACGAAAGTGCCACAGTAAAAATCCAGCTTGAGAGGTGTAAGCCATAATGCCCCCCCCTCCCCTTTTGAAGTCTATGTTACATGGGAGCATGTAATGCAAATCAGGGGCTCTCTGCTTTACCACTCTGCAATAAAAGATCCAATCCCTAGCTCTTGATAGATAGACTCCATTATATATTCTTCAGAACCCCCCCCATAACATTACAAGGACAATCACCCTGCAACTCCTCCCAGTGGCGGGCATTATCTCATCACTTTGTACCCTTTTTATCCTTGTTTTGCACTTAATCACATTTAACGAAAGATCATCTCCTTTCAATTTTGTTGAGAGAGCCTCATGAATGTTCGAACACTAGGAAGGTGACATTCAACTTAAATCCTCAGGTGTGCTAACACCTTTTTTTTACATAATTTCTCTTACCCACACATCCGTTCATAGCCCTGTGGCTTTTATCTCACATGCTGCCGAATATAAGAGGATTAAATGACAAAACTGTGTTTTATTTATTTATTTACTTTGTGTAGATTCATAAGAGAACAGCATGATTATGTACTGATTCAAGAGCAATTTAGCATTTGTGAATTACATAACAGATTATAGAGAAAATAGCTAAGTAATGCAGATCCCTTCATAGCAATCATAATCAATGTAAGTAGTATATGGATCTTAAGAATGTATTTGTTTTGGAACTAATCATAGAATAATAATAGGAAAAAAGTTTTATTTCACACAGTCATATTTGTTCTTCAAGCATTTTGCACTATGGCCACATCTGTCACCTCTGGACTAAGAGGTAATGGGTTAGGGTTAGGGTCACTTTTAGCATACTACTTTTAGCATACCACCACTGGGCGATAAGTTGCTTCAGGGAGACTGTCCGCTATAGTTAGGGAATGAAAGACACTTTTTAGATAAAAAGCCTCTGCTAAATACCATAAATGTAAATGTAATGATGTTGAGAGAGGGAGAGCACACCTAGAGTGTACCATTGATCAAGCTTTCAAAATCCTGATGATAAGGCCTGCACTGTTTTTTTTTTATTTTAAATAAGCTTCATTTCAGTACATTATCATACATCTGTATTCTGGCTATATCCCTAGAAATCAAACAACTGATGTTATCTTTATTAATACAATGTATCCACCAGATCCAACTGTGGATGAAAGCTTAAATGTCATATGCATGCAATTATTAACATAATTTAAACTTCAATATGATATGAAAAGTGATATCCTTTAAATAATGTGCTGTAGCAACTGAAATAGAAAATCAAATTAACTCATTACACTGTGGCAACCCTGAGTATGGTCATCTGGCTAATTAGCATTCTCTTTGAACCCCTGTAATCGGAATCGGAATCAGAATCAGAATCAGAAAACTTTCTTTGTCCCGCAGGAAATTGTTTAAATGTGCTGTTTACTAGAGGTAGTACTGTGGCTTACTGAAACTGTGATGCCCTGCTGGTTTGTCTGTGTATGTCCTCCATCATGCAAACAAATATGTGAAAGCAACCTAAATAACATCAAGTGACCATAACATTAAAACCACCTGTTTGTGTAGCTCTCTCATGTTCTCTGTTGCCAAAAGTGCTCTGATGTGGCAAAGGCTCCATAAGAGCCTGCCAGTTATGAAGTGGGGCCTGCATGACTAGTATGACTAGTTAATGCAGCACATCCCAAATGTGCTCAACTAAATTAAAATCAAGGAAATTTGAAGGCCAAATCAACACCTTGACTTCTTTGTCATGTTCCTCAAACCATTCCTAACAATTGTTGCAGTGTGGCTGGGCACATTATCCTGCTGAAAGGGGTCATGGCCATTAGGGGATGTACTTGATCTTCATGTTTAGCTAGGTTGTATGTCTTAAAGTAATCAGTCAGGGCCCAAGGTTTCCCAGCAGAACTCTGCCCAGAGCATCACACTGCCTTGACCCGCTGGTCTTCTTTCCATAGTGTATCCTGGGGAAGGATAGTACATCCATCTCCAGGTAAAAGTCATATCAGGCCATCCACATGTAAATTAAAAATGTAATTTGTCAGACCAGGCCACCTTTTTTCATTGCTTTGTGGTGCAGTACTCATGCTCACATACCAGATGTAGGTGCAAGCTGTGATGCTCTGTGTGTTCTGACACCTTTACTTCACAGGCAAAATGAACCGTCACAGCATTGTGTGTTAGAGTAGCTCTTCTGTTAGATCAGACAAGATGGGTTAGCCTTCACACCCCAAGTGTTCTTGGGCACTCATGACCCTGTCACAAGTTCAATGGTTTTCCGTGCATGGATCAAAATTGGTAGGTACTAACCACTGCATACTGGGAACACCCCACAAGACAAGCTGTTTTGGAGATGACCCAGACATCATATCCTCACTATTTGGCCCTTGTATGTCTCCCAGTTTGCACATTTCAATTGCTTCTGACACATCAAATTCAAGAACTGAGTTTTCATTTGCCGCATACGAGTTTGCCCACCCCTTGATGGGTGCCAATGTAATGTGATAATAAATGTTTTAGAATAGAATAGAATAACATAGAATAGAATGGAATAGAAAAGACTAGAATAGAATAGGATAGAATAGATTTTTTTTGCCTTTGACTTACACAGGAATGTACAGTGCACCGAGATAAAATATATATATTAAATAACAAATATAATGTGATATCAAGTGGAGACCTGTGCCAAATGTAGAATGTACTCACTGGACCAAAGCACACCAGTGTATTAGGAGCCGGAATATATATAAGTAACTAAAATGTATCAAAAATAGCAGCATTCTGTGTCAAGAATAAATTAAAACAAAAATAAAACATTTCAACTTGTGGATGTTCAATGTTTCAGTATTTCCAAATCTGACTAAACGCTGCTTGTCGTTGACAGAAACATGCTACCAATCCCAGTCCTTCACAAAGCGAGTGGAATTTAGATTTGGCAGGATTAACTGTACAATATATTTTTATGATGCGTAAAGGTGGATGCTCAAGGATATAGTTAAGTCCACTTAAGTCCTGTGGCTCAGCCTCATTAGTTACAAATGCAACACTCAGCTTTTGCACCACAGTGTTTACTAATCCCCCTCACCTTTTTAATGCAAGATACCCAAGTAAACTTACTGGCAGCCTGGCATTAGGGCAGCAGAAGGATATGCATCCATTTTAATTGGGTGCTACACGTAGGGGGAAATTCCACACAGTAAATAAACAAGAAAACACATTTGTTGTGATTTCATCCCAGACTGTTGAGCATTGCTCCATCTGTTCAGTTGGGTTGGAAAGGGAGTATTTCAGAATTCATCCTTTCAGCTCAACACAAATTGTGCTGATAGAAGAAGCCTGAAGTGCTTAAATCAATGCAAAGCCATTCTGTGCAATCTATACTTTATTTATATGGAGGTTCTTTAAACTTTAAGAAGGTTCTTCTTTGAAGAATCATGTTCTATTTTATGCTATCAGATCTAGCTCTTCCATTAAATCCCATCTTAGGTTGGAATAATTTCCACTGCTCACATATACACTTACGCAACCTACAGTCTTGCTTTTTGTTTTATGTTTCTCTGAGTGGTTTCTCATGTTTGTCAAGGTTCTTTGTACAATTTCAACAAGAATCTTACAAAGGTATAAAAACACGCATTACATAATTCTTGTTTCCCAGATGAAGTTTGTCTTGAACATTCACATGGATGTAAAGGGTTTTTATATACAACGACTTTGTAACTGGATCAAATGTAATGTTATCAACTGTTATCAACTTGCTGGAACTAAGCTAGTAAGAGCAGGCATGTATATTATATATATATTTTTTATTATTTGTTTCATTTTAGAAAAGTATTTTTTGTCTGTGTTTTTAAAGGTCTATTACTAAACCACCCCCAACTCTTCAGGTTTACAATGTTTGATTGCATAGCCAAATGGCAAAGCTCTTAATTTACCAGTTAAATCCCACCTATGATCATGAGCTTTGAGTAGTGACTGAAAGAACGAGGTCTGGAGCCATAGAAAAACTGGGAAGAGACCATGGGCCAACCCCAGGACACAAAGGTCATTTTATATATGTGGAAGAAAATCAAGATTACAATGAAACATCCATTAATTCGATTCTTTTTTTTTGATCAGTATTTGATCATTCATTAAAATATTGAAATAATTGATCCACTTCAAACAAAATGTGTGGTTTTAGGACACATTGTGTTTGAAGTGGAGTGATGTGTTAATGCTTCAGCACACCAAGGCAACACCATGCTTCCAACTTTGTGGACACAGTTGGAGGAAGAACCTTTTCTACTCCAGCATGACTGTGTCCCAGTGCACACAGCAGCTCCATAAAGATGTGGCTGGAGACGTTCAGTGTGGAAGAACTGTACTGTCCCACACAGAGGCCTGACCTCAACCCCATTCAGAACATTTAGAATGAACTAGAACAGAGACTGTGAGCCAGACCTTCTCGTCCAACATCAGTGCCTGACCTCATAAATGCTCTACAGAATGATTGGGCACAGGTTCCAATAGAAACTCCAAAATCTTGTGGAAAGCCTTCCAAGAAGAGTGGAAGCTGTTTTAGCTGGAAAGTTATATATTAACGTGTGAAAAAATTCCCTGTTGGTGTAATGGTCAGGCATCCTTTCTGTCCATATAGTGCGCATATATGTACATGTGTATTACTGAGTAGTTTCTAAAATAGTCACAAAATATGGGTCATAGAACATCAGCAAATATTTACAAACACTCAAGAACATTTGTCCTACAACACTGTTAGCGAATTATCACAGAGGCAGAATGCAGACACTCACTGATGTACAGTCATTTTTCTCTTCCAGTTCCCAGACTCGTCCGCCACTGCTGTGTAGTCATTAGTCACAGGCATATGGTGCATTGATGCTACTAACAATGTTAGTTCTAAAACTTCAACCCGATGTGTAGTGTTTGTTGGCGAGCCCACACCAGGGCTGGCGCGGGTGGGGGCGCATGTGAGGGTAGACATGTTAAAGCAGCATCGATGAGAACCATCTAATGAGCTCTAACAGTCTGGCAGTAATCTGTCTGGTGTGGGTGTATCTCACTATGCCTGATCGTAATGAGGTGCCTCCAACCTTGCCTGGGGGTCTGAATGGCTGCCCAGCCAAATTTGCACTTCTGAGCTACTTTTAATTATACACCCTGGTACGTGAAACACACCAGCCAAGCTCTGCCCTGCAGCTGAGGGTGAGAGGTCCAGCAAAAGAATAATGGTGTGTGTTTTAGCCCAGTATTCCCCTTATTCTACCAGTTAGCTTGTTAAATGCTGGTGTGTTGTGAGAATCTCCCATCCAATCCAATCCAATCCAATCTAATCTAATTTATTTATAAAGCACATTTAAAACAACAGAGTTGACCCAAAGTGCTGTACAGTCACCTAAACAAAACATAATTATATACCAGTATAATTATATAGACCTATGCATGTAAATATACATCCATAACATACAAACATGAAACTAGACACTTCAGCAACTCACATTGAGGTAAAAGCTAGAGAAAACAGATGTGTTTTTAAACAAGATTTTAAAATGTGAAGAGAAGGAGCCAGCCTGATATCTAAAGGTAACTTGTTCCAGAGTTTGGGAGCCGTGGTTGTAAATACCCGATCCCTTCTGAGCTGCAGACTAGTTTTTGGGACAACCAAGGTCACTTGGTCAGCAGACCATAGGGACCGAGAGGGAAAGTAAGGCTGATTCAGATCAGAAAGGTAGGGTGGGGCGAGTCCATTAAAACATTTAAAAACCAGGAGAAGAATTTTTTAATTGATTCTATAGTGCACAGGGAGCCAATGCAGAGCAGATATATGTTCTTGTCTACATGCTCCTGTTAAAAGGCGAGCCGCAGCATTTTGGACTGGCTGAATACGTGAAAGGAGAGTCTGGCTAATCCCAACATGAAGGGCATTGCAATAGTCCAGACGAGTTGTAATAATAGCATGGATCACCATCTCAAAATCTTGCCGTGCCAAGACAGGTTTCAGCTTGGCAATCTGCCTTAATTGAAAAAAGCTATTCCATACAACAGCACTAATCTGCCTGTCCAATTTAATATTACGATCGATTATCACTCCCGGGTTAGTAACAGAGCTCTTCAAATGGGGCTCCAGATATCCAAGGTCAAAAGAGGGGGCCACTGATGTACCACTAGTACCAAACAAAATAACTTCCGTTTGGATAGAATTTGGGCTATTTCGTTTTAAGGGGATATAGATTTGGCAATCATCTGCATAGCAGTGAAAAGAAAATTCAAGAGGCATGAAAGAGGACTTAAAATCACCCATACCAACACAGATACTCCTGTCTGCTAGGTATGAAGGAAACCAATCCAACGCTGCACCTTTGATGCCCACCCAGTGCTCCAATCATGAAAGAAGGATACTATGCTCAACAGTATCAAATGCCGCAGAAAAATCTAAAAGCACAAGAATAACAAAGTTTCCACCGTCATTAGCTAAAAGGATGTCGTTAAAAACTTTTTAGAGTGCCATCTCAGTGCTATGCCGTATTTTTAAGCCAGACTGGAATACTTCAAAAATCCCATTCTGATCTAAAAAAGTATTAACTTGGATAAACACAATTCTCTCCAAAATCTTTGAAATGAATGGAAGTCTAGAAATCGGCTTATAATTCGACATCGTACAGGTTTGAGTGATTTAATACGGAGAAAGACCTCAAAGATTCAGAGCAAAATCTTTTTGTCTAGTGCGGGGTCAGGAGATCACCTCCTCACCCTGAATACAATGTTCTGTTGAAGCAATAGCTGACCCTTGATCATCAGTGTAACCCTGAGGAGCTTAAAAACCATACAGCTATCTATTTTCAGCACAAGAATGCAGATGTGGAATAATATTGTGTTGTTCTATAGCTAGGTTGAAAGCAAACTAATTTCAGTTCTTTATTTAAACACCGTATTTGGTCTATATCAAATTCTCAACGGACACATTATGTAAAAACACCTACTTAAGTGAAAGTAAAGTGTGGGCAATATATAAAAAAAAAAAATAAATAAAAAATACACATTCAAGTATATAGAAGTAAAAATGAAATGATTTTACATAAAAATCACATTCAGACTTGCAAGATTTTTAAATTTTGCAGAAATGAATAATTTAGTAATAAGTAATAAGTAATAAGTAATAAGTATTTTAACAGTTTGAATGAGCTAGAGTTCACCTGGGTGTTCCGAATCACTTGAATGGTCAACCATGCTTCATTAGAATATAAATACAATGTACCACATGTTCCAAATTCCCTTAGGTATCCACCAGTATAAGCAATATTACAGAATACAAAAATTAATAGGCAAGATTGTGCTGTATGTCTAGAAATCCCACATCACAAACACGAGTGGCATGGATCCGTGCTGGAGGCACAACAAATGGTACATTGTCATTATATGGCAAAAAAAGTTTCCCTGGTTTTTGTTGATGCACAAGAATGCTTACATTTTAGGCCTTAGAAACAAATGGGAAACATGATCTTTGAACCTGGAAGGATATTCAGTATTTATTCACTACCTCCAACCTAGGAAAGTTGTCAAAGCTTTGGATTTGAGGCAGGAGAGTATTGGCATAAAAAACACATATTTCTTTCATCTAGTCACAGGGAAAATGCATGAGTATTGCTAGATGCTACTGGAACATTTATGGGTTCCATGTTCTATGGTAAACTGAGACAAAAATACAGGCAACAAATACTCTTGACAAATTTGGTTGAAATAGAAGCATAGTTAATGAGAGAGGAGAATCTTCATTTCTGCCAAGTATGTTTTTTTTCTTCATGCGGAAAACGTTGACTAGTTTCGTCCAAATTAATCAACAGATTTGAAATAAAACCTAAAATAAAATAATAAAACTAGGTCATAGTTTTTTTCCAGCTGGACAGTGATCCAAAACATATGTCCAACTCCACACAAAATGATTTAATGATAAAGAATCAATCTAGCGACAAAGGCCTCTGACCTAAACCTGACCTAAACCCCTTAGTAAATTGTGTGGGTTGGGCGAAAAAGAATTAATAGAAAGCTCCCAGGATTTGGTTTCAAGGAGTGGTTATGTTGGATAATCTGCAAAGACTAAATTTACTTTGATTGATGCTTGGATAGTTTTTTTTTTTCAAAATTCTTTGTGGAAGAAAAGTTCTGGCAAGTTAAAATACAAAAAGCAGATTCATATTTATCAGGCTCATTTTCATAGAATAAAAAAATGATTTACTGCATTATTTACTCTACACATGCATTTATTCATTTTTGGGGGTTCTGGGTTTACATTTACTTAAAACTTTTTTGTTTTTTTTTCATTTAATTATATTAATTTTTAAGACTTAAAAACATTTTAACTGTAACTGTGTAACTGTGTTAAAGGGGAAACTGCTGTTAAAAAAGCTCCATATTTGTTTAAAGTGATTGAAAACCAAATGTCATTGCACTTTTGTTCATATAGTAGTAATTAAAAAATGTGCAATATGCTACTTTTGAAAATGATTTATTTTGCGTATAACAATGCAATTAATCACAGAAAAACATGTGATTAATTGAAAATGTAAAATAATGATGTACATATATATATATA
>JBBKCR010000001.1:5824377-5841992 GCA_037577295.1 Ladigesia roloffi
TATCTATCTATCTATCTATCTATCTATCTATCTATCTATCTATCTATCTATCTATCTATCTATCTATCTACACTATATGGACAAATATATTGGATTCAGGTGGCCCATAATTTCCAGTGAAGGACAAACTTAATGCCTCAACATAGTTCCAACTTTGTGGTACCTTGAAGGTCCTTTTCTATTCCAGCATGTCAGTGCCCCACTACAGTACCCAGTAAAAATAAGCTTCATAAGGACATGGTTGGATGAATTTGGTGTGGAAGAAATTTTCTGTCCCACACAGGGCCCTGACCTCAAATTCATCCAACACCTTTGGGATGAACAGGAGCGGAGATTGCCAAACATCTTCTGATCCAACATCAGTGACTTAATAAACGGACCACAGAACACATGGGTAAAAATTTGTACAGAAACTCTATATATATTATGGGTGTTTAGAGCCGCCAATATTCGTATCTGTATTTGTATATGTTGAAAGGGGGAAAATATTCATATTTGCATTTGTTTTCGTATTCGAGTAAAATTCTTAATTCAGCACGCAAACTCTGTCTGCCCCACCCTGAATCCACTCCTGAACTTGAGCGTGTGATGGGGGGTGGGGGGAGCAGAGTGTCTAAAAGTGAAAGTAAACATCGTCAGCATGAAAATCCTCCTTGGCATTTAACCCATTCACCAAGTGATGCAGCATGCAGCCATGAACACGCAGCCCGGGGAGCAGTGTGTGGGGAACAGTGTGTGGGGACGGTAGCTCACTCAGGGCACCTCAGAGGTGCCTAGCGGTTTTGGGGAACAACCCGCGACTTTCTGTTCCCAGGGCGAGAGCCCTAACCACGCAAGCGCAGGTGTAGGGGTTTGGTTCCCGAATACAATTTTTTTTTTAAGTATTTGTCCGAGTACATAAAAAACACATTATTTGTGCATTTCCGAATACTGTATTGGTATTCGGCTCCACACCTAATATATATATATATGTCCCGCAATGTCATCACATCAGGCCAGAGCTTATTCCTGAAAGCAGAGCATTATCCTACCTAATCCAACTGAATCATGGTGATATGAAACAATAGAAATCCTGTGAACATCTGGCCTGGCTATGTAGGTTTAAAATATACCCCAGCTTTAGCTGCACAAATTATACCATACCCTCAACCCTGTCAGTGCAAGGAACCATTAGTGACCTGATATTATAGGCCATTCTCAGAATAGTGGTGACATTGACATAGTAATGGGATAATATAGATATAGATTTTAAGCCTTTCTGAGTGATAATGCCAGTGCAAGAATATTTCTGCTCTGTTGCCTGTTGGTTGATTGAGAGTTGTACAGGTGCAAAAAGATAAGATGCTAGAAAATATCCTCTGTGTCCATTGGTGGTACACTGCCATTTTATTAAAATGTATTGTTTGGTGATAATCTTTAAAAAATAAATTAACTATAGCACACAGTCTTCAGTGGCTTATTGCTAATAAAAAAGGCAAAAACTACAATAAAATTAAAATGTTTATTTTTATAATACCTGCTTTTTTACTATTATTATTATTATGGTTGATGTTGTAATTGATATCATTTTACTTTAGCACATATGTTTATATGGTGAAGCTTTCAAAGAAATTAAAACTGAATCATTGACAATGGGGAAAATATAAACACAAACACTGCAAAGAAAAATCAAATAAATGCACTTTGTCTGTGGCTATTACATAAACAGCATGCAAGCTTTAAGAGTTTTATTATTAATAATTACATTAGTTTTTATGAATCGCTTAGGTGATAGAGGTGGTTCATCCCCAGAACCCGATGTCTTTGTGCCTGCGTTGTTTTGAGAAAAATTCTAGTTTTACTGCAGCATTTGTGTTCAAATTAGATCTGAGGAAACAATAGCAAAAGTGCATCTTTTGTCCAAACCGGGTTTGCAAATGGCACTGAATTAGAACAGTTGAAATACCACAACCCCCCACTGTGCCACTCCATTCAAGTCTCAGCATTCAAAACCCAGGCTGAACAGTAATGCACTGCTGTAATTTGTGTTAGTCATCGTCTAGCCCTTCATCAGTGGTCAATGTGTGACCATAGGACCCCTGGTGGGTGAATATTTTTATAGTGACACAGGACTCCTGGCGTGGCTTAGACACCAGTGTAAAACATGCTAAAAAGCCCCCACCATATCAGTGTTCCTGCCGTGCAGAAAATGGCCTCCAACTCAAATAATAAATGGAATCTGGTGGTCCTGTGGTTGTCCCTTTCCATTGATGAACAGATTAGAGACATGCCAACAGACGGGGACGACAAAAAAAGGCAAATTCAAGGTTGTGTTTCAGAAATAATTGCCTATCATGGTAGGTACAATTAGTTTTCCACCGAATAAACTGGTGCATAGTCATATACCCCATAGTACTAGATGATTCATACTCATTGAAAATGAAATTTGTTCTTGTTGTAGAATATTTTAGACTGCAAGAGGCATCGACAGCCTTTTCTACTCTAATGAAAATGTGAAACCTCACATTTTCCGGTTGTTTGTCCTTGATCATTCTTAATCATCAAAGTCCTTATGCTGCAATTTCACCCTGAACGAAACACCACACACTTTCTGACTACCCGACTTCAGGATGAGATTCTCAGAACCTGGCTGTATTTATCATAATCAACTCTCGAAACTTTAGACCTAAATAAACAGGGCAAAAGATAATGAGGTGATTGCTCAGTGGGTGCAGTCTGCACAGAAAGAGGAGTGCAGGATGTTTTACATTATAAAGACATCATATATAGACATATTCTTTGTCTATATTTACTTCTTTCACTTTGTTCAGCTCAGCTCTCATCAGTAGACAGCCTTTCATGCATGATGCCAACATTGACTTTCACACCAGGCAATCAGCAACTGCTGCACAAAAACGGAGACTGAATTATAAACATTTTATGAACATTATGAACATTTTTAATATTTACGTTTAAAAATACAGAACATGTTTATATTTATGATTCACAACCCGAAATGGCTCAAACCGTACTGGGGGTAGACTGAAGATTGTACTATACATACCCCACACTGCATATAGCTTACACTATATTGGGACACACCCCTCAATTCAGGGTTTGTGTCAGTGAAGGCCAGTTTTTATGATTCATCATTAGCTGGTAATGTAGTGGTTAGGGCGTTCACCTTGTGATCAAAAAATCGTGGGTTTGATTCCCAAGACTGCCAAGCACCTCTGAGGTACCCTGAGTAAGGTACCCCACACACTGCTCCATGGGCGCTGTGTTCCTGGCTGCCTGCTGCTTCACTTGGTAAATTAGTGAAATATAGGGGAATACTTTCACACTGTTCACACTGTTTTCTGTTCACAGATTAAAGAAGTTTTATTATTAATAAAGACATTTTGGATAATGCCATGCTTCCAACTATGTGGACACAGTTTGGGGAAGAAGCTTTTCTATTCCAGCATGACTGTGTCCCAGTGCACCAAGTTTCATAAGAACAGCAGTGGTCCCCAACCTTTTTCTCAACGTGGACCGGTAAACGCTTGAAAATTATTCCGCGGACCGGGGTGGGGTGTGGGGTGTTGTAGTAGTACAGTCTAAAACTTGTAGAATGTGGTCCCCAACCTATATTTTGTCAGGAATTGGTTTAATATCAGAAACTATTTTCACTAAGGATAGAATAAGAATATCCGCGGACCAGTACCACATTACCCACAGCCCGGGACCGGTCTGCGGACCGGTGGTTGGGGACCCCTGCTCTACAGAATGTATGGGCACAAATTCCCACAGAAACTCCAAAATTTTGAGGAAAGCTTTTCAAGAAATGTGGAAGCTGTTCTAGGTGCAATGGGAGACCATCTCCATATTGATGTGTTTGAATGCAATATCATTAAAGAAAACTGTCATTAATATCATTAAAATGCAATATAATGTAAATGTAAACATAAAGTCTTTGTCAGTGTAATGGTGAGGCATCCTAGTACCTCTTTCCTTAAAATGTATGTTCTTCCCTTGGTAATTTTTATGAAACAATATTTCCACACATTTGTTCAAATTTAGTAAAAGCATGAAACAGTGGCTTGTATTCAATTCTGAGCCTGTCATTGTCCATAAGCAATCTTTTTGTTCAGCAGCCGTGATGATGGAAAAGCTAAAATGGAGCTGACTAGAAACAAGCAGAATACAATTCAGTAAACAAGAAGGCTGTCACATGTTTTACAGACTGGCTGGATCAAAAACGACAATGTAGTTAATCGAGAAAGTACTGAAAAACCAAGGGAAGGCTGGTATTGTAAAAGGTTGCAGCTCCATTCATGACTCATACAACAGACAATGTATGTCTCACAGGCTATATAATAGTCACCTCTCAGGAACACAATGATGATGGATCTGAGATTTTTTTGTTTGTTTATTTTTTCCATTGTTGTACATGCGTGTGTCTGTGTGACATGTACGATTGATGTGAAAAAATGTTTAGGCCTATGGTTTTGAAATATAGAGCCATTAAAAAGGACAATGATGTATTGCAAGATGCGACAGAAGAGCTGCATGTTATGACAGGAGCTCACACATAGCAGCTGTCATGGCTGACCTCTGCCTCTCTTAGCCAGAGATAGATGCCTTTTCATGCCAGGCTTCGAGCTCTAATAGTCAATTGATTCATCCCCAGCCCACCCTAGAGTCAGCTCTGCCTCCTCTTTATTTATTTTTCCCCGAAGAAGTCCCCCCCCCCTCACCCTCGCATCCGTCTTATTAAAATCTAATGGCAAACAATACCCTCTCTCCTCTCCATCTGATGGTGCAGAGAAAACAATTTGAGGGGATTCTGGCTGGTTTATAACCTGTATACACAGAGGCCTTTGAGGAGATGAATGAGCTAATCAATCATTGTATGAGGGGGCATTGCTCACATGGAGGTTGAGGATGATGGCGGAGAAGTGAGTTATCTCCAAGACTCCACTCTAAATGCTGTGCTGGCCTCTAGCACTAGAGTACAGTTGTAGTAGTGGCTTTGACAGTAGCTGCTGTGACAATACAATAGCAGGCAGCAGATTACAGGAAATTGGAGGAAATTGTACTTTCTATGAGTGTTAATACAATTCTTCAGCATTTTCAAATATAATCTACATGTACTTCTAACACATTACCACAGGAAACAGAAACAGAGAACCCATTTTACTGAAAGCATGTTTATAATGGAGCCATTCCATGTGGCAACAGGCTACTACAGGATTTAGGCATACCTCAATTAAAGCTTTTTGGGGTCTAGTTCTCTCTCGAGTTCCATACAGAAATAATTCTGCAATCCAATTAAAATTTAAAAAAAAAACTTAAAATGGCCTAATTTAATGCAAAATCCTGAAATCCTAAGGAAGATGTGAAAAGGGGGTTACATTTAAACTTCACTATCACATATTTAGTCCATTTAAACATTTTGATTTGATGTATTGGCTGCATATTATGCATGCTGTTCCATAGCTGAGAAATATCATTTCCTACAGGATTACATAATACTGAACATTTTATAGCCAGAAACGTCTTTGTAGTCTGTAACTGCATGGTGTTACGTTTTCTCCAGAACTTTGGCCTTATCATATTTAAAAACCTTCAAAAGCTGCTATAATTATTCATCCTGACCCTGGAAAGGAAAAGCAAGGTCAACGATCCTGCACTAAACATTCCATTCTTTTACAAGCCACAAGATTACATGAATGTTGAGAGAAAAAAACATCGAGCCACTTTGAGCTTGCCTCAGCAACAGTGAGCAGTTAACATTAGCCCAACTTGCTACAGACCATCTCAACCGCAGCGCGTGTTGGAGTTACTTATAGACTGGACTGGCATACGATCAGAAAAGGTCATGGAATTCCTGAAGCCAAATGGATCCTCCATACATGTTTTAAAAGCTGTCTTTTGATCCTAGCCATAACATGCTAAAGAGGGGGTACTCTGACCACAGAGGGCCGGGCACACCCTTGTGCCATTCTTGTAATGACAGACGACAAGAACCTGGATGATGTCTGAAACCCCAGAAGTACCTCTGTCCATGGGCGGGTGAGGTCTGAGGTTAGGTGGAAACCATAAAAGAACTCTTTAGAGTGGGGGCAGAGGGAGAAATTGAGGGGGAGGGAAGAAAAGGGATGGCAGACGATGGTCATCACTTCAAAGAATGCCTTTAAATAAGTCTTCAGAAATGCGTGGGCAGAAATGGAGGCTTGCTAAGACCAGAGAGAAAAAAGAGAAACAAATGGTATGGATAATTCAGTTTGGGCTAATATATCAGACATTCCTACCAAGGTAATAATAAATATTGATCATTAATGGCCCTAACTTATTCACTGAGGTGGGCCATTCTTTACCTGGAATGCTTTGTTACACAAACAAATCTCAATATTTACCATCATGGAATTCCAGCGAGTCCAGTTAGTCACTACATTTAAACCAATTTACAGATGATGTGAAAAACATTGTCCTGTTTCATTGGCATTTGTTGACGGTTGGGTAGGTAGCAAGTGGCTGTAATACTGGGTCAGAAAATCTCCAAAACAACAGAACTTGTAAGGTGTCACCACTATGCAGCGGTTAGTATCTACCAAATAACGAGATCCACTGGAGATCCGTTAACCAATGACCTATGCATACATGAGGCTGATTGATGCACATGAGATTTGCCCAGAAGGTCTGATCCCACAGAAGAAATGCTGTAGCGCTACTATAGAAATGTGTCAGAACACAGTACTCACACAAAATGATTATATGATAATTGCTTGAGACAATGTTTATGTTAATCTTGAACAATATTGGTCCAAAACAAATGTTATTTGATTATTTCCCCATCCAACTAAGCCGTGTTACAAGTTAGGCCTCCCCATGACATGATACTGTCATCAGACAGTTCAGCATGCTCTGAGAAGGACTGACAATCCTGTTCCATCAGGTAACAAATGACTAAGCAAGTTGGTGTTACTGACCACATAGGAAGAGCTAGAAATAACACAAACTGTGCGATATTTGAGTACTATTGGGACTATGGTGGTCCCTGAACATTGATGGATGGGGTAAAGGGGAGGACAACTTGTTCATGGTGTCTCTTGTTCTAGTCTTGCTTCACTGTTCCAGTTATGTGGTTTGGGACAGAAGTCGATGGCAAATTCGGCGCATGGGCCATTCCTTAGATAAAAAGGAACAGAATAATCAGTGATAAACTGCATTCAGGGAACAGCTACCAAAAAAACTAGAGATGTTATAAATTCATGCTCTTTTCCCAGATGACAGCTCTTGCAAAATTTTAGACCTGTTTTTTTTGCCCACATATGGGAGGCCTTATTATAAAGCAAAGCATTGTGAAGTGATTATGTTTGCAACAGAAAGTTTCCTGTAATTAGCAAAGAGAGAATGAGGGGAACACAGCCGGTGGATAATGAAGATATGCCCTTGAATACTTGGCTCCCCTACCCGAACCAACAGCCATCAAAGAGCCTCACAGTATTCAAAGCGTTCAGCTTCAACCCCATGTATAATTAGCCCCAGGTTGGTTAGGACTCACATGTCATGACCATTGAAGTGGAGCCTGCCATCCTAAAGAACACGGTTTGCTCTGGCAGTGCCTTCAAAAGCCACAAAATACCCTCGCACCAGTGTAGCCTATTCATTTAGACCAAATGCTGCATTATTGCAAGCAAGAAGGGGAAACCAATGGTGAAATGAATTATTGGTACAATTACTTAGCCTGTGGCTCATTCTGCATGTGTTTGATCTATTCATCCATCTTCACACTTTGTTGGCACAGTGGGGCATCATCCTTAAATTATACCACTAGAAAAATTATATCTTCACTAGTGAAAATATTTTTTTCCTACCAAGCACATCAGTTAACTTAATTTTAGAGAATAGCAATTATTTGCCATGGAGAGAGCAGTTTTTGGGCAACATGCCTTTTTTAGCATCCGTGCATCTGTTTTCATTATTGGAACTACTGAACATGACTATGTATATTTCCCCTCTATAATCCAGATCATCTTTGTGAAATTGTGTCACACATTCCCCACATAAATGGTCTATTATGACCATCTGCATTTTCATCGTTATTATATTATTATTTAGATTAAAGCCATTTGGATTCTTTAACATTTAAGTCTAAATAACTAAAAGTCCTGGGATATAAATCCCCCTAAAACCCCAGGCTTATTACACCCTGATTCATATTACATGTACTAGAGTTCATATTACATGTACTAAAGTTCATATTACATGTACTAGATTCATATTACACGTACTAGAGTTGGACTAACTAGTGGTGTTCTTTGAAGACGCGTAAAATTAGAAGGTATGTGGCTTTACCAGAATAATGTGTTAGATTATGACACATTGAATTATGGTGCAATAATTATTCTCAAAAATAACAATGCCAAGAATTCTTTGGGGCAGTCTAATAAAATTACAACATGACAACAAGTTCTGTAAATGAACTTTCCAATTAGATGTGTCAATGTCAATTTTAACAGTTTAAAGAATCCTTACATAGTGAAAGTGTTCTCAAATAATGAAAGACCACACATCCAAGCCAATGATCTTTAATTATAAGAATTTTTATTCAATTTTCGTATTTATAATGTATCTAAGGATTTATAATGTGTATTGAGTTTATTTGTTTAAAATTTTGAACTGGAAGACACTCCAGTTGTTGATTTGTCTGGAGGTCAAAATGGGAATTACAGTATTTTTAATGAGGTTTAATGTGAATCCCATGTATATTACCAAATTAGATTTGCAGAAATCTATTCATGTGTTTCAATGTGACACAGTTCTGATCTTTCTATGGTTGTGTAGACACAAACCTGATTCCAATCAGATCTGAGCTCATTTATATCATTCGCATTAGTGGCAGATATGGACAACTTACAAACAAGAAATCAGAAAGATGAGGCAAAAGATCATACTCAAGCAATAAGACTTGTCATGTAAAGCTGGCTATTTTCATGTAATTATACTTCTACTGGAATCAGGTATTCAATTTTGGATGCTCTCATTTCATTATGTGCTCTAGATGAAAACTGATGATTACATCGTACATAAAGCAGACAGCACCAACAACGCCATTAAAATTATGCTTCGTTCCTTAGGGACCAGCTATTGGGTGGGTTAAGGAGGTGGAGGGCGTATATCTTCAACTTTCTCCTTCGACTTAGCAGCAGATCATGCAGCAGGGTGTCCTCATTGGTGTTCAAGAATCATGGAGTCTTTTAACCTGGCAAAGCAGGCAGGCCCACTTTGTTTTATTTTGTCACTGAACCTTTGGCCACTTGCTGAAGTACATGTAATGAGCACATTCGTAACAGGCCAGACCACTCCATTATTTTGGCCATGTCTTTGCCCTTGCAGGGACAACAGGTTAATAGCCCTTGCTGGGTCCCAGTCAGACATGGTTAGGGTGACCACAGCATCCACTGACACCCTCACTTCATCATTCCATGGGAATGAGCGCTGATTTGGATAGGGACAGTGGCGGGTCAGGACACGAGCAAGTTGTACGTGCTGACCAAGGTGCCTCTGTCTTTCACTAAAGTCACTTTCGTTCGCTTGGCCTCGCTTCCTTCGTTACTTGACTGCACTCGTATATCTCTCAAGGTCTGCGGCACAATCATCACATCGCTCTTTTCCTTTCTCCCTCCTGCTTCTGGCCCTCCCTCTTTTCTCGGCAGCTCCCAAAGCTCTTTGGTGGCTAGTGACTGAAGGGATATAACTCTTGAGCTCTTTTTTTTTTATTCAGAGTTAGTGTTAGCGGGGGGGAGAAATAGGGCTGTAACGCTCAAGGTAATTTATTGTGTACAGTAAAAAATAGAGGGCAGTAAATTTCTGAGAACAAAGCCGTGTGGCATTCAAAGACGCTGTAGAGATGTTTCTCCCTGCTGCGGCCCCAACTTAACCTCTCGCTTTCTCTCTTTTTTTGGCAAACTTGGGCACAGATTGACACCTCAAAACTAATTTAGCTTTATTACTGCCTGCTGGCTTTCTTAATTACAGAGACCTTAGCCGTGCGGGTGGCGCCACTCAGACAAATGAGTTGTGTGCGTGTTTGTGCGTTGTCATGCAGGAAACCAATTCAAATTTGTCCCACTACTGATCCGTGAACGGAAGTATTCTGTTTGGAATGTTTTCTAAATTGTTCATTTGTTTCTGTGTTTGATTACGCTAAAATATCCAGCAATTGTGTCTGATTTAGCAGATTAAAAGACATTTCCCAAGGCAGGCGGTTCCGGCTCTGAAACCCCGATTGAAGCTGCTTAAAATAATAATTGAAATGCACAAAATGACTCAAGTTTAATTCTTTATTAATATAAGTTATTAAAAGCCACTGGGCTGCTCATGGCATTATCTTTGACATATGCGTTGCTTGGCAACCATAGCCTATTGTTTGCCAACTACATTGATTGATGGAAGAACAGGCCACCCGAGGCTTTGCCTTTCAATGACGTACTTTATGCCTAAACACCCCTTACTGGCAGTAAAATTATAGATGGCCTCTTGCGGCTTATTACATTAATTAGTTTAATAGACAGTCCATGCTTTTGGCAATATGGAGCAGTACTGATCCCACTTATTGGACCATTGTGCAGACAGTTCACTTCTTTAACCACCATTTAACCACCATTACACCTCATATAGACAATACACAAAAAATAAAAATATTTGTTTGGAAAAATAGCATTGTTCCTTCATTGCACCCAAAAGATGTAGGCATGCTGGATAGTCTTAAAGTATGGCGTGCAGAAATAGCAGATTACATTGTTGGTCTTGGCCTTGAACATGGTCAAGAGCGTTTCTCATGGGCGAGTCGTAAATGGAGCACTATATGTACGACATCAAAACATGATCCACAGCGTGACGCTGCCATGGAAACGACTTTGTGCGGTGTCGCTCTAAATAGATGCCGCTGTGCCACAAAAGGCTGTAGTCTCGCTGCTCTCTCGGCTTCAGAAAATCCACAAAAGTGCGCATCTTTTTTTCTTTTTTCTTTTTTTGTGCCCAGGCCTCGTTGGGTTGACCACTTGAATTGCACATGGTTTAAGCTAATTACTCGACAAGGTCACCCTGAGTATAAGCCAGCTCAATGCCGGGAAAGCTATTGATTACACTTAACAAAGCTGAACGTCTAAGAATGTGCTTTTCCGTGTTTAACAACTCTTTAAATCTATTTAGAATTATTCGCTATCAGTCAACGGTTATTCTGCTCCCAGTTTTATTTCTAACTATCGCGCCTGAGAACCTGGCTGGTTCACATAACAGTGTTATATTTCATGAAGAATTAGCAGCTATTTACTTATAAATGTTAGCACATTTGTTCAGACATTGTGGTTAAGCTGAAGGTAATGAGGTGCATCCATGCACAGCATGTAGGGCAAGTGAGATTCTGTTCCAACATTATACTGGTTGGGCTGGAATAGGCAGTCATAAATCACTACATGAGCGCATGCCTGGAGTCTGGAGGCCATGTATTTCCCATTTGCCCATCCGTTATGGGACTGAGATCAGCTAGTCTGTTGGAAATATTGTCACCACCATACCAAGTCCTTTCATCTCTGAAATGAACATTTTGTAGGACGCTTTAATTTTTGATGTCATATAATAGTAATGTTCAAGGTAATTCTGGACCAGTTCTACTGGCACATTCATCATGAAATATTCAATGTGCAATGTAAAGGTGCTTTCAAACACTAAAACACATATGGTTAAGTGGTTTAATATTGAGATATCAATAGTTTAGTCAACCAAATCCCAAAACTGATGAGCAAAAAAATTAACATAGATTTTATTGTATATAAATACTCTACAATGCTTTAATATTTCTACAAGGTTGCATAAGGTCACCCTAACAGAGTGCAGAGCTCTACAGCAAGCATAGGGATATATATAGCTATATAGCTCCTGTTGTTTCATTGCAAACCTAAACTATATGAACAATAGTATTGGGTCAACACCTGATCTTCAGGGTTTGGGCTAGGCTTTTTACTTCCAGTGAAGGGCAAAATCTTAATGCTTCAGCATAACAAGACATTTTGACAACTTTCCAACCTTGTGGACACAGTTTGGGGAGGAACCTTTTCGATTCCAGCATGACTGCAACCCAGTACACAAAACAAGGTCCATAAAGACATGGTTGCATGAGTTTTGGTGTGGAAGCATTTGACAGGACCCCATTCAGCACCTTTGGGATGAACTGGAACAGAGATTGTGATCCATGACATCATAAATTCTCTACAGAGTGATGGGGCTCAAATTCACACAAAAACTCAAAACTCTTGTGGAAATCCTTCCAAGGAGAGTGGAAACTGTCATAGCTGCAAAGGAGAACCAACTCCATATTAAAGTCTATGTATTTGAATGCAATCTCATGAAAGTCCCTGTTGGTGTAATGGTCGGGGGACCCCATGCAAAACGAATAAAAATTGAATTTTGAAAGAAAAAGTTACAGAAATGTAATTACTTTTGTCCTTAAATCTTTTAATTTCATGGTCATATGCATTCCTTACTTTTATTGTTATGCCTTTATGTTTAATTTATCTCTGTAAAGCACATTGAATAAACCCAGTGTGATAATGTGCTCTACAAATATATTTGTCTTGCCTTTTTTCCATTTTTTAAAAATCCCTATTGCTCTTTACAACGTGTAAAAGTTGATGAGTAGAGAATATATAAAACTAGTGGGAATTAAGCCTTGTTACATTATTCTACATTAAATTAAGAATGTTGTTTCTTTTTTGATAAAGATATAATTTCAGTTTTGCTACAACAAAAGAATCATACACAAGTCAGAGGTTGTGTCTCATTGCAGTACATCCATACTGCAATACCATTCAAAACAAAACATACCTGTGTTACAAACTATCACTTTGAAATATTATCTGTTAATTAATTGAGCAGCTGATTGTTTGGTCAATTAAGGAAATATAATTAACTGCAGCCTGTACAAAGAGTTCTAGTGCCAAATACATTTAGCGCCCCCATGACCCTCTTATGGGCAAACCATTTAGAATTAACCTTTCAGTTCACTATGGAGTTCCTATAACTTGTCAATAACACAATATATATAGATATTATCTAGGTGGATTTGTAGCGTATGCTCTAGTAGTTTGTACCCTTCAAATAAACTAATAAAAATATAATGCTTAATCGTTCAACAGTTTTTTATCTCAGAGAAAAAAGAAA
The DNA here is from genome assembly GCA_037577295.1 of Ladigesia roloffi. Lineage (NCBI taxonomy): Eukaryota > Metazoa > Chordata > Actinopteri > Characiformes > Alestidae > Ladigesia > Ladigesia roloffi. The sequence continues at coordinate 5,837,566 of JBBKCR010000001.1, forward strand.
ATGACATAAATACCTGTACAATACCTGTAATAATGCTCTTTTGTTCACTTTCTGGTTGTGTATGAAAGGAAACTGGTTGCTTAGACCTTTAAGATCCTCTCAAATCAAAATCCCAACCCTCACCCCCCGGTTAACAGAAATCAGTTTCTGCACTTTCAACTGCAATCACATTGAATTTTTGAATGGACTAAACCCTCGCTCACTAGCATATTTCACGCAGGCCATCACTTATTAGTGATAAATGAAAGTACTGTGTTGAAAAGTGAAAAGTAAATTAAACTGGTACCCAAGCCCTCACTGCAGGCCTGTAAAACCAAACCCCAAACGGCCACTTTGCTCCGAGTGCAAACAAATGGAGAACCAGTGTACCCAGAATTCAGATGAAAAGTGTTCATGTAGACTAAAGTTGGCACTGAATTTCTGTTCCGTCCACCCTGTCTAGATGAATGGTAAATTCACTGTCATCCCGTGGAGTCCAAATTCCTTTTTCGCGAAGGACGCTGTTAATTGAGTCTGTGCCTGAAACACTAAAATGGCAGCCAGACATCTTCAAGGCAGGCTCTCTCATCCCTATTAAACCCAGCAAAACTCACATACACATTCAGCAGTAGCACATTTTCAAAGCCTACATGCGAAAAAGACCCATGTAATTTTTCAGTTTCTCTAAAACAAACTCAGACTAGCCGTCTGCTGTCCACCAGCCTCACACTTCTCCTTCAGTTCCTATAACATCTTTACCGGTGGTACACAAGTCACCATACATATTTAACCAAAAAATATAGAAAATAAACATTTACATATTTAAAATAATAATCAAATGAAGGCTTAAGCAAACAAAGACGTTCTGGCACAGAAACTTTCAAAAATATGTTTTTCACTTGTTTGTCTATATTTTCACAATTCTAAACAATTCTAGTTTATAAGAACATATAGCACAGGCCTACATAGAAAACATAAATGTGTTTGTTTTGCCAAGCATATGGCATGGCAGTAAGTTGAGTTATGGATATGAACATCATATAACATTGCATTACATTGTATAGTAGGTAGCAGGGGAGCTGTAGCAGTGCTAGTTATCAGATTCAGCTCACATCACATATGGCATCATCAAAAGCCATGAAGACAAATGAAGTAAATTCCTAATAGATTTTTATTTTCTATATGCCCTTTCAGCAAAACCAAATGTTCAGGTGAACACAAATTTCCTTCAACCCCGACACAGCCAGTCAGACAACAAGTTTGGTGAAGTTCTCCCATTGGAACTAGGAGGCTAATTCATTTTCTGTAACCACTTAATCCATATAAGAGTCATGGGTACCCAGAGCCTTTCCCAGGGTCTACAGGCACGACCTTGGACACACACACACACACACAAACATAGTCAATTTAGAATTCCCAATTCACCTGACATGCATGTCTTTAGACTGTGAAAGAAACTGGAGACTACCCACAACCAGAAGAGTAGAATGCAAATTCCACGCAAGGTGCTACTCACTGCCCCAATGTGGGGCCCTGGCTAATGTATTTAGTCATGCCAAATGGTGGTAAAAGGTTAGCCATCAGTTGGACTATGAATGTCAAAATCAAGAATAAACACAGTTGTTTGCTAGTGGAATTTGTAATTTTAGGCTCAAAACAAAAGTTATGGAGTGTGACCTGTACATTCAGGTACTCACCCAATAAGACGTTGTAGTTTATTGGTTCAGTGATTTTTTGGTATTCTTGAACATGAAGATGCTAATTTTACCAAATTCTTGTGAGGTATATCCAGCTGTGTCTGTATGCTTTCATCTACCCAAACATATTTCATCTACCCACCCTGCTCTCTGGGGGGCAGGTGGTGACCTGGTGGCTAGGGAACTACCCCTGAAATCAGTAGGTCATTGGTTTGAATCCCACAACTGGGTGCTGCTTTCCTGCTGCTTCCCTTGGGGACTGGATTAAACACAGAGAACGATTTTGTGCCATATTCATGTTTGGCATGTGCACACTTTATGATTACATTTTACACTGACCTCTACTGCAGATCCACAGTCATCCCTTTGCTGCCATGTTGCATTTGAGATCCATGCTTGGGTTCAGTGACCAATCACACTAGACACATCCCCCAATACAACTGAACTTTGCCAAGACCATCACATCAAGTGTATGGGAGTGAACTGGATTTGGGAGAACAAACGCTCAGTCATAGCACAGATGTGATTACACTGTACATGAGCCTTTATCAATCTGAATGAAACATGAAGATTCAAGGTTTTGAAAAGAAACATTCCAATTTGCTTGTATTCACAACCAGTGATATATCTGGGGCTTCTAAGAGGCCTAGAGTGATGTTTTTCCTAATTAACACCCACTGTGGTTGATTTGTTCCACTTTAACTTCATTAAATTCAGTTGCCTACACAGTGGAATCTGGGTTTGCACCCAGCTAATGTAATCTCATCATTCAGGCTTAGGTTCCTACTAGCTCCCTCTGCTTCTCCACCTAACATCATCTGGCTCTGTTATCCACACTCATAAGTCATACCCAGGCCAGACTCTTCTCTTTTGTGGTTCTTCACTGATGGAATGAGGTGCTTAAGCTGACAACGGTAGCAGGAAACCTCTCTAGCTTCAAAAACCTCCTCTTCTAATCATCATGCATTAATCGTACTTAAAGATTTAGCACTTTGAACACTTTATTGTTTCTCACATGGTCCTAAAACTTGAACGTGCCCTCATATTGTTACTTGCTTTGAATAAAAGCGTCTGCTAAATTATCACAATGCAATATAATGTGATTATGTTTCAGTCATTTAATATGGTCATTAAAACTTTCAGTCCTGAAGGCCTAACCAATGGGAGAGCTCGCTTGGCTGTATCTGCCTTGAAACCCCAGAAAATAAATTTCTGATTTGAGGAATAAACACTTTTCAAGATTAGACCTTACAAGGTTCTGGGAAGGTCCTCCTCTCTGGTATTGAGCTCACCAAATAGCAATATGGAAACAGCAAATTTTAATTATTGAACAGTTGCCTTTTTAATTACACATTATCCCATAAAACACACTACATCTCATGTACTCTTTCTCAAATGCTGAGGAACATGTTTTACAGGAGCCAGCCATACATTTGAAGCGAGCAGATGGTAGTAAAGTGCATCCCCAGACGCATCCCAGTGATGCAGCAGGGCTGAAACAGCATCGCGCCACAGTGACTTACACTCACGCATGACTTGACCGATCAAAAGGAGAAAATGACTGGGTGACAGAAGTAGATAAGGAGTATGGAACAGGCTGGGGGAGTCTAACAAGACAGGGAAACAGGGAACAATCACAGAGACAGAAGGGGAAATGGAAAAGGAGGAAAAGAGAAAGCAGGGAAAAAAGAACTATCGGGGGACAGAGGAATCGGGCTTAAGGAGACAGAGAAAGAAAAAGGAGGACATAGTAAGAAGGGAAGAGAGGGAGAGGAAATGACAGGGAGAGAGAGAAAAGTGCTTCTGTCATGGATAAAAGAGAAGGAAAATCATTCTTAACTTTTAATGGAATTTTGTACCTTTGGGGCATTTCTATTGGTCCATTCATTGTGGAAGGTGTTTATTTATAACATTATCAAAAAGACAATGATGGCAATAATATTAAAGTCAAGAGCAAAGTCATTAATCAAGAGTAAATACATACATTGTACATCATTTTAAAATGACTTTTTCACAATAGTCACACGGCTGCATGGTTGTATCCTTGAATATAAAAAAATAATAAAATATAATGTGATGTGACAACAAAAGGAGATATAATAATATAAAATATTCTGAGACTGATTACATTACGCTCTGCATGACTACACACAAACACGTGTGTGCGTGTGTGTGTTTGTGTGTGTGTGTGTGTGTGTGTATGTGTGTGTGTGTGAATTGGGTAAATGGCCTGGAAAATATTCAAAACAAACACTGAACAAAGAATTGTCATAGGAATTCAATTACATCATTTCATGGTTTATCTGAAAGGGTGGATCTATTAACATTTGCAAGTTAGTGAATCAGATCACTGGGTTTAACCAATTGAATTTCCAAGTATTAGAATTTGTTTTATTGTGGTTAAGCCTATTTTATGGTTTGCGCTTTCCAAAAAAGCTCATATTACCTGAGGGTCACAATACCAGGTAGATTGTTTACAAAAGATGACAGTTTTTACAGTCAGATGGTTAAGCCAGTGAGCTGGTGGCTTATATGCCTCCTCTGGGTGAAAAGGCACGTTTGGCAAATAAGAATTCAGATGGTTACATACAAACGAATAAACATGACAAATTGTGCAAAGCGTACTGATGTCTCCTCTCTCTCTCTCTCTCTCTCTCTCTCTCTCTCTCTCTCTCTCTCTCTCTCTCTCCCTCTCTCTCTGTCTTCACCACACATTTCCGTTTCATCAAATCTTTCAGTTTACCCAAACCT
>JBBKCR010000001.1:5844179-5855193 GCA_037577295.1 Ladigesia roloffi
TCAGTTCAAAGTTCACTGAAATATGAACGTGTTCAATGAACGCGTTCTTTTGAACTAGTTCATGCACAACACTGCTGTAGACTCTCTGGGATTCAATGTTTGTGAAGCTGGATTGGACTCATCGGAATGACTGGTGCGATTCGCAAGTGGTGCATGAAGAAGAAGAAGGTGGGCAGTGGCCCATGCTAGTCAAGTCAAGTCAAGTTTATTTATATAGCACATTATCACAAATGAAGGTTATAAATGTGCATGACAGGAATAAAATAAAATCAAAAAGAAATGAATGAAATAAAAGAACACATGGAAAATCAATGAAAGAAAATTGAAAGTGCAAAGGAAATGCTGAGTTTTAAAAGAAGGAGGAGGAGAATAGTGGAGGTTTCAGCAGCCCTCTAAAGCTTCAGTTGGTGCAGATGTGATAATGATTGGCAATTTGTTCCTGCATTGTCACTGTTTCCACCAGGTTTAGTTTTAGATGTTAATACTGCTAGAAGGTCAGCTCCTGCAGACTGTGGCACAAAAATGTGGTATGCAGTATATTGCGTGTATATGGGTGGCAAAAAATATCAAAAGTTATGTTTTTAAACTCTTCTTGTGCTTTTAACCCTTTAAGCGCCAAAGTCGCATAATTGCGACAAGACGTATTCATGAATAAACCAGACTGTATTTACAAATATCGTGTGATGTAGCATTTGTATTCACTGCCACTAGTTAGCAGACATGTGGTACTTGGATTCAAGATTTCGCCATCATCCTATTCAAAGTTTTGAGTAAAAAGCGGTTGAAACAAGCCTTGTGTCATTGACGCGGGAGCAGACTCGCCCTTCTGTTCTGTGTGCATGTAAGCGTGTTGGATTTTAGATAACTTAGGCCAAAAAAAACGCCAAATGGCTAATAAAAATTGGCCGTTGATGATGTCCCGTGAATGATATTCGCCTATTCTGAATCTGAAGGGGAAAATTTGCCTTTTGTACTGAGAGACGCGTGAGAAATTCAAATTTAAAATTTCAACTTGACAGCAAACAGAACTTTGCCCAGGAAAAACAAAACACTCAAAAAAAGGAAAAACAAAATACCCTGAATACACTGGCCATCAATCATTAAAGAGCATTAAGGTTTCTGGGTGTTTTTCTGTTTTCTTCTTTCCACAAATTTCAGTCAGTTTGGCATTGATGGCTGCGCCAATGCTGGAGGACACCATATGAGGGCACTTTTTTTTTTATGTTGGATTTGAAAGAACTGATATGAAAAAAAAATTATATGTGAAATATGTAACTATTGTTATAGTACACACTAAAATAAATAATTTTGTAATCAAAATATGTGCTCGTGTGAATAGTGTAAATGTTGTGTATCATCTACAAATCAGTGTACAGTATGTGACTGTATTGATTATAGGCATGGGGCTCCACTTAGGACAAGATAATAGCAAGGGCATGAGTTAGGTACAGCCTTATATTGACTTGTAATCTACTCTGTTTTATACACATCTCAAGAGATGTTTTTGCATCATAAAAACATATAAGGCTTTAGTCATATGTAAGACATATAACATATATGATTGAAAATACATAAATATTATGTATTTTGCATATGTGGTTTTGCGGTTATGTCACAAAATTCTGTTGGAACACAGGTGTTATAAACTTTTTCATATGGGGAGTTTACCAAAATTCGGGGTGCCAACATTTTTGCTGCATACCTCCCAAAAAGTGAGTAGCTGCACTGCCTGCAGATCTAGAAAACCTACCAAGAGTATATAGTTCTAACATCTCAGAGATGTATTTAGGGCATAAACAATCCAGTAACTTGTACACAATGAGTAATGCTTTACTGAACGGGGAGTCAGCTCTATGCTAAAGCTAATGCTAGCCAGCCAGCTATGCCATCCATTCTTCTCATCAGGTTTGCTCCCAGGACAATAAACTGGACTTTATCCAGCTAGAACAAACTACCCAGCAGTTTTTGTTTTTATGGAGCTCAGCATCAGCGTTCTGTACAAGGCTGCTTGACTGGAGTAATCACATACAGCTCTGTCCAGCAAGACCTGAATAAATCAACACTGATTGGTATATGAACATTCTTCTGTTATTTTCTAAAGTTATGGTTTGATTTAACACAAATAGCTTTCTTTTGTAAAGTTTAATTTGATCTGTATCCATCATAGATTTTTTGGAGGGATTTAGCTATGCTAGAAAGCTAGCTATGCTCATTTCTGTTACATCCATTAGCAAATTACAGCCTTGTTATCTTTCTGACAAAGTTTCCGAGTGCACCATCATCCTCTACTTTGAGCTGTGTCTTAAAATCTTATACATTTCTACATGGGTGGGTTTGTTTTATAATTTTAGACCCACATTTAATCTGGTCATCACCAGATGTTCTCAATACAAGATCAACAATGGCCCTGTGAGAGTAAACCATACCCACACTTAAGCGGATATAGTAAGGAATTTGATTTGGGTATTATGCCCTGCAGACTAAAATTAAAACATACTCATTGACCCAACCACCAATGTTTTGCTCTAGTCATCATCCAAACATGAAATGTATCTGTGCTTTAAACCACACACTATAGATGTGATCACCCAAGCCTTTAGCATCATCAACCAGTAATTCAGCAGCCATGCCTTAATGCCCACGAGGAAAGCTTTTAACCAAAGCACCATCCTCTCAATGTAAAAAGCCCCTTCATTTCCATGGCCGGTTAGTCAAGGTTAGGAGTTAACACAGCTTTATCCTATAATGCACTTAAATCAGAGAGAGTGTGAGAGAGAGAGTGTGTGAGAGAGAGAGAGAGAGAGAGAGAGAGGCCTAACAGGATTTCCCTTTTTTTAGAGTGAATATCGGGGCTGCATCCTGCTGGAGCCTCCCCGTATGGACGTGCATTAGCGGAGAGAGCTAATTTTATTAGATAAGGTTATTAACACTTGTCACACCAGCCCAGCCGAAATGACTCCCAAAATTACACATGACAAATGCTTCAGCTGACACCTGAGTGAAATCTAAATGGTGTCATAAAAGGAGGTGCAGCAATCCCCGCAGGGCCTCGCTGCACAATTAGGGAATAAATATATGTTGTGTGTTCTGATGCAAGTAATTGAATTTGTCATTTACAAGCAGTTGCGTTAAACTGTATTACTGCAGGATGAAAGTGTATGCTAGCAAAAGCGGCTGTGGTAAATTATTGCCATTCGTATGCAAATTGCGTGATGTAATGTAGTGGCGAATATGCCTCCAGAAACAGTGGGCTAGTGTACCTAACGCTGATTCAAACCACACAACCATTTATGTTTACAATTACAGGTCCGGTAAAAAAAAAATCTCAATGCAATTAGTTTTAAAATCAACAACCACTCCATACCAATGTCTGTTCAATTCCTACACATACTCCATAATGAGGTACTGATTAATTATCACCTGAATTACATTTTATTTAATGAGGAAAAGTATAAAAACACTGCTGTAACACTGCATACAATGTGACCATTTGTATGGTAAAACACTACAAAGATTTTAGAATCAGAATCAGAATCAGAAAACTTTCTGATTCTGATTCTTAAAGGTCAATATTGCCATTTTGTTTGAGTGAACAAGATATTTGCTTTCTTTGATTTATTCAATTCCTGTACACACAGCATCCTTTCTCTTATTTTGATTTATTGATGTTTCATTTAAAACTATGCTTTAAAAAGAAAAGGAAATGAGGATAAACATTGTCCGCAGTTCTTAAAACATGAGCCAAAGCTGTTCAGTTCAATACTTGCACCTGTAAAAGCTAAAACCTGAGAAACTGAACATTTTTGCGGTGGTCTCTTATTTTTTCCAGAGCTTTATTATCAAAGTAGAAGGAATGAATGACATTCCTTGAAGGAGGAATAGTTAGCCTCCTAGCCTTAAACACCCACATATTTTAGGTGTTTAAAGAGACTTAAGAGCAAAACAGAAGTTGCAGTTCCTGGACATCTAAACCTACGCACATTTTGAGCTTATTTTTGCTGGTTCTTTACAGGGATCTCAAATGAGAGATGCCAGTGCCAGTGACCAAACACAGCCTCTCATTAAAACACTTAACAGTGCTGCCTCTCTTTGGGTGACAGGAAGTTTAAGTAGCATTTTGCTAAAATGTGACTGGAATGTTTCAGAAGCTTTATGGGTATTTATTTTATGATATGGGAGACATGTTGTTCAAATGTTGACAGTCATTCTCTATAAGAGCTTAGTAGAGTTGCGGGTACCCGGAACCTATCATGGGGTCTACGGGTACGAGGCATGAACAAACCCAGCTCAGCAGGCATGTGAGGTAAAGCTCCATATCCTTTGTTTTATAATGTTTTTCAAACTGGGACATTCTATGACTTATTACAACAACAAAAAAATATGTGTCTAATTCAAGACAAAATTTGAATTTGACCTTCCTTAAACTCTACAATGCATGCAAACAATTTCTCCAACAGTTACAAATGGAAAACACGCGGGAAAAATTAAGATGAATTATGACAAATTTGTTACACTGAATCCAATATCAAGTTTGTGGACCATCGCTGAAGTGAAGGCATACTTTATTTGCCTCTAAAGTAAATAAAATGGATGTTGAAGTTTCAGCAGTGTGATTTGTGGGAAGCCTTTTTAAATGTTCTGTCTCTGGCACACACAATTACTCTGGAATCATTTAATGCTCAAACACGCGACTTAGACGATCATATAGGGTAAATTTCGATTTCAGTGATATGTGTATCGTGCTATACACATATATATGTCGCAAATCATGAGTCTAAGAATACAGTTTACAAAATGAACTCAAAATGCATTAATGAAGTTTAAAAGGTTAATAAAAACAAACAAGAACAAAAGAGCTGCCATAAGAAGTTAACACAAAGCAAGACAGCACACTTTGTGTAGAATTCCAAATAATTGCAGTAATTTAATATTTTTCTCAGTTTACAGGCCATGCCTGTTCAGGAAGGAGGCGCAGGCACAGGTTTTCATGCTTTTACGTTTATTTTTCACTATTAAAATGCAAACAAGAATGCATAAGTGTAGAACCTGAACAGAACACAGTTGAGGGTATGGTGGGTGAGAACAGACAACTAGAACTAAAGCATTCAGACTATTTATACAGGTGCATGATCCCACATCTGCCCAAACATAATTATTCTTTTAATCCCTGACTGGCTGTGAAACCTTACTCCAAAATCCAACCAAAGAAACCACACCCAGTGTCAAAATACAAATCCCCACAAGTCCTGTCAGATTGTGGCAGCTGGGGACATTAACAGTAGTTAATGACTCTACTTATTTTATAAAATGTCAGACTGCCTACATTTTCTCTGCTCTTTTCCATGCATTTTCATTAGATGGGTGTTTCACACCTGTGACTTTCCCCTCCTCCTGTCAGTGGCCACGTGACAATGGCTGTCATCATCTGCCTTCCCCTTCCCCAAAAGAACTAAAAAGAAATGAAGCCCCAAAATAAAAAAGCTTAAATAAGAATCTCCTATTTTTTTTTACAAATACTCAAGAGTTCAAGAGTTTTATTTGTCACATGCATTTACATTTGGTACAACATACAGTGAAATTATTGTTCTGTGCTACACATGGTAAAAATCTATTTCACAAAAATAGTATAGATGAAAAAGAAAAATACAAGTATTAATAAAAATGAGAAAAAGACCCAAAATACAAAAGCTTGAATTAAATAAAGAAGGCCACAAAAATAGTACAGGTAAAAAAGAAAATACATGATAAATAAATAACTATAAATACAGTAAAAGACTAGATATAGCTTTATTCTCCCTATAAGCTAACCTAAAAAGGGTGATGCATGATTAGCCGAATTTAGTCTAAGTTTGGTTGATTAGCCTTCTGTACATGAGACCAACGTGATATTGTTGTCTAACAATTAACAATTTTTCAGTGAATAACACCTACAGTGTCCTTATTCATGCAAGGGATGTCTGATTGAGACTTGGACTGTAGACATCTTTACTTGTTTAATTATTCAGAATTCATGGAAACAAAGACATAAAAGAAACATGAACAGTTAAAAAAAAAGCTGGACAAACAAAGACAGCCTTCCAACTTAAGTAGTGCCATGATTGTGTGTTTATTCTGCAGATGCTGACTGTGTTTTTTAAAATCTCATTTCCATTTTTAGATGCTTACAGCTGTGCGCCTTGTAAATGTGATGTGATGATACTGAGAACTTCAGTTAACATCACAGCCTGTAGTTCTAAAGTCTGAAAATATAAAAAAAGGACTGAATATTGCTTTGAATTTTGATGGGCAGAGAAATCATGTGAGCAGTAACACTATATGGACAATATTAAGGCATTCATGTTTTTCAGGCCGATACTTCCAGTGAAACCTGTCCTAAAAACACCACAACTCACCAGTGAGAAGCGTCTAATGTTTGATTTAATCTAGCTGCTATTCTCCTTTAATCACATTTGCAGTAATAATGATTTGAAAATGACATTAAATAAAAAAGCATTTAAACCATGTTTATTATGCATTATGTTTAGATACATTTAAGTAAACTCTGTTCTAGTGTATCAAACTAGTAGACCTTTGTATGACCTGTGAGGTATCTCTCAGTTTCAGAAATGTTGTTGACCTCTGATCTTAATGCTTCAGCACACCAAGACATTATAGACAACACCATGCTTCTAACTTTGTGTATACAGTTTTGGGAAGAAACTTTCAATTCCAGCCAGTGTACAAAATGAGCTCCATAAAGACATGGCTGGATCCATTTACATTTACGGCATTTAGCTGACGCCTTTATCCAAAGCGACTTTCAATCCCTAAAAACAGTCTCCCTGGAGCAACTTGGGGTTAAGGGTCTTGCTCAGGGACCCAGTGGTGGTGCTGGAGGCAAGATTCGGACCTACGACCTCATGGTCCAGAGGCAATTATCCTACCCATTGAGCTACCTTCACCCCAGGTCCAGTGTGGAACAGGCCCACATGGAGCCCAGACCTCAACCCTATCCAACACCTCTGGGATGAACTGAAACGGAGATTGTGAGCCAGGCCTTCTCGTCCAACATCTGTGGCTGACCTCACACATGCTCTACAGAAAGAATGAGCACAAATTTCCCACAGAAACACAAAATATTGTGGAAAGCCTTCCAAGTAGAGTGGAAGGTGTAATAAGTGCAAGAGGAGGGAAAAATCCATATACTGTCCCAATTCTTATTGAAACTAATAAGTAGAACATAGCAATGTTTCCTAACTGAGTGGTGGTATAGAGCAATGGTTCTCAACCTTTTCAACATTAAGACCCACAGCACGCTGCCAAGGCCCACCTGGCCACATTACATGATATTAAAAAACCATTTGCGGACCAATGGCCTGTCTCGATTTTAGATTTGCGGCCCAATCAAAAGCCTTCACAGCCCACTGGTGGTCCCCAGCCCAGTGGTTGAGAAACCCGGGTGTAGAGAGTGTGTTGATTAAATAACTGCTAAAATAAGTGTATGATGTGATGATGTTCTGTTCAATGGCAAATAACAGAGAACAAGTGTAACAGTATATAGCGGTGTTATTCGCCATGGGAATACATGAGTGCTTCTGGTCTTGACATGAACTATATTAAAGGTTTCCAGTCCACGCTTTGCGGACCCCCAGACTGTCCGTGTTTTTGTTCTGTCACAGATTCTTAACACAAGACATGTCATCAATGTTCTAAACCCCGATGATCTTGAACAGGTGTGTTTGGAGCTGGAATAGAATAAAAATGTGAACTGCCTTGCATTCATAGGAGCAGGCAGAAAACCTTACAGTCAGAAATTAATAAAAAAAGTCAAATAGGGGAATAATACATTTCCAACGCATTGAAAATAAGCAAACAAACAAAATATACGCAAACACACACACAGATACACACACACACACAAATCAATACATGTAATAAACAAATCAACAAAATATATAGATTCACACTATGTCCAACATTTGCCACTTATCTGTTCTCATGAATGCATTCTGTTGTCACATGTGTTGAATTGGGCAGACTCAACTCGAAACATTTCAAAAGAAAACATTGCAAACAGAATGGGTGCTCTGGAGCAGCCACTGGGTCACCATGGATGATACCAAGAATGGGCTAGAGGGGTCTAAAGCCCCCAACCCCAGAGTTTCGGAGCAATAAAACTGTGTTACCTAATGTGGTGGAGCTTTGGAATGAGCTATAGTGGCATCTTGTAATCCAACATCAGTACCAAGTCTAAGGATCCAACCCGATCGCACGACTTTCATGCAGCCATTACATAAACATAAACGCTATTCAAACACATGCTGTGATCACGCTTTAGGCTATTTTTCATGCTAGGGCAATGGTTCACTACCATGTAGTTTTACTTTAAAAACTGTGCCAGTATCAGCGCTAACTAGTGACTGTTAGGAATAGGGTTAGGGTTAGGGTTAGGGTTAATATTAGTGTTAGGATTAGGGTTAACGTTGTTGTTAAGGTGACAATTAGGGTTAGGTTTATCTTTTGGGACTTTCCCCACAAGAATGATAATGAATCAAATCATTATTTCTCTCCTACTGTCCCTCAGTCACCAGTTAGTGGTGATACTGGCAGTGTTACACCAGTGCACATTAAAATGCAGGGTAGTGCAGCATTATCCTAACATGAAAAAGTGAAAAAAGCACAAAAAAAAGCCCTAAAGCACGATCACAGCATGTATTTTGATTAGAATGTACATTGTGATAGCTTCACGAAAACTCGACCAAGCCCAAGGATCTTATGGCTCAATGCAATGAAATTCCATACTGCAATGTTCTAACATCTAGTTTAAAGCCTTCCTAATGGAACAGAACTTGTTCCTGCAGAAATGAAATGATAAATTCTGTATTAATAGCCTTGATTTTAGAGGAAACATTGGATAAGTAGACTTTTACAAATGTTTGGACCCGGAGTGTATCTAGGATTCCATAAATACTCAGAAAGGAAGAGTTAGGACTAGGGTCATCATAGAAAGACAGAGATTTTGAAATTCACCACATCTCCTTCTTGAGATGATCTGAAAGATGTTCTCGATAACTAAGATGATGCGGCCGGTGAGTTCATTCTAGAACCACGAGGAAGGAATTGTGGGTCTAATTGAGTGAGCGGCATTCAGACTCTCTCTGGCACTGCAGGCCTCATGAGGTTTCAGTTGCGAAGCTGTAATGGAACACAATGTGTATAAAAGATTGCCTTTCAGGTGCATCTTTCAGTGCACAAAGTCTCACGTAATGTGTATATTAGGGAACACACTCACGCGTTTTCTGCTCTTTCAGGGTACAGCAAGGAAATTGCTTGTGTGCCTGTGATTGACAGGCTTAGATTAATGCTCATTAAGTGGGGAAACGGACAATGAGAATCTGGTGGTGAGGGCCTAGTTGAATACGCTCCACCGTTCGGCTGCTGTTGAATCGCCCACCTCCATTGCGCCATAATCTTAAATACAGAGGCTCTGCTCTCCATGTGAAATTCTCCCATTATGCTCATCTCTCTCTCTCGCTCTCTCTCTCACTCTCTGTATCATCATGGAGTTCTATTTCTTTCACACTAAAATAACTGAATTACTGACACCAGGACACGAAGGCTCCATGTATTCCCTCATTATTGCCATGGCAACCCTAGGCTTTGAGCACACACTGCCAGTGGATACCATAGAGCGGAGTGGAGTTCACACCATTGTGCTCTCAATAAAATGGAAAGGTAAAGAGGATTGCTTCTTTCCCTCCCTCTCTCTCTCTCTCTCTCTCTCTCTCTCTCAGCGGAGCAGAAACAGGTTTTAAACACAAGCGGCTGCTGTTTGTCAGGAACTCACATGAGGAGAGATGTCTGTAAATTCAAACCAGAAGGAGAAACATGCAGCCAGTCGTCCTCCTCCTGTATCTGTAGCACACCCGCCGCCCCCCTTGTGCCCACTGAGCCGGTGTGAAGCAAACCTCATGCTCTTCTGTTTGGTTCTGACATGGCAAGCTGGCGCGCTACACAGCTTGACTCACAGGAGAGCAACAGCCACCAACCTGCCTGTCAGCACACACACCATCCTGACTACACACACCCCTCACTACACACACACACACACACACATATATCATTTCAGTGTTCTGTCTCTCTCGTATTTCTCTTTTTGTCTCCTTTTTTCTTCTCTCAAATTATTGGCACAGGTGGCAAATAATGTATATATATATATATATACAGTAATGTGCAAATGATTTAGGCATCTGTGCAATTTGTTTGAATCTGTTTAATTTGTTTATATCAGCAGTGGGTTTCAAAATAAACTCACACAAACAAGAAAGCAGTAAAAAGAAAGCAGTAGAAAGGAGCTAATATTTTCTGAGCTGGTTTGAAAAAAACTGGTTTGGTTTCAGATTTCTGCTCCAGTCATTGTGTGGATTTATGAAATTCTCTATGCAGAGCCACATGACTTAATCTAATGAAGTAAAACGAGCCAAACCAGGTAGTTAATTGTAGCTAAAATGAAGGAAAGAGGTGGAAATGCTCAGGAGAACATTTTGCCAATTTTTACTGTAATATTGTAAATTGTATTTATTGTAATTTAAATTATTTAACACTAACTTAACACTACTGTCCAGTAGTAAACAGATTTTAAATATAATTTTGCCAGGTGACTTTTGCACAGTACTATAAATATGGTACTTATTTGAGTAGGATTCAAATTTATCACTCTTGCTTTCACTTCAAGTCATTTAATAATGTACTTTTACTTCTTCAGATGTAATTAGATTTCTTCATTGTATCTTTTTATATATTTATTTATACATATATTTATTTGTTTATTTTCTTCTTATTATTTCTTATTATTATTATTACTAATACTATGACTATTACATTACTACTGCTTACTCATTTGTATCAATATTATTTGTCATGGCTGTTACAGAGAAAACACAAATGTGTTTCAGTTCACAGAACCATTAGAGGAAGGTCTGGTTAAACTGAAAGATTTGATTAAACTGAAATGTATGGTGAAGACAGAGAGAGA
>JBBKCR010000001.1:5863695-5880486 GCA_037577295.1 Ladigesia roloffi
CAAGGACCAGGTGCAACTCATAAAACACGTGACAACAAATCCAAACCAAACACGTCAAAATAGAAGTCCCCTTCACCAAAAAGACAGAAACTGAAAACCCAAACACAAAAGACGGTTGCCAAAAACCGCCACTGTCACACAAAACAAAACAAAATAAAATAAAATAAAATAAAATAAAATAAAATAAAATAAAATAAAATAAAATAAAATAGAATAGAATAGATTAGAATGCCTTTATTGCCATTGAAACAGAGCTTACAATGAGATTGGGAACACTGCTCCCCAAAATGGTGCCAGACAGTAAAACATTCACACACACATAAGAAGACAGTAAAATATGAATTATAGCTGCATGATGAAAATATAAATAATATAAAACAATTTAATAATTTCATATATTTCCAAATGCTATAAAGTACAGTGTAGTGCAAGGTTGCTCTGTACAAGTGAATTTAAGATTATTATGGCTTTGGGGAAGAAACTGTCTCTGAGTCGGGATGTGCACGTTTTAGCGGTCCTGTAGCACCTGCCCGATGGTAGCAGCTGAAACTGAACATGGCCAGGGTGTGAAGGGTCTTTGAGTATGTTCCTGCTCTGCTAACGTTACGAGACATGGTAATATCCTCCAGTGATTTTAGCGCTATGGACAACGCGATGTAACGTCGTTTTGAATGCCACTGCGTCTCCTACATAACACACAGTCAAGCAGTTTGTAAGGATGCTTTTGATTGCTGAGTATTATAAGACCCCTGTCAACATTTTCTCTACACAGTTTTTACTTAAAGGTCTCAAAAATTATGGCCACTGTCTTTGTGACAATCCAAGATATATTATCAGAGATGTGTATCCCTAAAAACCTTTGTAGACCATTTGTACTTCTCTATATATCAGCAGAGGTGCAGGATTCTGAATAAAAGGATGTTTTTGCCGTGTTCATTTGCAGGTTGTTTTTGACACCATGACGTCAGCCTTTGGATCTTATCTCTGTAATGAGTCTCGTTGTTCCCTGAGATAAGACTAAACACAGTTGTGTCATTAGCAAATTTAATAAAGGTGTTGCTCTTGTGGGCTGGGATGCAGTCTTAAGTGTATAAGGTGTAGAGCAGTGGGCTTAGTACGCAGCCCTGAGGGGCACCAGTGCAGAGTGTGATGGAGGAAGAAAGGTGGGAGGCTCAGTCACATGTTATGCCTGAAAAAACACACACACACACACACACACACACATATGAGACCTCGGGCCATGCCTTTATTAACTAATGTTAATGTTAACATGCTATGCTAATGCTATGCTACTGTTAATATTATGCAGCATTTAATGCTAATGCTATGCTACTGTTAATACTATGCTAATGCAATTCTGCATTGTAATGCTATGTTAATAGTAATGCTAATGTTATGCTAACAATAATACATTTTATTTATAAATACTACTATAATAATAATAATATTACTATTTTTTTATTATTATTATTATTATTAATATAATCACCAAGCTACAGGACCTCAAGACAGGATTTGAAAAACCTGCTATTTCACATACATTTGATGGATTTTTATTGTTTTTATAATTAAAGCTTTAATTGCACATTACCCTTTTTCTGTGTGATCGGAGCTCCCTGTTTAATCCTGTTGACCAAAGGTAGCGGGAAAGGTTGCTCTCAGTGTTTCTTTCACTGGATCACAGGCAGTTATTCTCCATAGTAGACAGCAATTATCTTTCATACAGGCTGTTTTTGATCTAATCATGGCCCTGCACTATTAATCTATAGTCAGCCCGGGTTTATCAATTTACTGTCTCTGTTGACCTCTGAGGCTGTACAGCCTGCTCTGATGTTGAGATTCCAGGTGTAGGCTCCAGGTTTAGCCAGGGGAAATGCAAGGTGTTCATATGAAGGGTTTTAAATTGGAATAGCTAGATGGTGTCTTTCATGCTTCTTGTTGAGTTTAGGTCATGCTCCACAGCGCTGTCAATGTACGTCTGCTGGGGAAAAAAAGTGAAAATGGGGTTGTGACAAAAATTCACAAGGAATAATATGTAGTTCCCTGCTGTTCCTTGGAGCCTGTGTGTGGTAAACAGCGCTGCTCTCTGACATTTCCCGCCCATTGATTCCCATCAGCCTAGGCAACCTTTCGGAGTGTTCCATGCTGCCCTCAACTCGGTCCACTGGGAGAGGCCACGCGGGCCTGGGAGCACAAGAAAGACCTACAATCGATCCAAAATGCCCTAAAAATACAGTGCAGTGGTCCGTAGTGACAGAGACAGTGGGGAAAAAAAAACTTGCGACCAGCCAATCAATGGTGACCCAGAATTCTCAGCTGAGGGTCGATGCACCTCACTTTTCTTTCATGATCTAATGATCTACACCGAGCATTTATTTTCAGGCTGGTGCAGAGAGGAAGAAATCAAGCCTCAACATGAGTCTGAAGTCTATGTTTTCCATACAATATATTCATCAGAGGATTTTGTTGAGTTCATGCTACTTTTCACTATTTACACAAATTTCAGCAGGTCTGAAATGCCTCAATTATGACAGTTCTTATTTTGTTGACAGTTGACATTTGACTCAAAGAAAACAAAATTTAAATATGCAGTATTTTTTTTTCTACAAAACAAAACAAAGCAGTCAGATCAACCACAGTACATCACTGTGTCACCAGTACAATACCACAAATTGTGCTTTTGTCATTTCAGGTCCAGGAAACATAGGTTAACTTTGGAAGCAATATATAGATATATAACACACCTGTGTTAAGAGCAGGAATAAGATTATATTCTATGTACCATTCACTATGTACAGTTGTATGCAAAAGTGAAAAATATCACTTACTATCCTCTATAGGATATAAAATGGATCAAATATTTGCAGACATTTTTCCACAAACATTAGCACATTCATTCCATTTATTTAGTCAAAGTCGGAGTGAAAGCTATTGTTGTCTCAGCTATATACTCATATACTGTGAGACGTGATGTTGAGCAAATTAGACAAAGAACAAATGACATAGATTGCATATTCAAGATTCAAGATTCAATATTTTTATTTGTCACATGCATAGTCATACAAGTACAACATGCACTGAAATGTGTCCTGAACCACACCTTTAGACTGTGCAGAATTATATTTTAAGACCATTTAAGTTAAGTATAAAATCTGGAATTAGACACAAAAATACATAAGAAATTAAATCTGGAATTAGACAAGAAATAAACAAGAAAAAAGAAATAAGTACAAGTATGTATAAATAAACTATAAATATACACTCTACAGTTGATGTGAAAATGTTTTGGTGCAAGGATGTGCAATTCAGTACAACAGGATTTTTTTTTTACATTGAGACAGCAGTCAGGTGGAAAGCAACACTATGAGAATGTTATTGTGTGCTTTATACATGCAGTGGTTCAAAATAAATATAAAATAAATCTTTGAAAAATTCTGAAAGTCTGAGACCGTATCTACAAACATATGGAGAAAAATAATGCATTAAATAAACATGCCATATTTTTTTATAAATTGGTCAAAAAACAGTAATTGTGCATTAAAATGTGCAGAAGTGTGTTCTCTATAGAAGATGATCTCCTGACCGGTACCTGACACACAGAAGCAGAGTTGCACTTGCAGGAGTGAACAACAAATATTTATTGTATGTGCACAGGAGAACAGGAGGTGGTGAGAAGGTCATATTTCACACTGGCTTGTCCTATTTGGTTCAAAACATGATCCACAATCAAAATGAAACAGAAGAGTCTCTGAACTCGAGCAAGAGTTTCTTCAAGCTCCAGCTTTCAGTGCACAGCCAGATGCCTGTTACCTCAGTCCAAGTGAGTCAAGAACTCTCCCTGAAAGCTGCAAGTGAAAGGGAGAGGGTGCAGCGCTGTTGCACCAAGTGGCAATTACGCCAAAAATCATGGTGTACAGACCAACAGTTTCAAGTCAGGCTGGGTTTAAATAGAGCAAAGGGAAGTTAGTTACAGGTGAAACTAATAATGACAGCGGGAGAAACCAAAGCAGAGTTATTATCGTGGGGGGAATTACGAGGCAGGGTGTGAGAAATATTTTTTTGCCCAAACTTTGGATATTTGAGAATTTATCTATATGTGCGAACCTACAGCATTAACAGGGACTTTAATGACATTGCATTCAAATACGTAATATAGAGTGTGCAGCCATAGCAGCTTCACTCTTCTTGTAAGGCTTTTCACATTTTGGAGTTTCTGTTCGAATTTGTGCCCAATCTTTCTGTAGAGCATTTTTGAGGTCCTGTACTGATGTTGGCTGAGAAGGCCTTGCTCACAATATCCATTCCAGTTCACCTCAAATGAGCTGAAAATGCACTGGGGCAAAGTGATGCAGGAATAGAAAAGGGCTTTCGCCAAGCATGACATTGTCCAAAATGTCTTGGTATGCTAAAGCATTAAGAGGGCTAAGGGGTTTAGCCCAAACCCTGAAAAACAGGTATGTCCTTATACTTTTGTCCATATAGTGTAGTTATGTTTTGAGATGGTTGGTACTGTTGACTATACATGAAAATGTCTAGTGAAGATTCACCCTAAATGCAGTTAATTTGTCAAAATAGAGGAAGCATTGTCATTGCATTTCTGTCTGTCTCACACACACCGCCAGGTGCTCATGTACCCTCTTGTGTGGCATGAGTGATCTGCACCTGCTACTCAAACCAAATGTGCTAATGAGTGTATCTAATCAGCTTATCTCCAGTGCCGCCAATACCATTTTGAACACTTGATATTGAAGTGTGTCGATTGAGGCACAGCCTCATAGACAAAACTAGGCTATGGTGTATAAATGTCTAATTGTAGGAGAGAAGTCTAAAAACGAAACAATTCTTGCACGATCTAGCAGGGGTCCCCAACCTTTTTTGCACCACAGACCAGTTTAATTTTCACAAAATGGAATAGATACAACTACAAACAATGTGTTTGTTTTTTACACGTTTGCTAGCTTGTGGGCTAAATTTTCACTGTACCATTTGACATGACAGAGAAGCATAGTTTTTTTTTATAATAAAAGTCCTTTCAGACCCTAATAATCAATTAAATATTTTAATTCTGTCGTTCTGTGTTGCCCGGTACCAAATGGTCTGATGGGTGGGGATCTAGAAGACCGAAAGACAGCAGCATTAATGGAAGTGTGTGCTACACCCTCACCCCCCACCCCCCACCCCCCCATGCACAAACACGTGTTCAGTCAAAAATATCCCGTGAACCCCCTTATCTGTCTATCCTGCTCAGTCTTAATACACACAGTTTTCCTCTCTGAGTAACATGTTGCACAGCAGGACCCCCACTGCGGTTGCTCAAGGCCTCTGTGTTATCTCTTCACCCCCCAGCCTCTTTCTCCATTTTTTTTATCTGTTCTTTCAAGCACCATTTTCATATCGCAGAGCTGTCTGCGCCCGCGAGCGTTTTCTCCCGACTTGCTCTTCTCTGCAACGCAACATGGGCATCTCAGGCCAGCTCACGTTTTTAGTCTCCCTCTGGCTTCCCACGTTTGATCAGGGGATGCAAACCGGCCTTATGAATTTTTATAAACAAGCACTCGTTAACAAGGGCCAATGCCAGATGGTGTCGTTGGCGCCGGCTGCAAAACTCCACGACAGTAAACTCCGAAATGCAGCATGGGACACTCATTGATTTAGCAAGTTCACACACATGGGGCCAAGTGAGCAAGTGTGTTGTGTCTGTTGTGATTACGATGCTGCTTCCTTTAAAATATTTCCACTTCTAGTTTGTTGGGGAAGTGGGGAGTCTTAAGCCCTGCCCTTTGGCCCTCAGAGCACACAACTGCCCTCCTGGCCAGTCTGTTTAGTAATTGCATTTTGTATAGGTGTCAGCTGGCTCCCGAAGTAAAGATTTAGCTTATAGTGCAGTTCTGAACAATGTGGCTGCAGGATTGTCCAATGAGACACAGCTGGCTCAGCACTGCCCCAGGAATATAGCTAATGAATTGTCTTCCTTTCTAAGAGCTCAATTTTGTATTTCTCCACCTATGGATATTTGGTCTCGGCAAACTTTGACCTGCCACAAATGTGTAGATCATCATCCAGTTGAAGTAATCTTAGTCACAGACAGACCACCTACAGAGATTCACAGGCCAACTAATGTTTAATATATGCTGTTGTCTAAACAACTATGGTTTTGTCAGTTACATTCAACTTGTCCCTCTTTACACACTTACACTGTCTACTGCTAACACTGGAGTATGATTTGTTGCTATATTTTGTGAAATTCACAAATGTTTAAGATTTTTTGAAGAATTTAGTAGCTAATAGGAGTTATTCTTGGATAAGAATAAGAGATTTTCTTGTGTGTTTGTCGACAAATAACAGTTTGTTTCACATGGGTCTGTTTTCACTTTAGCACTGCTTTGAAAATTGCCTGCTCATACACAGCTAACGAACAAGTTCGGCCTTAAATAACCTCAAACAACTCAGACTTTAAAAATCCTGCTAATTATTAAACTTCCCAGTCTCAGTCATACTGCTGCTACCTCTGTTCTGCATTTTTGCATAACTCTCTGCAGCTAGAATACAACATCTGTTGTAATACAGAATTCATTCAAACTAGTACAGCAATGGCTATCGTCGACTGCACGAAATGTCCAGTTGTTTTGTTGGTCTGGTGTTTTTCTTGCATTTTCTCTTGTCCCGTCTGCACTTGTGGTCTTGCATTGTTCCGTATCAGTTATTGTGCTGCTCCATGGTCCTGGAGAAATGTAATTTCATTTTACTGTGTACTGTGTATGTGGGTGAAATGATAATAAATCCATTTGACTTGACTTGGTCATCAGTGGTGTGCCACCAACAGAAGACTAATAGGAAGACACGCTGCTGCTGATTGGCTTGCTAGGGGCTCGGACCCGGACTCTGTAAATCTACTTTGTGTCAGCTTGGTTGGAATATAGTATATATCTATATAAATAAAATACATCATGAAAATTTTTTGCTCACATTTTGCATAATACACTTATAAAATCACAGTTAAAAGCATTCATCATTAATATAAATTATATTTTAAGTTTATTATCTAAATTGCAATATTAACAACTGAGTCAGTATTGGTCTGTTCACAGACTAGCTATTAATCTAGCTATTAAAAACAGTATATTAGTTAAAGGCTGTCTGTAAATTGACTTTATAAAGTGCTATTGCCGAGAATTATGATTTTATTTTAGCAAAATAAACAGCTGTAATATTAACGCAGTGAAACAAACAATCCCACAGACTGAATAAACCCTTTCCCCCAAAAACAGGCATCATCCAAGACTCTACCATCTTATACAAGAGCTGCAGCTGCATAATGAGAGATTCCAAAAGTATATTTATATCTCAGTGGGCAAATTCAGGAAGATGATTTTGCCTTTGTCTTCTCTCATTAAAAACTACAGGGTGCCAGTGTTGATATTATTTTTTTTAGATTGCCTCCATGACAATTGGTCAGTCTGATTTTAACTCATCAGCACAAGGCAGATAATGGAGATGGCTCTGATTAAGACCGTGTCACAGTCAGTCAGCTTCGGACTCCATGAGAAAGATGGTAGCATGTGTGTGTTTTCTCCCTCCAGCCCTAACCTGACATCCACTTCCCAATATGAAATCATGCATTCTAAAGAAGTATTCTCCTTTAAAGTGTCACATAGTATGTTGTTTATATGGGCTGAACCACAGAATGTACACTCACCATTCAAATTATTACATAATAATATTCACATACTTATTATTATATAACTTTATAACAGTTCCACTATACAGATGCACTGTAACACACAGCTTGTATATACAGACACTTTCCAATTAATTAGGAGCCCAAATTATGTACAAATACAAATAAACAACTACAACTCACTTGAAATAGTTTAGGTTGTGGTCCCTGAATCTATAATCTATAAAAGTTTAACGTTTAGAATGGAATTATGAAAAAAAATCAACTTTTCCATGATATTCAAATTAATTGGAAAATTGGAAAAGGTATGTGTATCTGTTTCTGACTACAGGACAGATCAATTTGTTACAGAATACCACAAAGAAGTGGCATGGCAGTGTGTGTGTTCCTGATACCAGTGTGTTAGGTACAACAGTGTTTCTGATGTTTGAGAGCTGACCGTTTGAGAACTGACCATGGCTATTTTTGCATTGTAGATTATATTAACTTATATTAACTATTACTCAATGCTGGGACTGTGACTATGATTCTATTACAGTTGCCAGCACAGTGGAAATGAATGGAGAATCTTGACATATCCCCAGGATTCGTCCGTTTCTGTGTTCATTCTCTCCGTGATCCTTTGCTTCCCCCCATCTTATTCCATTTTCATCCAGTGCACCAGTGTCTGTTCCTCTTTGCTCATCTCATTTCTCTGTCCCTCTCTGCATCACTGGACACTACTGATGCTGATTCAGTCTGTCAGCGGCTACATTGTTCAGAACCCTGTACCGTGCGTGACCGTGTGTGTTCCGCTTGTGTTTGTGTGCGTATGCGTCTTTTCTGAGTGAATCAGCTCATGATTTGCACCCAACCACTTGTTTGCTCTTGGCCAATTTATGCATTAAATCCAGCCACCATTATAATTGAAACATGATTAATTTTCTGTGTTGGCACAGAGGGTGGGATAGGGTGGGGGTGGGGCTATGGGGTCTGGAGAGGAAATTCACGATCCTTGCTCAGGAAAGTGTGAGAATCAGGTGCCCCATGTTCCGGGCAGCATGCAGTCAAGGATACATCATGCAGTACATTTATCAAGTTATGTAAAAGGAAAGTGAATGAAAAAATCAATATGCATATTTACTCACCGATGCACCGATGCATTATGCTCCGGTGAAAGCATAAGCATTATTGTGGATTTCTGAGGAAGGGCCAGTGTTTTGTGGCACTGCATGCTTTCTCAGCTATGAAGAGCTGTGTTTGTGTGTTTGTGCAGAAATTGTGTGTGTGTGTGTGTGGGGGGGGGGGTGTAAAAGAATGAACCGATGCTTGAAAACACAGCACAAAGGAATAATGTATTCAGATGTCTCTTTCCCACATAGCCATCAAATCTAATACCGTGTGTGAAGAATTCTCTAAGTTAGTTCCCTACCCAAGAAGCTTTGTTTTTGAAGTGGCTTGTTAAACACCAGCCTAACTGTTTTTTAACCCGTCATGCAAAGCATAAAGGACCTCCCACCAGTATAATTGGCCAGTCACTTAGAATAAGCCAGCGACTAAATTGCAGAGCAAAAAATAATAAGCAGGTTGCAACACATAAGTGAATGTATTGCTTGTGTGTGCTGATGCAACTTGCCTGATTTTGTTGATTACACATGTGCTTTTTCCTCCTAAAAACAGTCATGGTCATGTATGTCAACTCCTGACAGGCATGTCACTACAGACACACCAACACGTCACAATTATGAGCCATAATTGCAATTGTTTTTTAGATACTGTATTTACAAATAGGGCAGAAGTCAGTAAGTGACAACACTGATGTAAATGTGTGCCTGCTGAGAATATTGATGAAAAGTGCTTTCAATTTTTGTCAAATCATAGAACATAAATGCATACCATGGGCGTCGTCACCACTTAATCAGAGGGGGGCGTGTCTCCTTCACACTTCATCATTATTTGTTCTGACCCCCCACATTTAACATAAATAATTAATTCACCAAGCCCTGTTGAATCTTGAATCTTTCACGAAAGAATCTACTCCACTAAATCTGAGCAGCCTGTCTGTGCACTGATGAGTCACTTCAAGAGCATGTGGTGAGTTGGAGCTGATTTCTAGTTGTGTGTGTTCTTCTATCGATTAGGTGGAGTGGATTCTTTTACGAAAGATTTAAGATTTAACAGGGTTTCCAAACACCTCCACCCTGTAAAAGGATGAGATTTGTACACACATACAGCAACTCCGCCGAACCCAAACCCCGCCCCCACATGCCCCAACCCCACTCCATGCACAAACCCTGCCCCACGTGCCCCCCCACACATAAAAAATGGTTCAGACGCCCCTGATGCATACCAACACAGTATTCTTTAAAACATTATTCAGAACAACAACGAATTTGGTCCTGGATTTTCCCTTTTTGTTGCCCTTTTGTTACTACATGGATTTCATCAACTTGACCACCAGCAGGTTTTCAATGGTATTAGACACAGGGCCTTACGAATTATTCCATTTTTCTCTTTTTACGATTGAATTTCTGCAGTTAAACAATTATTCCACAGCAATTTAACAATATTTAACATATAAAATACAAATCTAGTACTCAATTAAAGGCTAATTTTAACTGGCTGCTGCTTCTAGCATTTCCGTCTGAGAGACAAATCTCTAGTATAATTAACACTGGTTACATGTTTTTTCTCAAATCCTTTTTCCACCAACAAGGAGCATGTTCTGTTCCGCTTCATGCTCCAAACTGTTCAGAGCATTTCAGTCAAAATATATTCAGGATGTACAGCTTCCACTGCCATGATGAAAGTCTCAGTACTGGTCTGTGATGTAACATGGACATGCGTGGGTCGGAGTTGTTAACAGCAATCCTCGACTACACGAGTCTGATCATTTTGACACATGATCCACACACAGGCTGTGTGTGACTGTGGCCTTTCTTTAACAGCAGTGACAGTGTCGATATTTGAAGTGCAGTATTAGCAGGGGACGCCAGGCCAGCAAGCTGATTGGAGCTGACAGGTCCATTCCTTGGTGGACACAACTGCTGACAGACGACACTGAAGACACTGTCCAGACACACACACACACACAAACAAACAAACAAATAAACCAAGTGTCAAAGGATGGGTGTGTTTACGAGAGTGAGGTGGGAGTAACAGATAGAGAGAGGGGGAGAGGGAGGGAAAGAGAGAGAGTGAGTAACAGAGAGGGGGGAGGGAAATAGAGAGAGGGAGTGAGAGAGAGAGAGAGGTAGGGAAAGAGAAAGAGGGAGAAAAGAACTGACTAAAAAGAGAATGAGAGAGATGCAGGGAAAGGAATGGTAAAGGAAGGTGGCAAAGTATAAGAATTAAGAATAAAAATAAAAGAAATGGAGAAAGAGAAAGAAAGGAAGCGATCTGGATGGATAGGGGAAAGCCAGAGGAGGAAGGGAGGAAGGAAAATAGGAAAGAAAAAAAAAAAGAAAGAAGGTAAGAGAGAAAGAATAGCAAAAGAAAGATACAGTGTGACTGACATGGAATAGACAAAGGAATTAAAAGAAAAAAAATAAAGACCGATTGAAAGCGAGCAGGAGAAAGAGAGCTCAAGATGGATGGGGCCTGAGATATTGGCGAGTGAAAGAATGAGTCCCAGTATGAAGAGGGACACTCTCTCTCTCCCAAATGATGCACCCAGGGGAGATGAAGTGAGGAGGGGAAGAAGAGGAGGATGCTCGAATTCCATGTCCTTCCATCCCTGTGCTGCTCAGAGAGACAGTGAAGCAAGAAATCATGTATGTGTGTTTTTGTGTGTGGATCAGTTATATGAAATCTGACTCTTACACACCGACATATAAAGTCCCCACGCCATACAGTCCATTTACAGAGACCCTAGTTTTGAATTTACTTTGCATCTGATGCCAAACACATTTTAATTTATCTGCTATTCCGCTCATGGCAGGTTAGTCCCACCTGTTAACAAGAAGGAATTGTTTCATTCGGGATTACTTTTAGAATCAGGCACAGTACAGGGCAGCCATTCAGAACTGAGGTCTTTTACAGATATTACTCCTAAGGGCAACCTAAAAAGAACAGCTTGTTTAATTGCAAGGAGAATTTGATAAATGGTCATTTAATGTTCAGTTTTTCCCACATAAAACAGTACAAACATAAGCACACTTTGGGAAAAATAAATAAACAACTAAATAATAAAAATTTATGGGCACATTAAAGGTAAAATACCCCCCAACACACACACACACACCTTAGTAATTTTCTTATAATGGTTTTGGTACAGAGCTAAATTCTAAATAATTCGTCAGTGGCAGTCACTTTAATTTATACACTTCTACAGCTGTACCAGGCTGCCATACACATTTTCATCCCTATTTTTGACCTAGTTATGGTAACATATCTTTACTGCGTAGGACTGTCCTGTTTTTACAATTTCAGTTTCCCAAAGGACCTATAATGATACCAGAGCTGATACTGTCTCACACTGGTATCATTATCTGCCCGTTTATACTGCTGCACAGTATGTGAACATTTAAACACCCCCAGTGAAACTGCATCTTTTGTAATTATTGTACATATTTTTGTTTAGAAAATCAAAAAAGCATGTCATTTGACGAAAGGTAAACATGTAATTTAACAAGGGGCGCCCTAAATTGTATAAATATATACTTGGACAGGAAATCATATGTGACTCATTTAATGGGACAGTTTGCTTTTGTTTGTATTTCAAAATTATTTTAGAATAATACAAAAAATAACATTGTGGTGTGTATTGTGGTGTGTGTATAAGTATGTTACACAAAATTCTAGACTGTCTGGGTCTTATTTTGTCCAGAACTGTAAATGCAAATAATTTGCAATATACTCAGTGTTGCATTATATCGGATTTTGGTCTGGAGAGAGGTTTGGCCCAAGAACAGAACTGTTAAAACCCGGTGCCTATTAAATAAGTGTGATCTGTTCTGTAATGTAGATATACCCCTATCCCTAAGGCCCAAACCTACCTGTGCAGAAAACCCAGTTTGAGGTGTCACTAAATAGGCAGTCTTTCATGGAAAGCGGTGGCGTGACTAATAGCGCGCTTGCTCAGCTGATGCTATATTTGCAGATGTTTGCACAAACAGTGCGTACAAATGCATGTTTAGCTTCCAGGTGGCAACTGGCCTTTAGTCAAAACCAGAACATTTTCGAGAGATGCCAATTGAGACTAACACAAATTGCCAAGCTCACAGTTCAGTCATTAAATGGGTCAACTTAGGGGATGTCAGAAATGTGCCCCACAATCTGCAAAAGGCACTGCAGTCTGTTCAGTACAGTAAAGTGAATCAGCTCAATAAAAGGAGCATGGTAGAAGTTGAATGTAGGTTTACAAGAGCATCTGCATCATGGTTAAAAATGGACTGTTATTCCTGTGAAGTCCAGAACACCCAGCACAGTCCCACAGATCCAACACTGTGCACCAAAGACAGAGATGTGTCATAGAAGGGCGTGGCTTCTTTTGTCAGTTCTTTTTCTTTTCCAAACCAAACCAGTCTACCATTGTTAAGTTCTCATTCAGCTGTCTTAATGTCAACTTAAAAGAAAAAGAGATCTATTTTCTCTCGATAGGTAATGTATCTGGTCATAATATGCATGGTTCATCATATCATTTAAGTCCCCAATGAAATGAGCAAAGCAAAGTAGCCCCTTATAGTCACGCATGAACACACACCAGTACAGCACACAGTGTGAACAGTGTGAAACTCATTCTTTGCATTTAACCCTTTCACCAAGTGAAGCAGTGACTAGCTAGTTATATAGCACCCAGGGAGCAGTGTTTACGGGATGGTACCTTGCTCAAGGGTACCTCAGTGGTGCCACTAGCTGTCCTAGGATTGGAACCCACAACCTTTTGATCCCATGGGCATAGTGATGGACCTGTTTTATTTTTCATTTGCATTGATGGAGATTGTTTAACTGTTGAGGATATGGTGTCTCAGAATTCTTGAGGTTTGGTTTCCGTTCATTAGATCTTTTTACAGGTTATTTGGTCTTATGTTTACTTTATTTATGTGTAGATACATTGATATTGACACCAACAGTGACTTTGATGACACTGCATTCAAATAAATAGATTTTAATATGGAGTTGATGTCTCCTTTGCAGGTATAACAGATGCCATCTTGTCAGATGAGAATTAGCTGAGTTTCAGGATGTTGGTGTTTGTTGATGAATACTATATTGGTGCTGGACCTTAAACCCACAGGTTCTGGCCAACTCCGGTGTGTTTCCTTGTTTATATTAAACAAAAAACAACTGGCCAATGATGCTGGAATTCGTTTGGGACTGTATTCTTTGACCGTACCTATTTGTACTTGAAATAAATGGAGAAGATAGTGCCCTGTCCTGCCGCCTCTAACTGCAAATGATCCAAACTAATGGACAAATGAATGCACTGCCAAAATATAATTACATGCGTACACTCCAGAGCTGCAAACCGCTTAGGCTAACTCTCCGAATAAAATATCGTTAAGCTCCCACAGGTGAGTCTCACACGTGCGAGTGTTTCTAATTCTGTCAAATGCGTTTTCATTCCTTCCTCGGCGTAGGTAGTTTAATTTAAATCATTTCTGATAAGCACTTATGAAGGTGGGAGATGACTCGGGGGAGATAAGGCTGTCGAGACGCATTGTCGAAGTGGCGTTTGAAAAATCGTCTTTGTAGGAGTGTGTGCATGAGAGTCGAGAGAGAGAAAAATGCATTCGTTTGTTGGAGGGAAAAGAGTGGGAGCATGACTAATCCCGCTCATGTGAGTGAATGCTAGTCTGTGCTAGAGCTTCTGAGGTCCGATGGTTGAGCTTAAGAGAACAACCCGAAGCAAATACAATGTGTCATCTGCTATCAGCCGCACGCCGGAATTTTCCTCGTTTCTTTATTGTTCCTTGAGAATGCGGCCGAGAAGCAGCACGATAATGTTTAGTGTCGTCAGCCTGGCAGAGAGCAGAGTACGGGGGGCCACTTTAGTGCGTGTCACATCGAGTCAGTCAGGTCGTGAATCATGCTTAAAGAGAAGCCATATGATAAGACAGCTGAGGAAAATAGATGGCACTTGTAGACCCTCGAAGGACACTTATCCTGTCACTTAAATGCTGGGCAAAATGCATGAATGGAAGTCATGGAAGCACAGGTTCTGATTACAGTGATATCTCTGTTTACTGTGGCATTAGCCCCAGGGCCTCTGTAAGCTTGCCCGAGTGTCATGAAGAATTTGCTCAGGGTAAATCGAAGATGACCGCCGGACAGACTTCATGACGGTGCTATCTCTGAGGGGAAAGACCTTCAAAAGGGCCCACAGTCCTGGAGTGCGGGCCGTAATTAAACTTCAGGTTGAATGCACTCAAATTACAGAGCACCAGGTATCACAGCCCTTTCACAAAGGTCAAACAAAAGTCAACACATTCGTATAGGTACTCAAGTGTTTCGCACTGATCTTTTGGATTTGTGACAAGCACTATTGAGAGGAGCGTACTCAAAAAGAATTTAGCATTTAGCCTATGTGAATTCACTAGAAAACTTGCAGTCTCCAGTTAAATTATCATTTGATTTATTTAAAGCATTTTCATTTCATCTTTTAAAAAAATATTTTTCTTGCTATTTAAGTCAGCTACAACATTGTGTGGTTTTATGCATTAAAAAGTCATTTCTCATGTTGTATAAAGTAATTTCAGTTTATGTATTATACCTTTCCATTCACATCACTGGCTTTATAACATGTAAAAGAGCTCCATTGTGATTGGGTGCCTTCCGGAAAAAGCAGTCTTGGCTGAGATAATGGGTTCACTACAGTTTCTACCACTGTATATGCATGTACCAGTTGTGCCGAATGCCAGGATTGCCACTTGAATGGAAGTGGCGGATCAGGAGTATGCTGCTTTTGAGTCCCCTAAGCTCTGGCTCCGTCTGCCAAAATGCGTAATATCTTAAAAAAACAGCATTTGGGAAATCATGGCAAACCCTGGCAAAGAAGGAGAAAATGTACTCTCAGGAAAGTGCATCTAGCAATTTGTTCTCAGAAAGGACAACAACAAACATTTCTAGCTATATTTACACAGACATTTTTTAAAGTGCACCTTCTTAACCTTTTAAACGAGTGACTCATTGTCAAATAGGATGAAAAGCAGAATACACAGAATGCCCAGAATAAACAGACTAAATAATACATTTAATTAAGTTAAAGTAAAAAGTTAAACAATAAAATACATAGAATGCACAGAATCAAACCCACCAAAAATACAAATAAATATAAAAAACTATAACTAACTGCATTTTAATTTACAGTGAGTGAGAACAACTTATGAACAATAACTGTAGTCTATACACATCCCTGACTGTAAATACCAGAGGTAGTTTGAGGCATGGGCGTCATCGCCATTCAATCAGAGGGGGACGCGTGGGTTCTTCTATCAATTAAGTGGAGTGGATTCCTTTACAAAAGATTTAAAATTTAACAGGGTTTTCAAACACCCCACCCAGTAAAAGGACGAGATTTGCACGCACGCAGCAACTCCGCCGCCACCCAACCCTGTTGTCACACACACAAACCCAACCCCACGCGTACCACTCACATAAAAAAAATTTCCGACACCCCTGGTTTCAGGTTTCAACCAACAGATTGAAATGGCCAGTGATCTTTATTGAAAGAGTCACTGTAAAGCTGCAACATACATACAGCTTAAATATTTATTGGTTTGTCAAGCTTTGAATAAAACATATGAAATATTTATTTACTAGTTGCAAAGGTCTGTGTTTATACTAAAAAGGATAAAAAATGCACAAAAAAACAAACAAACAAGGGTAATGTCATAAATAGGCATTTGTAATTTGGCAATCATGGCCTGAACTTAGTGTATATCTTTATTAATGATTGTTATTTATTATAGATAGTAATGTTTTCTTTGAAACTAATTAAAAAACATTAATGTAGGTTAAACATTAAAAGTCCGTTCCATTGTTCCAACTGTTCCACAGACGGTGCAATCTTTCATCTCCTCCACACATCACTTACTCACCTGGACACTAGGAAAAGGAATTATGTTAAAATGCTCTTCATCGACTACAGCTCTGCATTTAATACCATAATTCCCTCCACACTCACCACCAAG
>JBBKCR010000001.1:5880512-5917021 GCA_037577295.1 Ladigesia roloffi
GTCAGCAAGACAAAGGAGCTGATAGTGGACTTTAGTACAAAGCAGAAGAGGAACTACCAGACCCCCATCATCAACAGGAGCCCAGTGGAGAGAGTGGACAGCTTCCGATACTTTGGCATTTGCATTGAAAACTGTGTTAGTGGTTATCACATTTGGTTCTGTGTGACTTGGGAACGCCAAATAAATCTCAGCATAGCAGTTTTCACAACACACAGGACCTGTCATGGTCCTGTCACATCAACATCGTGGTGAAAAAGGCCCGGCAGCGTCTCTACCACCTCAGACGCTTGAGAGACATTAGATTGCCCTCTAAGGGGCTCAGGAATTTCTACTCCTGTACCATAGAGAGCATCCTGACGGGAAACATCAGAACCTGATTTGGAAACAGCACCATGCAGGACAGGCGATCTCTACTGAGTGTGGTGCGATCAGCTGAGAGCATCATCCGCACCAAGCTCCCTGACCCTGATCTATAGCAAGCGGTGCTGGACCAAGGCCAGTAAGATCATGAAGCCAGCCCTCCCAACAAGGACTGTTCTCTCTGTTGCGGTCTGGGAAGTGCTTCCGCTCCCTGAAGCCCAACACAGAGAGACTGAGGAGGAGCTTCTTCCCGCAGGCGATAAGGTCTCTCAATCACACCACACAGGAGTAACATCTTTTAAACATTGACATTGACTGGACAGTCATGGACACATTCATGCAATACATATTTATTAACCATTAACCATTGCACATGTCACTTTCATAAGTCACTTTATACAATACATGTTTTTTTATATCTGCCATTTTGCACATGATACTTAAAAATTTTTAATGCCACTCTAAAACATTTTAAAATTTTTATATATATATACCCCCCCTATATTTCTATATTTTGTAATATTTTTATTATGTCCTTATTTGTACAGTTTGTTTATTTTACTAGTTAAATTTATTTTCTTTTGTATTTTATTAATATTTATTCCTTATATATAGTTTTTATTTTCTTTTTAAGGTCACCAGCGGTGGTACAAGCATTTCACTGCATATCATACTGTGTATGATTGTGTATGTGACAAATAAAATTTGAATTTGAATTTGAAGTCATGTTGAAAAACCATTAACACAAACAAACAACCTGCAGTGCCAAAAAAAAACACATTACAGGCAAAAAATAAAATAATTAAGCAAAAAATGAAAAAAAAGTTTTTTTGCCCACCAGCTGAGTGCGAGGTAGTGCTCCATGTGGATCACCAGTCTGGAATGTTCTCCTTTGTTGCTGCTTGTCAGTGGTTTTAATGACATTTTGAAACTGACTGCTAACATCCGAACACAAGCATGTGTTTATTGGATTGGACAACCAGAAGAAACTTCCACTGTGAACATGTCAAGTCCTCAGGGTGTTGCTCTAGCAGCAGAAACAGGAGCTATTATTTAAACACTGCAGTTAATTAACAGCTCTTAAAAATAAGCCCAAGAAGGCAGAGTCCTTGCAGCACTCTGCTGCCGTCAGGCTACTTTCACAATGTTGTAACCGGAAGGCAGATAGAAAGCTGATACTGTCTGGCACTTGCACCCCATTAATGCCTTTTAAGTCTACCCATTAGCCAGCTTGCCGAACGAAAAACACACAGAACACTTATGCTGCTCTCTAAACTGATGCTGTCAATGAACTGCCATGTTCCTCTACAGCCTATCATTCTTTCATCCTTCTAATGTAGCAAAGATGAGCTGAAGATGAGGCCACAGTCTTAACAATTTTCCATTTTAATCATACTTAGACATTTAAAGGAGCTTTCACCCTTTTCAGAAATATCCCAACACGATACAGACAATGTTTCCGTAATAAAAAGTACATTTATTTAGACAGTTCATCTCCACGTCTGCAAAGCCGATGCCAGTTCCACCTGCTGGCTGGGGTTCTCCAATGACAAAAAGCTAGCAGGCTGGAAGGCTGAAAGCAAAGTTCTTATATGATGGTTTATCCATTCAATATTTATCTTAGCAATTCAACCAGGCAGGGATTTCCATGCCTTTGATGACATACCAACTATTCATTCAACATTAAAAGCCACAGTTATTTTCCAAATGTGTATTTGACTAAATACACACAAATAGTTTGGCACAGAAAACACACAAAGAACCTGTTTTCTCAGGATGTTCTGTGTACTGTTCATGCACACATATCCTCATCAACATCTCCTTCTCCAACTCTAACAGTCATTTTTAGCTCTTTAGCTTCCTTTACTGAAAGGTAGGACTTTTTCATTGGTGCGACAAGCCTTCCCATTCTTTTTTTAACCAGTAAATTGTATGGAATCAGATTTGAGCCAAAATGTCAAAACGAATCTTTTCTAATATCAAATAAAATTCATAAAACATTCTCCTTAAATAAAAAAAAAATCTTCACATTTTTTATACACATTGTACAGTTCTGCTGTATATGAAGCGGGACACCATCTAGAGCCCTTTTGCTGGGACAACTCCTATTTGTTTTGCTTTTGAATATATTTTGGGGATGACTACAACTATGGCCTAAGCTGGACTCAATTAATTGTAATTAACAAAGAAGAAAGACAAAAACTAACGACAAAGTAGCCAAAGTGGGTGTGGGTGTATGTGTGTGTGGGACTGAACATCACTTGGTGTTTCAATAAAATGTAAAAAGCCATGCTGGCTCCTTGGGTGGTATGTTACCTTTAAATTTGGTTAAAAGCTTCATGCTGTTAGAGTTTTATGCTATTATAGTTATTAAAGTTACAGACGCCTCAAAATGTACCTTCCTCTTCTCTCTCAAAACAGTGCATCTTGAAAAAGAAGTTAGAGCTCCACCCATTTATAACTGAAATTTTGAAATGCTTTTTGGCCAAGACTCAAAGTGAGACACAAAGAATCAACTACTACCTTTACAGGTTGGAAATGCCTCTTTTTAAAAGAGGTATGACTGCTTTGGCCCAAAACCCTACACAACGAACAGAGAGGAAATAAACATTTTAAAGCGTTTCACTAAGGTCATGCGAGCTGTGCAGTTTGTGAACATGTGCTAGTTATATATAACAGCGAATACCAGTTTATATTCACAAGCAGGAGTAATGTGGTCTGTAGCAGCTAACGCGGCCTGTAGCATCCAACCAAGACAGCTCAAATCATACTGCCAGCAGTGTATTATGCAGAATTGGCCACACTGTATAATGTGTCCAAACAAGCGCCTCAAAAACACATGATTTCCATAAATTCGATTTGCTGAGTGTATCAGAGCTGTTAACCAGGGCCCGAGATTTCACTGGATGGCTAAAGGGCTGACAGGAGGCCTGGGTATGAAATGTGTTCAGTTTTCAGCCAGAGAAACATCCTGGTTATAATGGTGCTCCTAAGAAACAACAGGGAAAAGCATGTGTCCTGCAAGGCACAAGAGGCAGAGAAAATGCTGAAAAGTGGTCACTTGATCCCCCACCATATTTTGAATTTTGGTCGGAGGACTGCGGATAAACGCTGAAATCATTGGCGATTTGAATTCACGGAGGTGCATCTCATTTCTGCTGTCTAATTGAAAACCCAAATTAATTAAGCCAAATCAGAATCAGACCCATGCTCACACAAACCCACACACCTCCCAGCATCTTCTGTTTGCTATGATGGAGAACAGGAAGCACCGAGGGAAGGTTAGCTAATTGCACAAAGAAAGACAAATGACTTCAAGTTGGAATGAAGTAGAGTGAAAATAAATCAAGCTCCACGGCTATTATTCATAATTGAACAAATAAAACCTTCACAAAGCTGGAGAGAGCCATGAATATTCAGGACGCACATACTATTTGAGCTAAAACACATGAACACGCCGCCGCTGTCAGTCTTTATTTAATCTGAGTGACAGCAGGAGAGCATCTCAAGGAGGAGGAGGAGAAACTACACAAGCTTTGAAATGTATACAACACTGCAGGTTCTTAAAAGAGACAAGCGTGCACGTGTAACAAAGCCAAGCCCATAAATCAGGCTTTAAAGCTGCCGCCTAGCACTCAGAGCCATGTTTGCTGGCGGAGTTATGATTCACACCTTTCTCCTGCACGTTGCAGATTTAGGAGCCCCACAAGTGAGCTCAAGGCCTGCATTTCACCGGCTTAGCTGGAGCAAACAGCTCCAACAGCTTCTTTACGCCATGATTTATCATGAGCCATGGGTGTTTTTCCTGTGAAATATACCCAGCTATTCTTGCCAGTTAACTTGTGGAACGTTTGGAATACAGAATTTTTACTAACCTATCCTTGTTAAGAAGTAATTTTATTTAGTCTAGCTTTTTTAAAAGTCATGGTCTTACATCAGTATTATCAGTAAGATTTTATTTGGATGGTTACTCAATCATATAACAAGCTTGTGGCCTAGTGGTTAGGGAGTTGCCCCTGCAATCGCAAGGTTGTGGATTTGAATCCCAGAACCGCTGGTGGCACCACTGAGTTACCCTTCAGGCAGGTACAGTCCCCTCACGCTGCTCCCCGACCAGGTACAGTCCCCTCTCCACTGTCGGCTGCCCACTGCTTCACTCACATTAGTAGGTGCAATCCAGACAATTTAAACAATTTCTTCTGGGATCAATATAGTGTTAAATATAAATAAATAAATACCCTAACAATAATTAAGGAGTTACAGAAAATGTGAGAGTGAGAAGACGGTAGTATAGTGGTTAGGGTGTTTGTCCTGTGATCAGAAAGTCATGGGTTAATGCAGAGGAAGAATTTCCTGCTGTTCACACTGTGTGCTCTGGTGTGTTCAAGTATGACAGAATGATCAAATTCACTTAAATATAGTTGATTAGAATCCTTTAGACCTGAGATGCCCGAATGCAGTCCTGGATGGATGGAGTCCACCACAGTTTGGTGATTTCTCTGTTCAAACACACCAGCCTGAATCTGATAAATACCAGTATTGCTGAGTATGTTTGAGTTTAATCACCTGCTGCACACCCCGTAATTAGACTATACACACCCAGGCTTAATTAAAGCCAGCCCTGTTGAGTCTAAGCATCACTTCAATAGAACCTTCCTGGGAATGCAAAATGGTTAAAGGCTCTCGCCATGCAGCACAATATGGCGTAATCGAAATACATTCTAGATGAGAATGGAAAGAAAGCTATTGAAATATATCAGTTATTAAAATGTTTCGAATGTGTGGGGATGGTGCCATGCTCAAGGGAACATTAGTGGTGCCACTGGCAGACCTGGGATTCAAACACACAACCTCGCAGGAGCAACTCCCTAGCAACCAGGGCAACACTGATTATCACCTTACCTCATTACTTGGCATCTGTGGAATGTTCACGGCAGCAAGAGGACAGTCGATTCTTGCAGCTGATGTCCTGAAAGCAGGTCAAATGTTTAAAGTGTAAAGGTCTTAGCTGCATGAGTCTGGTCTTGTGGATTGTGGCTGGTGTGCAGTGGTTAGTACCCACGAAAAGTGGTCCAAGGAAATATAACAGATGAACTGATAACAGGGTCATGGGTACCCAAGGCTTACTAATGCTCACAGAGAGCAAAGTCTGGCTCATTTTTTTTAAACCTACAGAAACTCTAAAGTTCCACAAATTGCTGAAAAGGTTCATGCTTGCTTTGACAGGAAATTGTCAGAGCACACAGTGCCTCACAGCTTGCACTGCACCGTAGCTGCCAAGCAATCAAAGTAGCCACACTACCCAATTTCACCTGGCAAAAGTGCTAACAATGTGCATATGAGCATCAGAAAATTGGATCATGGAGGAATGTAAGAGGGTTGCCTAGACTGATGAATTATACATTTTTTGTGCAGTTTAGTTTAGGTGCAATTGAAAATTAACACCTGTGAAATAGCATGTGAAATGATCTAAATGTGTGTTTTAGATCTAAAATACCATTTAAAGGCACAACATAATCATTGGGATCATTTGTAGAAATAAAGTGTCTTAAAAAATGTCTTTGTGATCAATTAGCACAACTAAACTTAAAAGGTAAGAAATAAATATAAATATATCAGGTGAATTGGAAATTCTAAATTGCCCCAATTGTGAATGTACCATTTTAAGGTAACCAAGCCTCCAAACCTACAGTTATATGCCATTTTAATAACTAACTGTGAATACATGCTTGACCTTAAAATAACTTGAATCTATGTTCTGATGAAACATTTTCAGATTTTTTTCCTCAAAGGTCCTGGGAACCTGAATGGGATACATTTTCTTAATAGACATGTATATCTATATATTAAATTAGTTTTTAAAATTACACTAAATTTATTATAACTTTTATTTTTGTATTTTAAATACAAAAAGAAAACAATACATTCAAATGTGTGGTATACAGCCATGAAAATATATCGTTGTTGTCAGGCGGAAACCTCATGTGTCTAAAACAGCTAATATTCAGGAAACTCCAAAAACTATGTATATTATAAATAAATGAATACTGTGTCATCCAAATGGCTATAACTATTCACTTTTCAATGTTGTACAATGTTGGAAGTATGGTGTTGTCCATAATGTCTTAGTATGCTGAAGCATTAAGATTGTGGCTTGCCCTAAGCCTAAAAAAAAACAAATATTTGTCCATAAAGTTCTGCACTCCTTGGTCCAGGTATACAAAATGATTGAGTCTAGAGCTAGAAATTCCAGCCATACGCAAAAGGCAAGGCAAACAGTCAGAGCAGACCTCTCTCAAGACCGAAGCTGGGCTAATAATCGATACTTCAATTCTAACCTGCTCTGTCAGAGGTCTACTCCAGCTACTAATGAGAAATAATGCCCTTTTTCTTCCCATGCTGTTTGACCTATAGCGGTGCAGTTGCTATGGACTCCCACCTTCAATTATGCTCCAGCCTATAGGAAAGGGTACACACAGCAACAAGCGCAAAGAGCGCTCTGCTTCTTGACCCTTAAGACAGAGAGTTTCTTTTTCTTGCTGTGCGGCGTCAGTTATACAGACGGGAAGAAATGTTGAGAGAGGACGGGTACAGGTCTCCAGTTGGCTCTCTCCCTCGCTCTCTCGATGAGTGAGGCTGTTGATAAATGTAGCCTCTAACTCTCTGAGACAGGCCCTGATCCTTCAGGACCCACTATGTTAGACACTGGAGCCAGATTCTGGTGTTGACTCCAGGTGCACTGACTGTTTTGTCCTCCAGAGGAACTGCCAGAACGATAGAGACAGAAAGATACAGACAGAAAGGGGTGAGAGGGAAAGATTGCGGAGGACACACCAGCTCGCTCTAAAAAGCTCTCCTCCATTCTTTTTTGTGTCCAAGACAGACCACACAGGCAACCGGGTCTTCCTAAAGCCTCTCAAGGAGCAAGAAAATGAAAAGAAAAAAAGAAAAGCCCAGACTGGAGCTGGAGAACTGTCCTTGCAGTCCGCCTACGTGTGCCTGGGTGGTCGGGGACGCTCCAGTGGGTTTGCCACTTTTGAAGGCAAAAAAAAAAAATCCTCCCAGCCTCAGCTTGCTTCCAAAAGAGTCAGCTTTTGAAAATTCCTTCAAAATGAAGGAGATAAGGCACGGGGGCAAACGTCAGATAGGTCATCTTATATTCTGACATCAAAAGCTCCTCATTTCGTCCTATTGGTTGGGGATTATGAGATTCACTGGAGGAAAAATGTTTAATTGCGGCTTTCTCAGAAAGTCTTAGGACAAAAATACCGTCGGAGAGATGACAGCACAAGACCTGGAGCTAGGAGGAAAAGAAGAAGCTAATTGGATGGAAGATCCGACCATGAGAAAAGCTTAATGTCGAGGATTCTAATTCCAAAGCCCTAGAACTTCCGAGCTTCGCTTGGTCCTGTTTCTTCAACCGAATCCACTGGGAGAAAAATTACCACAGTAATAATCCTCCAGTTCTGAGACACAGTTCAGGTTTATTATATTTTCAATTGTTAGATACATGCCTATAGCTTTAATAGAACATCCTCAATGGTTTAACAGGGGTTGACTCAGTTCATAGCGCCTTCCAACATTTCTTTAAACCAAAGTAATTTCTTTTAATTATGTTGGGAAGACTCCGGCATGGTGGCAGTAATGATAGCTGTGGGCTGCTCAAGGAGAAAGGTTGTGATGTCAAAGCAAGCAATTAAAAGAAAAAGCAACAAGATTTGGAGAAATATCTGTCCAGTTTTTTTTCTGTTCTTTCCCAAGAGAACATGGAACAACCTTAGCAAAGAACATGATCACTAGATAACCCATCTGTCTAGAAGTTTGGGCTGGATTGCATACATCTGTGTGAAGAGGTATGGTGCAAATTAAAGTCTAAAAAATGCTCAAAGGCCCAATTCTAGGTTATTTGTTTTGTACAAGCCAGGAAAGTAGTGTTGAAGTCAGGACTCAAGGTCAATAAAAGTATCACTTCCAATAAAAGGCAACCTGCGAAACAATCAGAAGATGGTTAATGGCTAGTCTGTTCACAGTTTGAAGGCCCCTTTAATGAAGGCCATATTTATAAAGTGTTTATGAATGATTAAACAGTGGTTTACTAATAAGTTGTCATAAGAATAGTAACACGGTACTAGCCGAATAGTGAGCTCATATTGGTCTAAACTGTATACTGAAACAGCTCACTGTTTATTAATATTGCTGACTAAATTAGTGTTGAAGGTGTTTATGAGCAATTTAGGAACTACTGATAAACTTAGTTCAGTTCTTTCAGATTCTATTAATAGGGACAGTTGTAATGTAAAATGGTAACTGAAACTAATATGTAATTATGTCAGTATTAGTGTCAGTACCTGAAATATTGATACATACAATCTTGTTTTTTTGTTTTTTTCTACTGTTTTCTATGGTAAAAATAAAAAGCAGCACTTGCTCACATTTAAATATCCAAATGTGACTGGTCCCCTTAAAAGATGTTTTTTAAAAATTCATGATTTTTCGTCACAAAGGAATCCATCTTTTACATATACTCTATATGAGCAAAAGTATTGGGACAACTGACCAGGCTTTCCACAGAATTTTGGAGTTTCTGTGGGAATTTGTGCCCATGAATTCCGTAGAGTATTTATGAGGTCAGGCACTGATGTTGGATGAGAAGGTCTGGCTCAAAATCTTCCAGTTCATGCCAAAGGTGTTGGATGGGGTTCTGATTCTGATTCTTACTGAGGTCAGGACTTCTACACTGAACTTATCCAGTCACGTCTTCATGGAGCTCGCTTTGTGCACTGGGACACAGTCGTGCTGGAATAGAAAAGGCTCATCCACAAACTGTGTCCACAAAGTTGGAAACACGGCGTTGTCCAGAATGTCTGAAGTATCAAGAGGCAACAAAACATTCATGGCACAGACTAAACAGGGGCAGCTGCTGGCCATGTGGTTCGGGAGTTGCCCCTGCAATCACGACTGCTAGTGGCACCACCCTTTAGCAAGCTACTGTCCCCACACACTGCCCCCTGGGCTCTGTGCTCCTGGGTGCCTGCTTCTTCACCTGATGAATTAATTAAATATAGAGGAATAATTTTGCGCTGTTCACACTGTATGCTGTGGCATGTTCACATATGAAAAACTGATCAATTTACACTTTATATTCAATTTTTTATAAATACGGATAACACATCTAGTGTTGTTGCGGGTTATTTGAGAAAGAAAAATAGCAGCACAATGAAAAAAATGTAGAAAAATAAATCAAAGTGTTCGTAAACCTGTGACAGGTGGTGCAGCGTGAAAAATAACATTACCAGCAGTATCTGTAAGCTCTGAAGTTATCAGCATATGCAGAGCTGCCCCCCGTCCCTGCGGGCCGCGGCGGGATAATTCTGGCTGGGAAGTTTTCAGCACTGAGAACTCTTCACCGGAGGATGTTTTCTACCAGCGGCCAGGCAGGGAGGAGCCTGGAGACCCAGGGGCTACCTGCCATCTGCATAAGCCTCCTGAGGCACTTTGACTGGCTCCTGTGGAACCACAGGGAAAGCAGTGGCGCTGGGTACACGAAGTGTTTCACGCCCCGCTGTGGATCGCAAGGTGATACGCGCACACACACACTCGTCGTTCCTAAAATTATAGCCCCTCCTAGCAGATGAAGCTCAGAGCATCGGTCAGTAGGAATTACAGTATTAGCCATTGCTGAACATCTGTGCAAGACAGAGATTAAATACAGGATCCAGCCGCTGTGCTAGACTAATGAGCAAATGAACACACACGCACACACACAACACACACACACACACACACACACACACACACACACACACACACACACACACAGATAAATAGAGCAGGAATGTGGGCTGTGAAAGCTGATTTTCAAGCTCTTTAAATAATCAGGTTGACTGCCAAAATAGCCGAGACATGAGTGGCAGTTCCTGCTGTGCATGTGCCTCTTCCTCTCAGCAGGGAGGCCAGCTGCTGGACCAAGAAGTCACCCTGAGAGCCCGGAGGGGTAAACCAAC
Source organism: Ladigesia roloffi (assembly GCA_037577295.1). NCBI lineage: Eukaryota > Metazoa > Chordata > Actinopteri > Characiformes > Alestidae > Ladigesia > Ladigesia roloffi. The sequence goes on from JBBKCR010000001.1 coordinate 5,890,877, forward strand.
CCCACCTGCCCTGCAGCATTTATGAGATGACAGGGCACATTCACAGCAGACTTCCCTCAGGTGCACTGCAGTGCATTTAACTCGCATACACTTGATTTACATTACTGTTTATGTGTGATTACAACGTAATGAATTATATATACATTCACTTTACTGGTTGGACTGTGAGCACCTGACATCTATGACACACCATTTTTGTGTCAATTTCTTGATATGCAGAGGTTCAAACTTCACACCTTGATTTCGTGAAATTTCGTTCCATATTGCATACTGCACCTGACACACTTCAGTATCTCACAACATGCCTGTGCCAATCCCTTGTGATGTAAAGGTTCAAACTTCATGAATATTCACACCAATCATCCCTCCCACATTCTTTGCAAACTCAACAAATTAAGTGACATTTCATCAGTATGGGGTGAAAATGACAAAAACTTTTGGTACTATGTCTACACTCGGCTATATTACTGTCTTACAATTCTGGCTCAACAAAATAGCCACGAATAGCAAATACAAATTCAGTTGCGGATACATGATGACGTGAAAAGCCAATATTAATTAATTTTCTATAAATTTCATTCATAATGGCATTTACATGCTATTCTCCTATTTATAAACTAATCATATATATTAGGACACGACACTACAGTGTTTTTTTTACAGTTTGTATGTGTCATTTGTAAAATTTAAAGTGTCTGCTTTCACACGTTCAGCCTCTCACTATTTGGGCCGGTTTGCACATTCTGCTTGGACCCATTGGTCGCTTCTCATTCTTTCAGTGCTGGCAGCGATAATATTAATCACCACAGTGTGGTAGGTCCAGTCTATTTTATAGCATTGTTTATGGTGCTCATTAGTATCGATGCCTGGCGTAACCCATTCTGCTTAACCAAAGGTTTGGCTCTGTCTGAAAATTGGATCTGTCTGAATGAGGCTAAAGTTGATTTTAAAACCTTTCAGTAAACAACCCCACAGAGCAGAAGTCTTTATTCATTTCTACAAAATCTGTGTGAAGTATGGGATTACAAAGCTAAAACTACTTACATCCGTGGGTGACTATGAGGGTAGTGAATTTATGTAGCACTATGAAAAGGTGGCTAGAGCCAGCAAAGCAATTAAGCACTGTTAGCAATCGGTAGCCAAGTTGAACTAGCTGACAAATTATGCAGGAGTTAAATTATTTTTTAATTGCACACCAGCAGCTCAATATATGCAGACAGAGAGAGAGAGAGAGAGAGAGAACACTCTGAACAAGCTGCTCTTTAAAACTCAGTTTTGCTGTGAAACTAATAGGAGATCTGATGAAACAGGCACTGTAGACATTTTTTTTTCATAGTTAAGGGTCTCATTTTGAAACTCTAGCTAACACTCAGTCAGGCACTAAAGAGACTTTGATTTGTTAGTCTGGGCTGTGGTAAGGAGGCACTGACAAAAAAAATTAAATAGTCCAAAACAGTACATTCAAATCCAATAGAGGAGTCACAAGTGAAAAACATAAATTCATGCAGGACCATAGGACCATATAGCTAAAAATTAATTACAATTGCAACTGCTTTATTCGTTAATGAGTTTCTCGTTTTCCTCATCACATATATGATAATAAGCAAGCCAGTCACCTTGAAAGGTCATATTGTAACACTCTGATCAGTTTTGTTCTTATATCATGGGTTCCCTCCTTCCTCATATGGGGCAGAATACTTTGGGATAATTTGAGTTGTCCCTTAATCAGAAGGTCATGGGTTTGAATCCCAGGACTGCTAGATGGACCACTGAGGTAACCTTGAGCAAGGAACCGTCCCCACACACTGCCCCCTGGGTCGCTGCTTAACTTGTTCACTGGGTTAAAAGCAGTGAAGAATTTCACCGTGTTCATGCTTGACTATAAGGGACCACTTTACTCTTTGCGTAGTTCCATGACATCACTAGGCCCTTTTCTGTTTCTCTTAATTTAAGACAACTCTATAATGAGGCTGGTATCCCTCCACCTTCGTGGTAACCATCTCATTCTTTTCTTTGTGTTGTCAGTGCATTTGACTGTTTAAGCTTCTCTTCTAGTTCTGGTTTCCAGTACAACTTGCCTATGATTCCCCTGTGTGTCTAGCTCCCTTGTGCTGTGTGTGCAAGTTTAAGTGTAAGGCATCAATTTCTGTTACACCAGAGGGCATCTGGTGTATTCTGGTGTAACACAGGCAGCAGGTGGCCTTGTGTCCAGGGAGTTGCCTCTACAATCAAAAGGGCATGGGTTTGAGTCCCAGAACTGCTTGTGGGACCACTGAGTAGCCCTAGTGTAGAGTTTAGATTTTCTGCCTGAACCCGACACGGCCCGAGCCGCGGCCTGGGCCGATATTTCCTGCCGCTGCCCCCGGGTCGGGTCAGCCCGTGATCAAGCATTTGTTTTTTTAAATCATTACTTAATTAGCCTATTTGGTTGAGGAGCTATGCCAAATGTATAAATATATGAATATTTAAGCACAGTTAAATTGCTGCGTGTCATGCGCCGCCGAGCTCCAGCTCCTGCCACTGGCCACATTACACTGGTACTGCTGGGCTGTACTATACAGAGCTTAAAGTGCAACATGGAGCTAGAAGACGTGAAGAATTAACTATTAGCAAGTTTGGAGGAAAGTCGGAGGTATGGAACCATTTCCAGCAAGTCGTGGGCAGGGACAACACATGTGTCTGGGTTATTTCCTAAAAATTCTGTCTGTGCATGTGTGTTTTCAGTTAGACACCCGTAATTTACAAACGGTTTCAAAGAACCAGAGTGTCTCAGAGGTTGGAGTGTGTGATTAGGAACGCACCCACAGTTGAGAACGTGTGTTAAAAAGGCCCACATATTTTACAAAATTGTCGGGTTTAAATGTCGGGCCGATAATTACAGTTAATGTGTTGGGCTGGGCTGGGTTCGGGCACAAGGTGCACGGGCTCGGGATGGGTCGGGTCTCATTTTTTGGGCCCGATCTAAACTCTACACTAGTGCAAGGTACCATCCCCACACACTGCTCCCCGAGGGCTGGGTTGCTGGCAGATCTCATCATTTGGTGAATGTGTTATATACAGAAAATATTTCATATTGTTTACACTGTGTGGTGTTATGTGTTAACATGTGACTATAAAGAGCCACATTTCCTTTTTTCAACACAAAATGTTTACACAAGTAATATGAAGAAAACAGATCATGGAGCCATGTTTTTGTTATAAGTTTTCATATATGTTCATAAAAGTTTTCCATATATGTGCTCTTCATGCAGCAGTGAGTTAATCGGGCTAGTTTTATGATCAGGAGATCATTTGTTTTTTGAAATACAAAATAAGTAGAAAAAAGCCTAAATTGCCTAGCTCTGTCTGTGTGGGTGGGATGGCCCTCCCTCTCCCTCATCACTGAGCTTGAAGCAAGCCATCATGGGCATCTGTTACTGAACATGTCAGAACAGAATCTGGTTCTCCTCCCAGTCTGTGAGGCTGTCCAAAGACAGCAGCTCAAAAAGATGAAGTGGAGCTAAAATGGTGTGACAGAGGGATCGGGTGGAAATTCCCATGGCCAAAATTGGGGCGAGATGAATGAAACAATGGCCTCTTCTACCTACAAAGTTAAGTGTGGTGTCAGCTAAAATCTTGCAATCGGCAGGTTTGTTGACGGAATGAATGAGAAATAATTACAGGTGCTTTTCGGGTTACAACAGTCTCAACATACAATGTTTCGAGTTTCTTTCACTCGACCTTCACCACTAGCCTCATACTTACTGACTTTGTGGGCAAACTGGTGTGGTTGCTTGTGTTGGAAGAATATGCAGTCAGGGGTGCAGCTACTCACTTTTTGGGAGGTACGCAACAAAAATTTTGGCACCCCCCAATTTTGCTAACCGCCCGCGTTAACACCGCGTTCACACCACCCCATCCCCCTCATTGCAGACTTTCACCCACATCAACATTTTTGGCCCATCCCCTCACACTCTCTCTCATTTTATGTTTTTCTTTTTCAGAGCTTTTGGAAATAAAGTAGAGGACGCCTGTCATGGCAAATTCACTGGTCATAACATCTATGGTCAGTGGCTAGGCTTTTTGTTTCTTAAATATTTTAAACAGCATATTTAGAACATAGCCATGATTTAAAAGCACAACAACAGTTTTAAAACAATGTCAATTATATTTTTGTCCCTCCCTTGTATTGGCAGCCCCCCTATACAGTCCACAAAAATGGACATAATCTTTAGTCAGCATTAATTGCAGGCTGAACAAAATTATTGAATCATTATTGATATGATTACTGATGTGAGAAAATGGAATAGCGTCCAAATAAAAACAATATTCTCTAAGGTGGATCATGCAATTTTCAGAGCGCAGTGAAGAATCAAGCATTCCACCACTGATTAAGTGCTCATTTACAACAGATCGTTCATGCATTCAGCTGCTAAAGATGCAAAAAGGTTACGGCAGCAATTATTGATGTTTTCCGCATTTCTCTATATTTGAGGAAAAAAAGCAAAAGTGGCAGGAGACAGAATGCATTACACACTGGCTGTTCTAAAACTTGCCCTTTTAAAAATGCTAGGATGCACAGGTGAGAAAATCCATGAATGGATGTAAACAGATTTTGTTTTTTCATTTCAATGGGGGCTGTCAAGCAAAACAATAGCGAAAATACAACCCTTTTGAAGTGACATCGGATGGCGGAATGCTGCTGAACTTTTGACAATTTGACAGGAATGTGCCCTAAAATGTTAGCAAAAAAATAAATAAAGAAAAGGCAAAGAATTGGAAATCTGGCTGAACACTCATCTTTTCAGATGAGTCACAGTGAAAATGCAGTGCAGACATGTAGCACCTCATTTAGCACTCAGCATCTGACAGAGGACTTCACTTAGCTTATGTACAAGAGGGGGGGGGGGCAGAGCGAGCATCAGATCAAGAGAGAGATAGAGAGAAGGAGGAAGAGAGGGACAGAGATAGAAAAAGAAATAGAGTGAGCATAACAGAATGAGAAATAGAGGGGGCTGGAAGAGAGAACGAATTTAAAAGACAGAGAGACGAGGAGATGGAGAGAAAAACGGAGAGAGACAAAGTGGAAGAAAGAGTGACATAAAACGAGAGAAAAAGAAATAGAACAAGCATGAGAGAGAGAAGGAGACAGAGAGTGAAAAAGATAGAGAGGCAGAGATGGAAGGAAGGGATGTAGGGAGAGAGAGATAGAGAGAGAGAAGTAAGAAGCTAGAGAGAGAGCGAGAGAGAGAAGAGGAAGAAGATAAAGAGAGATAGAGAGAAGAGGAAGAAAATGAAAAAGGAGTGAGAGAGAGACTCCTGATAGATGGTTTTACTTTTAAAACTCTGAAGTGTTTTGGCGAAACAAATGAAGTTGTTTTTGTCACGAACAGAGTGTGAGGAAAACAAGAGAAAAAGAGAGAAAGAAAGAGAATCGGTCAGGAAGGAAGGAGATTTGCAGACTCAAATACAAACAGAGAGGAGCAGTCAAAGAGAGATAAACAGATTTAGAAAAAAAGAGAGATCAGGAGAATCTGAGAAAGATATAAATAAACGGAGTCGGGGAGGAAAAGAGATAAACAGAGTCAGGCAGAAAAAGATTAACAGAGTCGGGGAGAAAAAGTGAAACAGTCTGGGAGAAAAAGAGATAAACAGAGCCAGAGAGATGTGTGTGTGTGCGAGAGAGAAATTCATCAGAGAACTGTATGATATTAGTATTTTTGGATGAAGCGTTAGTGTGCTAAACTCCTTGTCTGACACATTAATGTGCCATTTTAATTTGGCAGTGTCTTTTCCCGGCACCATTCTCCTCCTCCACAACCCTTCAGCTCCAGTCTGGATGGAAAGGCTGCCCGTATCTTCATTAGACACAATTCCTTCCAGATCCCACATCCGTTCTACATGGACCACCTCAGGCTCAGGTACGATGAGGCTGCAGCAGTGTAACGTCACTGGTGCACTAAAGTACTAATTGATTTAGCGCTATGGGCCATGAGTCTGTAGAGAAAATGGAGTGAGTGCCAATGTGTTGTGTTACACTGCAAAGGTTTAGAATAAACAACTCAGGCAAGCGAGTCAAAACTCACACGCTACTTTTTTCCATGTTGTGTCTGAAAAAAAAAAAAAAATGACAGTGCGCCAGTCCTCACCATTAGCAATTCTTGTTCATTTGGCTTGCGCTAAGATTGGCTCTCAGGCTGCTAAGAGGTAATTGAGCAGTGAATTGCTTTCACGTGAGTGCAGCAAGATGAGAAGGTCCACAGCGATACGAGAGGCGGATTCCCGTTCGTTTATAACCCATCTGATTAATGCATGCATTTAGTACTGAAGTTGGTTCGTTTCTCACCAATATCTAACCTTTATTTAAGAACTCCAAATGAACTAATGAATGCCATAAGAGCCCACTGATATAACCTACAGTGTGTTTTAATGATCAGGAGGCGGTCAGCCTGGGCTGTTGACGTTAATGCATTACCACTCATTATTACTGGGATCTTAATACTCTCTTTTTTGAAGCAAAATAATTATTTTTGACCCCAGTGTTCCCTCTATAATTCCAGCATGGGTGTCTACATGGATTATTTACTTAAAAATACATGACAACTGAGTAGGCATCCCCCAGTTTGCTGAACAGCTATTCTGCTTTAAAAGCTTCCGGATGTGTGCACATATTAAAGTGATGTGGGCCTTTTTGCTGATGTTATCAAAAATGCTGACAGACAGGGTCAAGCCGTGTTTGTGGAGCTTCACTGGTAGAGTGCAGCCAGGGCAAGTCTGTGAACAAATCTAAATAATGCAATTGTTAAATGGGTTGCTGCAGACCTACCAACACTGTTGAAGACCAGGGGCTTCAAACCATCTTCGAGGAGAACCTTTGATGCCTTGAATGATTTCATAATATGCCAGTAAAAAGCTAATGTAAGTGGAGCAGTAAGCACAAATTCAGTGAATTGCACTGAATGGAGACCAGTGAGTTAGCATAACTACTTTGGAGTAACATCATACCTCATCAATGACGAACGGCAACGGCACTCATTCACGTTAGATGTGGTGAGAACAGAGAAAAGGCATTCTGCTGAAGCATGCATGAGCCAGTTTCTTGTTGCAATGAGAGGAGGATAATGGACAAGGTCACCATGATAGGAAGAGATAACGCTCACAATATGATGATGGCTGCAAAGAGTCCAACACTCGACTATATGCCTTGTGTAGCACACATTATACAGAAAGTAAACAGAGAGGCTCCTTAAACAGGCACAGCAAAAGCACAACTTAGTGCTGCTGACCTCATCTGAATAAAGCCAGGTGGCAACATTGCAGAAACCATGCATTATAGGTGATTTCCCCATCTTGTCCAATTTCATTTTTTGAGAATGCATGGAGTTGTCATTTTGTTATTGCATTTTTGTTTGTGTGTGTGTGTGTGTGTGTGTGTGTGGGGGGGGGGGGGGGGGGGATCTGTGCCCTAAATGGATTTATCTGAATGAAAGGACCCGTTAGTTCTGTTGGTCATGTCAGCGCTTCTGGGTGGTGATATAAATGTGGCCTGCTTTGTGGTTTTCTGTACATTCTGCCATCTCTTAAAGTCAAGTGGACAAGTCAAGTAGTTTTGCTTTCATTTCAGCCACACTCACAAAACAAAGAAACAAGAGAACATTCCTTGGGGACCAGGGTGCAACACGAAGAACAAAAACAGAACACCTGAAGAAGGTAAAATACAAAGAGAGCAAAGAGAGTGAGAGAAATTGCAAGAAAAACACAAGCGCAACAATACAACAAAACAAGTATACACTGGACTACAATATAGTTTGAATGAATGTGGTATTAAGACAGATACTGTATTGTAGTAGGGGAGTATTTGTGTGTGCAAAAAATGTAGAGGTATACAGAATCATAAAATTAGCAGCAGGACAGAGAATCTTCAATATATAATAAATACAGGGTATTTACAGCGGCAGCTGGGGTGACCGTTTTGTTCAAGGTCCAACAGTTCAGTGTGTACATGCATCATGTGATGGGAAGGAAGAAGTTCAGTCCAGGCATGTTATTGTGTGTATAGTTTATGACTCAGTTCCAGTTGAGGAGTCTGATTGTCTGAAAGAAGAAACGGTTTCCCGTTCTGGCAGTGCAGGCCTGTATACTCCAAACATTTTGCCAGATGGCAGGAGGGAGAAGAGGGTGGGTGAGAGGTGTGTGGGGGTCTTCAACAATTCTGGTGGCTGATCATACACAGCATGTGGTGTAAATGTCCATGACAGAGGGGAGAGGGACCCTGATGATGATCTCAGCTGTCCTCACTTCACACTGAAGAGTCTTGCGATCTGAAACAGATCAATCATCCAGTCATGATGCAACTACAGAAAATCAGAGATTGTTCCCAATAGTTCCTCTGTAGAACGTGATAGACACTGGAAGCTTTCCAAAGTTCTCCACAGGAACAAGAGACACTACTGGACCTTCTTGGCAATGTAGCTTGTGTTGAGGGTCCATGTGATGTTCTGTAAGATGTGAACACCTTGCAACTTGGTGCTCTGGTTGATCGCTACTGAGGAGCTGTTGACGTTCAGAAGCGTGGGATTGTGTGAAGTGTGATTCTGAAGTCAAAATCCATCTAATTTTAGTGTGACCACATTCAGAGACAGGTTCTTGGCTCTGCACCAGTCTGTCAGTCATTTCACGTCCTCTCTGTATGCCACCTCAGTGCTCCTTTAACAGTACAACAAGCTTCGAGCTGTACCCACAGGACAGAATATTCCTGATTCAAGGACCTTGGTGTCTGCCTTAAGCAGAAAGGGAAGAGGTGAGTGAAAAGCTGAGTGAGATGCAGGACAGAGAACCTGAGTGACAGCTCCCCAGAGGGGAGGTAGAATCAGATCCAACAGAGAAGATGGCCCTCCTATTGATGGGGTCAGAGCCTGATGATGAGGCACTGTCCACAGACAAATCTCTACAGGTATATGGCAGAGCCCCGTGTCAGCTTCCAGTCATGCCCACTAAACTGGTGGTTGGCAAACAGCTGGTGTCCCGGGCAACAGGTCCCTTCTGTACAAAGCAGGGAATGCCAAGTACTGTCTGAGACATTTTATCAAGAATTCTAATATACATAAATATGTCATAAAAAAAGTGGAAAAAAATACATCTGAGCATCTTTCCACTAGCCTGCATGTATTTATCTCCCCAAAAAATTCAGCAATACGCTTCTTAAAGTTTTATCATGATCGCCCACAGTGATTGATTCATTGTGTAATCAATTGACAGCTTAGGACTTCATAAGCATCAAGATTTTTCTGCACTCTCAATGTGGGCATACCGATTTTGACCACTTGAATAAAAAAAGTCTAGATAGGTAAAAATACTTATTTTACTTCGTCAGTGTTGGGGTACTGTGGTTATACTTTGGTATAAATCACACCATAGCATGCATGTTGGATGCTTCTGACTTTATTAGCTTTCTAAATCTGACTAGCCCAGTGATTCTAGTTAACTTGTTATATTAAGTGTTAAGGGTTTTCTTTAGCACAGAAAACCGCTTATATATTGATATAAACATACCAGAAAGAACACTGGTATCAAAGGGAATGAGGTTTTTGTGTTTCACATGTTCTTGGTGTATGAAATCAGATTGTGCTGTGGAGTGCCACTCAAACTGTCTTTCTGCCCAGACGTCGGCCCGGACACAGCTGCTGGTTTTCGCCAGTAAGTAGGGTCAGAGACATTTAGTTTGGGGCAGTTGGTAGTCTGGTGGTCAGACAGTTGACCCTACAAGAGTGCTATTGGCACCACTGGGCTACCTTTGATCAAGGTACCGTCCCCACTTTCTGCTCCCGTTAGTGGCAGCACACTGCTTCACTTGTTTTTTTTTTCCCTGGCCTGTCAGTTACACAGATAACGTGTGACAGTATGTATGTAGCTGTGCTATCAGAAATTCACAGCTTTTTTTTTCTCCACAGCCTTATAGTGTAACCAACAAGACTGGGGGACATAAAGCAGAGGAAGAAAGAAGTGGGGGTGGGGGGGTTGGGTGCGGGTTTTGGAGAAAGGAAAAAAAAAACAAGAAAAACATAACAACAATAAAAAAAAATGGGGAGAAGGAAGATAGAGGGGAAAAAACAAACAAACCAATAAACTGCTTCCATACCTGCTGACAAAAAGAACTTGGCGAATGGGTTTAATACAGAGAAAGAATTTCACCCTGCACTGTGCTATGTTGTGTTCAGACGTGACTGTTAGGGGCCAAGTTACTTTTCTGGGGCCCAGCAGCCACCAATTACACTTGCAAACACTGCTCTGTCTGTTGAGATTAACAGATGGATGTTGTGTGCAGTGCACTAGAAATCACAAATGCATTGTGGGGGGTCGTATTGCCCTCAAAATCACCCTGGAAATTCTTTTTATGGTTCAAATATTTGCATACATGCATAACAGTGCCCTAAACAAAATGAGAGATCCAAGCACACCCAAGGTTTTGTTATCTCATTATTCTGATATCTCATGATAATGGCACAAATAACATAAGGTTTATTACCCAAGCCGCTTACCCTAAGGAGGGGTGTGGGTGGTGCTTTAGCCTCCCTCCACCATTTTTCATGTAGAATTTGATTACGTAAACAAGGTCATTGAGAGTGTTTTCTCCACTTTTAGAGCACTGCAGAGAAAGTCTTTAGAAATCACGAAATGTGAATTTAGTCACTATTACCACTTTCCTTTGACAACTACTGACAAACCTTCACCTGTATTTATAAGGGCAACAGTTACAGTTACTGTATTAATGCAATAAAAGCAGCTGTGTCAGCATGCTGGACTAGAGTAAATTATAGGGTAGGTGTAAAATAAAATGGTCCTTATGTTCATGCATGAACACAGAACAGTGTGAACACTAAAATTCTTTCTCTACATTTAACCCATTCATCAAGTAAAGCCGTGGGCTGGCAATGACACAGCCTGTGGGGTCTGCTCTTTGTTTATCTCATCTCATCACAGAGGCAAATCTCTGAGCACCAGGCCACCAGCTACTTCCATTATGAATCTTTATGAATGCTGTGATTTTAAAAAAATGATAGCTAGCCATTTTTTTACCATATAGTACAGTTAGTGCACCGTTCTGTGCCTGCTGTTTTTATATGTAATGCTAATAATGGTAAAGAGTGACAAATCTGAAACAAGTTTATTTTTAATATTACTTACATCCTGCATGTGCTTTATTGCCCTAAAAGATAAAAAAGAGAATGTTGGTCAAAGCCTTCTATAACTACTGGCATAAACATTCTGCATAGCTTTCTGTCAGGAAGCTTTTAGAGACTAACACTTCAGACACCAATCCTGATCTAACCACTAATGCCTGATGGAGTTAGGTCACTTTCCCTGGAATGGTGCATTTCTCATAGAAGTACTTTAAATGACTGTGTTAATTTTAATGATTTAAGCACAAAAACAAAAAAAAAATGAGAGGAATGTCCCTTTAAGTATTTTCAAACATACCTTCAAACAGCAAGCTTCAGAAGAAATGCTTTCACTAATTATGAATGCATTTACGTCCCGTCCCTGACGGTATTTTGTCATAATTTTTGTTGACGAAAGCAACACTAATTTGAGGCAGGAATAATGGTTAAGTTCTGGGGTTTTTAAAAGGCCAAATCAAACTGTTTATACGGGCAGGTCTTGTGGAACGTCTCTAGAATGCAGCGGTTATTACCTACCAAAAGTTGTCAGAGGAAAAACAACTAGTGAATCAGTGATGTGGTCAGGGGCGTTCAAAGCTCACTAATGCACATGAAGATTGAAGCCTCTCTCATTTGGTCCATTTCTACATGGAAACAGAACTGCTGTGGTACAGAAAATGTTCAAGCTGGGCAAATGAGAACAATTCCTGAATGGAATCTGACAATTTACAGTACTTAAAAGGTCTGCTAACGTCTATATGCCAGAAACCACAGCACATCTTGAGAGGTTCTGTGGAGTCCATGGTTCCATAGATCAGAAATGTTTTGTTTTATTTTTCCCCCAGACTTAAACAATATCTGGCAGATTAAATAAAAACTATTAAGGCAGATCAGTGTTTAAACCTTGAACAAAGTGGAAAAGAAAAGGGACACAAATTTATTTTATTTATTTATTTATTTGAAACTTGTCATGAGACAATCTCTGTATCAACCAATACCGAGTTAGGCAAAAAAAAACCAAAAGGCAAGGTGAGGATGAGGGATCCACACTATACTCATTATAGTAGCAAAATGCCTCCAATTACTGAAAATTTCAGGTGACATTTCCAAGTGCGAATCTCTACATAAGGCAATATAAAACCTGTGAGCGCATCAACAAGAACTTCATGTAATTATCCCTCCAAGCTCTAAATGAGGGTTTAAAAAATAAATGTTCAAATATGACATCAGGCAAAAGAAAGTGGTGTTACCAGACACACAGGTTCCAAAGTGTCAGTAAATTGTAAGAGGTTTAAAATTTATTTTAAAATTGAGCTGCTGTCTCTTATCAGACACCCAATAGAAATGTCGCCCCATAAAAAGGTGTGCTTGGGTTCAGGATCCTCAGTTATTGTAGAATGATAACATATACGGATAAAAGGCATTAAAAACGGAGATGAATTCAGGGCAAAGGAATGATTTCTAATCATACTTTAAAGACAACTGCTTACTTTAGTGGCGAATAATTAAAATAACAAAGCATTTCCCGTGCATTCGCTCTCTATTCACATTTCCAAAACGATTCCCATCAGTCACCAAAGCGCTTCATTTTTGAGCACCACAAAACTCAATAACGCTGGTGATTTTCATTATGGTAATAAAATGTCTATTGTCTGGCTTAACTGTGGATAACGAACTACTTGGATGGGCTGATTTTATTGTCTGCTGTCAAGTATGCGAGACTCCTCAAATTTACATTGTGTGATGCCCTCAGCACTGGCTAAAGGAACAATCCAAAATAACAATGGCATTTTATACAGGATATAAATGGAGAAACTTGCATTAGCCTGTACAAAATTAATAACACCACTAGTACAGTACATAGTATAAGTCAGAAAAAAGTTGCTAAAAAATTCTGCTAGCAAAACAAACAAAAAAAATTCACAAAAAAACAGACAGTACTTCTGGAAATTACAGCAAGGATTGTAACAAAAAATATAGGCTTTGCAAACAATTGCTTATAACCCTTGTTCCAACTGCTATTGTTACTTGAACGGTCTTGTTCTCGGCTAGACAAGAAATAAAAAAGCAACACAGACATAGATCTACCCTTATGTCTTGCTTTTCCAAATCATGCCTTCAGACTGAACTCTGTATAAGAGAAACAAAGCTTAAAATATGTCAAACAGACATCACATTTATATTATTTGCAAATGTTGATATGGTCGAGTCCTTTGAAAAATGCAAGAAACGTGTTTACAATCTCATCACTCTTTAATCTTCAAGAACGTCAAGAGACTTTTATCCCCCAAACAACAGGCATCTTGAAAGAACTTAGTGTGGTGGTTCCCAGTCTTGTGGACACAGATGTGATTTGTGGTCAGAAGAGTTCCTTTACCTTGACCTAACTGTCCATCATATTATCGATGTGTTCAGTGCATAGAGTAAACATATCTTAATAGCAGTGCATTGCAGGCTGTACTACCCTGCGGGGAGAGAAAGACTTCACTTTGAACAGCCCACCCTAACAGTGAGAGACAGAGCATAGTGGACATCTATATCCTTGGAGAGAAATTCAACACGAAAATATTTTTTTACATTTTATCGTGACTGGTTGCGTGCTAACTGAAAAAAAAATACTGGTCCACTACATGCTTTACCAAACAGAATGACTAGCACAGAATTAATAGTTTTTTTTCCCCCCAACCCTCCTCATGGAGACAGACTTTGCTTGACCCTACATGCTGCCTTCTCCCCTTTACTAATCACTCTGTCAATCAGGACTTTTGATGAGGTTCGTCAGTCAGAGCAGGTGTAGAGGATTGTGACTAGATCTCTAGGACAAGAGTTGATGACCACTTGTCTGTTGTCTGCAAAAATATACTGGCCACTTAGGTTCGAGACCACAGAATTCAATAGAAAATATCAGAGACCAGATCAAGTGAGGTGAAAATGTCTTTTTGGGGGGTTATTTAAAAAATATTTCAATTTTGGGTGACTTTCCTAGAAGAGAGTATAACATTGGATAAGATTAAAAATATTTGAAATCAACAGAGACATATTTGGCTACTTACACTTAATGATTAAACATCTAAAACTATGCCATCTGAGATTCATGTGGCTCTGGAATTTTATGTTCATTAACACTGAGCAAAATTTCAGAGTTTTTGCATTATCAGTTAGTAGTAATGCCTTGCCTAAAAGAAGAGTGTAATAGAGGATGGACCACTTTAAATCTGTCTAAAGAGAAGAAGCGTTAATAAGGATCCAAAAACTGTGGAAGCGCATTGTGTGAATGAACACAGTAATATAGTATTTATATATATACATATTTATATACTACATTTTAAATGAATATGACCAAGTTTATTACTTCTAAATATCACACAGTCATTACTTCCCAACATGTTACTTGAACATGGCATTTTTGTTACATGTATACCATCAGAAGGCCAAATTTGAAATTTATATCAATCAGATTCAGACACTAGTTTCAAAAAGCTTGACTTATTTCTACCAATAGCAACTTCACAGCATCTTGTTAAAGCAACTGTATGTAACATACTTCATTTTTTTGTTACTTCAACCAAAACTGTCATCACCTTCTTTAAGCTTTAATAAAGAATGCCTTGTTCAGCAATCTATCAGTTTTCTAGCATGACCGTTTGTATGACACTGGCAACTGAACAGATCACACTGTGGAACTGGGTGGGCTAGAAAGTGGCACAGACTTTACATAGACAGACCAAAACTATTATATGAATTTTGTATCAAGAGACTAATGCCTGGACATCTGTATCCACCTCTTTGGCTCCTTCAGTTATATGTGGTACAACAACTGACCCACATATACTTTTGTAACAGATGCTGCAAAATCGGACAAAGATTACAGAATGTTTACACAAATCTAATGTAATGTAATGAGAAATGCTCAAATGTTTGGTTTAGGTTTACTATAACCCCACCATGTGCCAGTAACAGAACCGTCTTATAAGGAAATGGCTTTTCTCTTTGACATAATATTTGGAGCACTGAGCACATTCAACCAACAAGGCTCAACAGCTGTATTTCTGCAACTATTTTATCTATTCTTAAGTCAAGAATGTACTATTGTAGGATTTCAGCTTTAAGAACTCATATGTACAAGTGTAGGCTGAGTATCAAAACGGTAAGTATTTTATTGTCACTGTTTGACCTAGAAAACATGGTGATATTTTACTTGTTTCCAGGTTAGCATCAAACATTATAGCCTACAACCTACACACATCTACAAATATAGACTAAATATTATGAATTGGATTCTTGTTCTGTAATGATTGTCCATTCTCACAAGCTGCTACAAAAGGGTGCAGCCCTTGGGGAAGTATACATGCTATTAGAAATGTCTAAGATCTCAAATTCTATATTCCCAAAAGGGTTCAATTGGTTGACTGGTTTACTTGAGGTAGTGCACGGAGTCCAGGCTATAGTACTGTCTGGATACTGAAACTAATCAGCAGCAGACTGAAGCTTAAAGATTACAGTAGTTGGGAGGGACTGTGGTGTAAAGACGTAGGTAGGGTTTAGCATTGGAAAAAAAAAAAAAAAACATTCAACCCATATCAGAGGCTGTTAATGCACTTTAAACCCCCCAAACAAAACAAAAATCCAGGTAAGCTTGGCAACAAAATTAGTCTGATAAACGTCAAGAGCATAGAAGCAAAGACCCACAGGAAACTATTTTGAACAGCACTGTACGAAAGACAAGAGAAAGTTGCACAGTGTGAATCAGAACTGGTCTAACAGCTATGAATGTGATGAAAATTGGCTCTTAAAATTCAAAGTCACTTAATCTATATATTTGGCTTCATTTCCCCTCCCACTATCAAGAGCAGCAGCCATCCACCACTCTCAAAACTTAAAACTAAGCAACAGTTCAAGATATTTTTAAAGATATTACATCCTAATTTTCATAAATAAAAAAGAAGAAAAAAGTGAAACTCAGCCAAAGAAAAGTGTCCGTAAAGACCCCCTCCCCCACCCCCCCACCCCTAAATCCCACAGAAGTAAACTGTAGGACTGGCTCAAAAATCATGGAAAAGAATTCAAAACAGACAGACATGTGTTTAAGGTCTCGGTCACTGTTAGCATCCTCTCGTTCATTCACATTCATTCACACACCTTCCCTGGGTTAATCAAGCTTTTTCTCCACTTCACTCTTTTCCTCCATCTCTTCATCATCAAGATCATCTTCCCCAGGCCCCTCAAGCTTGGCAGTCTGGCGGCGTCTTTCCTCCTCCTCTTCTTCCTCATCCTCTTCATCAGTCAGCCCTTCTCTCTTCATCAGCTCCATGTCCTCTACACTGTCATCGGATTCCGCCATGCAGATTCCATAGCACATGAGGCTAATGACTCCTAATGGCAGGCCAAAGAGGAAACACCCCAGTACTGGAGAACTGCGAAACACAGACTGAGGGAGAAGAGGGGGAGACGGGGGGGGGGGGCAGAGAGAGACAGAGAGAGAAACAAAGGCAATAAAGAAAGAAATAGAAAAAATGTGAAAAAGATAGAATACAAAAGAAAGATAAAGGAAAGAAAGAAAGCAATGAAAGAAAACAAAGAAAGAGAAAAAGAAAGAGGAGAAGAGAAAGAGAAGAGTGCAGTTCAGCAAAAAGGGGAGAAGAGCAGATGGGAGAGAGATTAATGTCCATGATGAGTACAGGACAAAAACACTCCAGTGTGATTCATAAAGCACCTCCAGCCTGACATGACAAATTAATTTACCCAAGGCCTCATCCTGGTACTTTTCTCTTTCCACATATTTCTCTCCTTCTTTCTCAGTTCTTACTAAGCATTACATCACTCTACCAGGTCAATATGAGGACCTTCACACATTTCATGGAAACTACTTGGAGGTCCAGCTTCAAGAAAAGTCGTACAAAGAAGAAGAAAAAAAAATCAAAAGTTCAAGGAAGGTTCATCCTACATCATAAGAGTGTAGTCCCAAAAACTAGGTAGAAAATGGTGGGTAGAAAATGGTGGAGGAAGAAGAGAAGAAAAGAGTCAATAAGTGGAGAGAGAGAAAGAGAGAGAGAGAGAATTTCCATGCAAACCCTGAAGATGTTTTGAAGGCCGAGACAGATGATAATGGGCCATGTTCATGCAGGGTGAAAGGAAATGACTGCGGGGTGCAAAGCCCACCTGCATGACTCACTGGGTTTAATGGTTCTATCGCAGCAGCCCCTCTAATGCCCAGTGTGGCTGCAGCCTGAGCTCTGAACATGACCCGCTTCAACTCAATGATTCAATTGGGCATTTAAGTCAGGGTAGCTGCTAGACTGGATACTGAACCCACAACTGGTTGTATATTCCAACAAAAACATTTTTATGCTCTGATGGTCTGTCAGCCCGAATTGTGGGCTAATAAATGGATGCTTGACAAAAATACAGTCTACCCTCTCCTACATTTCTGGGTGCAAAACTAAAATGAAAACTCACATATTTCTCAGCGTCATAATAGAGCAACTGTATTAACACACATTCAGTGATCCAGCATTGTGAACAGGGACCGCAAAGCCAGAGCTTGAGTACCCAGTCCATATCCTTCAAGTCTCCCATTTTCCAGCAAGCTGCAATAGCAATGGGCAAAGACATCCCTGCATAGTTCAACAGAAGTGTTGCTGGCAGTGTGCGGAAACTGATTACTTGTGTGAGACAGCATCATTCAATGTGAATAAAACAAGTACAGAAAAAAACAATGGTGGGGAAACACTGCTCAATGTGGAATTTAAGCAACCACACCTGGCTACATGCTGGACAAAAACAATATGCAGCATGGGTGCATTCTACTGGCAAAGTGTTAGCTTCCAGATCGCTCTACCTCAGTCATGAGGGAGACATTTGTCCACTCCAGGAGACATCATTAGTACTAGATCTGCCTTTTGTGCAGACAATGTGCTAAATTATTTAAATGATTAAAATTGTTCTAGGATTAATAACTATACTCGTTATAATTGGTATGGTTTCCACTTTTTATGATTATTATACATTTTATACTATTGGAATTATGGTTAAAAAATTATATGCTTTTATCCTTATAGTTTATATTCTGATTAGCGTAATTATTATACTATTATAACTATAATGAATTTTCAGTTTGCAACTCTGTGTCTATGGCTAGTCTGCGTTTTTACAAAATAAATAAAGGGAAAATGTATGTCCTTTTATTTTCACTGTCCCAAAAATAAAAAATAAAAATTTTATTTTTTTGCATTGAACTTTTGCATTTTCTGCCCTCCAATTATTTCTGAAGGGCTCATGTTTTCTTTTTTTAAGATAAAATGTTAACTTTTCACCATGTTCAAACAAGATCAAAACTAGGACTGTTTCTGGATATGCCAAGCCTGCTTATTAACAGTGAAGTAACAGACAAGCTTTCACGACATACCACCATAATGAGCTGTGTAATACTGAGTCTGTAGATCTTCGTTCTGACAGCCCTGCACATACAGCAGCTCATGAACAGTAGAGCAGATCTCAGTTTGAGTAAGTATGATCATCCCTGTCAAAAGGATAAAAGAGCGCTCGTCTATGAACCAACTGTTCTATTCAGCATACAGTCCAGAGCGCGTGATTAAAACCTCACAGGCAGCACTAAACACATGACAAACACACTGGCACTGTAATAAAATATACACACTCATCAGGATTATTTTAATGTTTAACTGAGCAGGCAAAATCAACATGATGATTGCTTAACTTATTAAACCTTCATGTAAAGGAAAAGCTCCAACGGTCACAAGTGCAAAGGGGTAGATGTTGACGCTAACTGGCACTGGAAAGTAGAGGCCCACAATAAATAGCAATATTAACACAATATCATTAGAGGTCTCACAATAACATATCAGATTTGGATATCACAAGTAAATTTGATCAGTTTGTTTAAAACCATAGCAAGTGCTATCTTGTGGATTTTGCCATTTTATTAGTCTACCACACAGCTAAAAAGTAGTTATAGTTCATTTGTTTATTAGTAAAAGAGGGAAGGGGTCTTAAATATATATACTATTTTAAAACGTTAACAAAAATACTACAGTATACTGAATACATTTCTCTACTGAAATCAACCTGTATAATTTAACAACTTCGCAATCCAAAAAAGATGAGAATAGATCAAGATCATTGAGGTCTGAATATCAGCTGTGTTTCTGCCATATGTAAATGCTTATCGGTCATGTGCGTCAGCTTTATCATCATTCATGGAAAGCATTAGCAGTCTTTTAAAAATGTTTAAGTAAAGTTCACAAAAGGTCAACTCACAGCCCCAGGAGACTGGCACACTGCAACCCTGTCAATTAGTCAGCATGACGTTAATTACACAAGGACATGCAAACTATTATTTCTCAAATAGGAAACACACCTCGAAGGCATTCCAACTGTGACAATAATCAAAATGTCTAGATTTCCCTCTACACAACCAAACTAAGCACTGCTCAAAAAAACTGAAAAGACTGGACACAAAGGTGCAAACCCACAAAGTTTTCGCTACTGTATTTTATGGAGGCTGGTATATCTCGTAAAAAAAAAAATAAAGCAGGTAGGCCGCACCCTTTGTCTACATTAATTTAAAAGCTGTCAGTTTCTGCAGCAACTCTTAATTAAAAAAAAAAGAAGTGTGAATCCCATGCTTAAAAATAGTTATTTGAAGACAAAAACACCTCAATGCAGTTTCAGGGTCATTTAAATTACAGTGGAAGCCAATGAACACACAACAAGTTTTTTCAGAAGCAGTGATAGAAACCAGGTCTGAAGTGTTTGATGCCGAATAAAAAAAAACAACTAACTAATCACTATCCATTTTTTACCTCCTTTCCTCCAATCACAGATCAGGATTTACAGTTGAATAGTAAATAAAGGGTTTCATCACAAACCTGAGGTATTGGCCAAAAGATCTGTGGTATTTACACTGAATAGCCACAACATTAAAAGCCCTGACAGGTGAAGTGAAAAACAAATCTCCCTACGATGGCACCTGTCAAAGGGTTGGATGTATTAAGCAGTCAGTAAACAGTCAGCTCATGAAGTTGATGCGTGGAAAACGGTAATGTAAGGATGTGAGTGACTCTGATAAAGTGCCAGCATGTGATGGCAACACAACAAGCTCAAAACTTAGGACAAAGTTGCAGCTTTTGAGGGATGTTCTCAGCGTGCAGTGGCTTATACGGGTAAAATGGTCCAAAGGAAGGTAAACTGGAGAACGAATAACAGGATCATGGGTACTCCAGACCCAGTGACACATACTGAGAATGGCTGACACTGTGACCTCTGGTTCGTACACCACCATTCCATCAGACCTGGAAAATTTCTCCACATTACCATTTCACACCAAAACACTTGAAATGACATTAGTGAGTGAATAATGCTGAAATGTTGGCATGTTGAGGTATTTCTCTATTTTATTTGACTTAAGACATGCCCTGTTTCCCAATAGAGACCCCATACTCGGCCTTGAGCTTCAAAAAATCTGCAAAGGAAGTTTGTGCTGTTGAAAAGTAAAACACTCCTTTCACCCTTGGCATGTCCCATTTCCCCTTCCCCAGTCGCTTCTGCGTTCTGCAACATCAGCAGTCCCAGAGATTTAATCTATCATTTTGCTCCTGAAATTGGGCCCCCATGTCCCGACCGCAGGGCACCTTGAGTTTCGTTGTACTTTTGCAATGGAGAAAAATGTCAATAACATTTTTCTTCATCCAGAAGTGTAGCGTTTGTGTGTCTACTTTCCATTGAAAATAAACCCTACCTTTGCTAGAGCACTGGCCTGGTTCACACCACTAAAACATTCCACATCACCGTCATTTTAAGTTAAGATTCTCTGCCCGAACCAGACACAGCCCGAGTCGGGTCGGGCTGATATTTCCTGCCACTGTCCTCAGGCCGGGCCAGGTCGGGCCGTGATCAAGCATTTAATCATCACATGTATTTTTTAAAATTGTCGGGTTTAAATCAGGCTCGGGATGATACTTACAGTTAATGTGTCGGGTCTCAGTTTTTGGGCCCGATCTAAACTCTAACGTCATTTCCTCAGTGGCTCTATGAGACAACACCGTCATCTCCCTGTATTCCCCACGAAGGATTTCAATTAAACTTCCAATTCAGGTGTTAAATTATGAAACCGGCCAGAGATCAGGTCTAGTGAAATAATCAGGCAAGAAATGTACTTTATACAAGTAAGATATGAAAAATTCTTCTTTCATAGGAAGAAATTTGAAATGAAAATGCAATAGACTGGCTTGGGAGGCACTAAAATGGACAAAATGTTTGGTGGAAATTAAGTTATTTAATTGTAAGCGAATTCAAAATGTCTAATTAGCAGTGTCAAAATGAATTAAACTTGATTACTCAATTTAAAGAACCACTGAATACTACCATCTTAATACATCAGCACAGAATAGTTTGCAGTGTCTTAAAACTGGAAACAGCCTCATGAATACAAACTGTGTTTTGTTTCCAGAGTATTATTTATTTTCAACCAATTTTAAATGCATGGTAGATTTCATATATTACAGCTAAAAAGGCAATCCCTATTTGCTAATACTACAGTTTTGTTTTATTGAAATAGAAAATATTACACAGTTAGTAAACAAAAGAGTGAAAGGACTCTAAAGTGTATGCAAATGGAAAATGTTTATGGAATTGTGGGACATCAGAATTATTTTCAACTTCAACAGCTCTCACTGTACTCACCATGACAGTAGATCTGGCATCGTAGGCCACGCGTTTGATCCTCTGGAATATTCCATCCCCTCCGTGAGCCTGTCCATGTGAACCAAAGGACAAAACGGCTCGTGTTAGCTCAGCTGGACAGAAGCCTGGAGTCCAAAAGCAGCCACTAGCAAAACGGTCTCTAAACCAGACATGCCACAAGGCTAGCTGCCCGACCGTCTCCACAGCAACACGGCCAGCGGCTGTTTATTTGGTGGCCTGAATGTATTTTGCCAAGAGAAAAAAAACAGAGGAAAACTCCGGAAAAGTATAAACCGTTTTGGTCTTTTACTGGGCTGGATATTTAAACTGTCTTCTTGTTCACCAGAAATCCTGCTTTCCAGTAAGTTTTAGGAGAAGGGGGACAAAAAAAACAAAAACAATGTAATCCAATGTACCCATGTGATATGAAATATTGGGGCTCAGACTTTAATAGATTCCTCAAATGGTTTATAAAAAAACATTCTAGACTAATTTCACAGGCACAGAGTAGCCTATAACATGGTTTACAATCAAGCCACTAAATACAGCTGTAACATGGCCCAAGAACTCCTTGCAACATCTGTTAAAAAATACATACATACATAGAAAACCATCCCTTTCCATGAAATACCCAAGGTGGATTATAATATGGTTTACAATCAAACAACGAATGTACCCTCTTAAAATGGCAAAAGGGGTAAAGAAACTGGCTTTTGCACTGCTTGGAGATATTTCAGAGAAACTAAAGTGCATTAAGGTGGCAGGTTACAAGAACATCAGCGGCATTCTTCTACAACACCTGAACAAACAGGAGACCCATGTGATAATGAAGTGAGGTATGAAAGTACAAGAAGTATCGCAAGGATGGCAAAGAGTTGCAGATATGTGATAATGAAGCCAAGTGAAAGAAAGGTGAGAGGGTCTGTAAGAATGCAAGCTTGGGCGAGAGGGCCTGGCTCACAATCTACATTCTAGTTCATTCCAAAGGTGTTACGTGGGGTTGAGGTCAGGGTTTTGGGAGCCAGTCCAGTTCTTCCACACTGAACTAATCCAACCATGTCTTTGTGCACTGGGGCACAATCATGCTGGAATAGAATAGGATCATCCTCCAACTGTGTCCACTAGTGTGAACCATGGCATGGTCCAAATTGTCTTGGTCTGTTGAAGCATTAAGATTAAGCCCTGCACTGGAAGTAAGGGGCGTAGCACAAACCCTGAAAAACAGGGGAGTCCCAGTACCTTCGTGCATATAGTGTTTATGGACAATATCTGACAAGGCAAAGGTTTTATAGATCCAAAGATTCTTTGCCCAGGCAGGTCAGCAGGGATGCAGTTTGGTACAAGTGTGTAAATTAAATCCCTAGTTTAGGAAACTGGGCCTAATCCAACTGAATTCACAACATCTTGCAAAATGACTAACGTTAAAAATAAGTTAAAGAGCATCATATTACGATCAATGGTGAACTACATTTATATCTCAAACTCCACCTGGATCAGATGAATCAAAGCAGTGCGTCACAGATCCCAACTGGCATAAAGTTCTTAAAATAAATAAATATCCACACACTGAAATATTACTTTGGGATATTTGCTGTACCTCAGGATACATAATAATAAAAGTAATTATGTATACAAAAATAATGACTAAGAATGATGATGAAACAACAGCAACATATTTTATTATTGAGGAAAGTCCCAGGGGTTTCATCTTCTGGATATATGCAAACTTAAGCACAAGAAATGTGAAGTTGAATATACATCATCCAAAGTCACTTCTTTACCAGGCTGTTACGTTAAAGTAACCGTTAGAGAATCAAGGGAATAAGTTGAATTCAAAAGATAATTAATTTCTATTACTAGTAGATACTACTGCTTCCCTTATCATTTGTACAGCAGGTAAATGACAGATGAGCCATGTTTTAAAGTTAGGAATATTCATGTTACAGACTTTAACTATGCAACACCATCCTAAGCTAATATTCTGGTGGAATCATGGGAATATACTGCTTTAGCCATTGATTGATCCCTAAATAAATGAGAAAACAGTTGCATTTTCTGAGTGCAAAAAACACTGAATCTAACCATAATTGTAAATCAACAAGACTCAAGACTTCTAAAGTTAAAAGTGGAATAAGTGCAGGGAGAGCGGTACCTGAGCCGTGCCGTCCAAGACACTTCTGATGAAATGGATCAGTTGCTCCAGACTCTCCACCGGCTCACTGGGCAGAAAGTACTGCTCATTGGACGTGTTGAGAATAATGACAGACGGCACAGACACCTCGCTGCAAAAGGAACAGGTAGAGTTAAGTCAAGACATGATTTCTATTTCTTTAAAAATGTCCTGTTTATGGAGTCATTTTCCTTTGTAGGTGCCAGTCGAAATCATTTAACATTTTCAGACAGAAGGGATAATTTATAAACAATTAACGATAAGTTAATGTTTATCGATGGCTAAATATCTACATGCACTCAGAAAGCAGCAGCAAAATCATACACTCAGGTCTTTTGTCATTTCTATATTTTGGCATAGTCATCCCAAAAAGAGAAGATCTTATCGTTTCCACACTGATTGTTCTTTAAAGATGCAACCTTTTGGAGAATGTAATCTGAATACAAGCAGGCTACACTGCAATGCAGCATACTGAAATGTCAGATTATGAAATATGGATCGGTGATTATCGATTCTTAAGCAATATGAATGACAGGCAAACATATTGACATTGAAACTATAACAGTGCTTACCATACACATACACCGATCAGCCACAACATTAAAACCACTGACAGGTGGCACAAACAACATTGTTCACTCGCTGCCTAACATATCGCAGCTCTTGATATGTGCCATGTAATTAAATATTCAGCGAGTTATTGAAGTTCACGTGTGGGAAGTACGAAAAATGGGATAAGTATAAGAACCTGAGTGACTTAACATGATCAAACTGCGATGGTTACATCACTGGATCAGAGTACAAACAGTAGGTCCAGTCTAGAAGGGCTGTTACTAGACAAAAATGGTCCAAAAAAGGACAATTGGCAAACAGGATCATGGTGCCCAAGGCTCACTGATGATGGGGAGCAAATGCTACCCTGTCTGGTCTGATCCCATACAAGAGCTACTGCTGCACAAATGGCTGAAAATGTTAATCGTTAACTACAACAAATTGGACGTTAGGATCTGTTGCCAACATGTTATGGTTGATCGGTGTACACACCTAGTCTACAATCAGAGGCTGTTGTACTGAAACCACTGCTATAGCAGGGCATATGACCTAGAAGTAAGTCAAGACAAGTCACGTTTATTTATGAAGCACTTTAAAGAGCAGCTGCCCAAAAATGCTGGACAAGCAAGAAAATACCTGATGGACAAACAGAAAGGACAACATAAAGTAAACATGAATACAGGGAACTAAACAACACATTCATGCTGTATTGAATGCCAGGGCATAAATATGGGTTTTAAGATGTGATTTAAAAACAGCTAAGGAAGGAGCCAGGCGTATGTGCAGTGGCAGCTCGTTAGTAAGTTTTCCCAAAGACTTCTTTCATGTTCACTGATTAAATATGGAATTTAATCATATGAATCTAAATTAATCAAATAAACAAATATTTTAGTCTCGCCCTGATTACAGGCAGTTTGGATCTCTGTGGAAGTATTTAGCGCAGTTTAAATTCGTCCTGCTGAAAGAAAAGTTGCGATCTGAGCTCCATCTTTATGTAAACGACGCACTTGGCAGTGCCACAGCAGGGCTCCACCACTCACTTTCACACTGACCTTTACGAATGATAGCTGCACAGGCCAAAGGCATGCTTGTTCAGATTACGCATACACAATATATTAGAAACTAATTGAGCAAACACACACACACACAAAAACACACACCTTCACAATCACACACCCAACCACCCACTCACCCAAAACAGATTCTGTCTTGAGCTACAGCAACAAATGCACAGTTTAACCTGCTGCAATCATGACACTTCAAATTAACAATTTATTTTAATTCTGAATTTAATGAGTTTGAGTCTAAAGGTGCGTTCACACCAGACGCGAATGACGCGTCAAGCGCGAGTGATTTACATGTTAAGTCAATGCAAACACGCGTCAGGACATCCTGCGGCGCGACTCGCGCGGCGCGTTTGACGCATCAACGCGAGTTGAAAAATCTGAACTTGGGCGAAAAATCGCGCCGCGTTAACCAATCAGGACCTTGCTCTAGTGGTGACGTGATTAGAGCGGGGAGGAAGAAATCCCAAGCTGAAATTGAGGACAAAATAATTGTGGCTGTGTGTGGACACCCATGTAC
>JBBKCR010000001.1:5956971-5973963 GCA_037577295.1 Ladigesia roloffi
GTGTGTGTGTGTGTGTGTGTGTGTGTGTGTGTGTGTGTGTGTGTGTGTGTTTGTGTGTGTGTGTGGGGGTTACTTATGTCATATTCTGACCTTGTCTATGTCGGTTGAAGAGAATGCTCTGGGTCTTAAGAATGAGAATGATGTTCTCAGGGTCCGGCCCGTCCACAATCCGTGCTGATTTAGTGCACAGGAACTCATACGCCTTGTTCACCTTTTCAAACATGTCCTGCACATGCACACACACGCGCGCACACACACACACACACAAACAGTCACTTGTAACTGACACATCTTTCATTAAATGTTAAATAAATGTAAATTAAATGTTAGTAATACTGCCAAAAGCCCACACTTGTAAAATGCTTTAAAACGATAAGATATTGCCCAAAAGTTAAACAAAATCTGAATTAAAGTATTATTTTCAGAATAAAATAAGTGAATGAATACATAAATACATTATTACAGTATAAAACCTACCCTGCCCTCTGGGTTTTTGTCTGGATGGTATTTCTGAGCCAGTCTGAAATACGCTTTCCTAATTTTACTTTCTTCATGCCTGTCACAAACACAGACATTCATGGTTATTTGCCAGTCATTTAATCAAACACCACTTTCATCTTCATTGTTTAGCAAAACAGTTATGATACTAAACAAGAAGGTGAACCAGTCTGGAAAAAGGAAAACACGTTTTTACATTGTAGTGGGAAGTGCTTGTAGTGCACTACTTAAAAAATGCAAGAAAATTGCAACAGGGCCAGATAAAATAACATTATGGAATATTCCATTAGCAATGGTCAGAAACTGGAATGGAAAAGAGAGGACTTACTGGCCCTGTCCAATAGGAAGGTTCAGCACTTCATATGCATCATCAACTGACATGGAAGGAGGCTTTTTTTCCACCTCCCTCTTCCAAGCCTCCAGAGTGTCTTTCAGCAGCTTCACCTGGAGGGAACAGGATGTACACAATGAGAGAACATACAGCAATTTATCAATAAGCAGTTTAACTAATGTCAAATATTGTATGACAAATATTGTAAGTTATGAGGTTTGTGTTTGATCATGACAATGTCCTCCACAACCTTCTGAAAAGAAAACTGCTTACAAGAAAATGACTTTATTAACGTGGTCTCTTGTGTTGGGGTAATTATAGACTGAGAGGTTTGTTGTATCTTTTAGTCTTAATCAAAATGTGCATTTTTGATTGTCACATAAACACTAAATTAAATTTGATAAATAATGTCAGAGGGACAGAAAAAATGTGATGTGTTATCTTGTGGCTGGCCAGTCTGAAATATAGTCTGGGTATAGAGCAACTACATGCTAACAAAATGAGTTTACAGAATTTGCCCTTCACACTGAGCTGTGAGAGATATGAGGAAGTGAAGTCATACACATTTTTTGTGTAAATGGTCCTTCAGATACTGAAATGTAGATTTTTTTTTTATTTGGGACTTTTCATATCTTTTTAATCATAAGTTTGGCACTGGTAGCTAAAGACTGCTAAATATTTATAGACATTGGCAGCTATTTTGTTAAGAGAGCACATCGAGTTTCAAGTGGACTAGTCTATGTAGAAGTAAGTCTAATTATGTAACATTTCAAACCAAAATGGAAAAAAAAGCATATGAAACATGATTTTTACAGATGTATGTGCATGTATGCATTCATGTATGTTCTTACAGGGTCACGTATAGGCCAGTTGGGGAAGCGGTTAGAGTCACAAAGGTGGCGGAGGTAGTAGATGTTGCAGAAGAGCTCGCTCTCAAGTTGAGGGAAGCTGACCACAGGAATGGGGCAGTACTGATACAGAGCACGAGTGTTACTCTGCAGACGTGGGCTGAAGTCTGCCAGGTGAGCGGCTATCTTCTCAATCATCATGCGCCTTCAGACAAACAGAGGCACACGTGTTTTTAAAGTGTGTTAAAACTAGGTCTAGGGCAAAGGTATGTGTTCAAAATATCTAACGGAACAGAAACCTGGGCCCATATTCTCAAAGCTTCTTAGATTAAGACTATACCAACTGATCTAAAATCTCCTCCTGCCAGTCAGTAACTGATCCTTGATTAGCACTCCTGATCTGAAAAGCTTCATGAGTAAAGGTGCTCGTCTCAGAAGTTTATAAAAGAAAAGGAAAAAGAGCTGAAAATATATTAAAGTAAGCACAACAACAAAACAGCAAAACTTAGCCAGTTTGGTCATACCTCATCTCACTACTCCAGATGGCCTCAGGAGTATCAAACTCTCCCAGAAATATTTCAGAGAATCGCTCAGCTTCATAATTCTCCAGATAACACACCATTGCCTCTGGCAGCACAGGCCCCAGCACACTCCTCTGAACAATGTCCTGACCTTTAGCCTGTCTCCCACAAACACACACACACACACACACAGAAACGCAGGTCAAACAGAGAGTTCAACATTAGGATTTTACACTTTCAAAGTAATTGTTTGGGGTTTTTTTTGCTGATTTGAGATTTGGTTTCTGGTTGATTAGATGTGCATTTAAGTGTAGAACATGTGGACTGGCTCAGGGGTATCACTAGCCATTGGTGCAGCACAGAAGAACCACCTCTACCAGCTATATAGAAGCAGGGAGAACAAGGAGAAACTGTACCTCCTCTGATTTAAAGGCCTGTTTCAGGTGAGTGTACTTCAAAAACCTGTAGGAAACAGACGAGACATTATATAATAAAATGCAACTACACTGTAAATGCTTAGAGTAAGGCAAGTGTATGGGTGTGGGTGTGTGTATGTTACCTTGCTACTGGCAGAACATTAGAGCCTGTGTACATCATGATAAAGAAGAAGACTCCAGTGAGGTAGAGGCGCTGCAGGTTGGGGTTGTCCTGCATCACTAGGTACAACAGGTTGGCCACTTTCTCCACCAGGATGGGGTCAAACGTCAGCAGGAGCTAAAGACAAAATTAAAAATAAAAAAAGTTAGTCCACATAGCATCAGAAAAGTTCAGAGCTTAAATTTGTCCCACTGATGTTTTGAAAATCAAGTCAAAAATGACTTAAACATTTTTCTAATTCTCCAAACAGTAATTTGAGTGGAAGCATTACGGTCTTCATGATCAACAGTTGCAGAAATCCAAGCTGGCATAAGCAGTACCACAAAAACGCCAAAAGATTCAAAAGAAAAACAAGTGTTGTTACGGTATTAGACACAAGCTTGGTACCTGAACAATATGGGGCAAAGAGGTGTTGTCACTGATTAGCCTCTTCACTTTGGGTAAAGGTCTGATGATGGCATTGTCCTGGTCCCTGAGGAGACACACAAGTCACAGTTTTCATTTTTATTTCACTCTACTTAAACCTTATTCGCTTCGTCTCAAAAATATATGTAGAATCTCTGAGAAGGTTCACAAGGCACACCTGCTGGGGAAGTAGGAACACATGGTGATGAGCATGTTCAGGATCAGCGTTGCGAGGTCCGTCTCATTCATCACGGCCTGTCCGCTGGCCAGCAGGCACCACTTCAGCTGCGGAATTGCCTGCAGGGGTCGCCAGCCATCCATGCCCTGAGCCCAGCACCGCGTTTTCGCTGTCAGGTTCCCAGAGTTCCAGAACTCCTGCATCTGCATGGCCAATCACAGCCTCTTAAACATCACAGTGTGGTACAAATCTTTATACAAATTTTAATGACTTCCAGATGACACTTTAAAACCTTTTGAGATTTGACACTCTGTCAAGGGAAAACTCTTCCTTGTCCAACTTTCAGATCCAAAATAAAAGAAAAAAAATATAATAATGCTAAAGAAAAAATTCTGATATAAGCTTTTTATCACTACTGTTGATTTATTTCTTTTATGTTTTTCAGGTCCAGCATTGCATTGATTTGTTCTACCTTAAAGTAATAAAATATTTTAACAAAACAATTCAGACATAAGCATGAATCACATTGAAATGTTGCCTGTATAACTTCAAAAAGGGAAATTTCTTAAGTATTACATTAAATACTATACAACACTCAACAAAAACTAAACATAAATACAGTACTATTATATAAACATAAACCAGTTGAATTCTGCTGAAGTGGGAAATACACACATCATGTTTAAAACAAAGCTTCATTTGCTTCAGGAATTTACCTCTTCAAAACTAAAAGGTCCTCTCCTCTCTTTATCAGCATTCCCGAAGTACCACTCTTTCTCACTCTCTCTCTTCATGTCTGGAGCTGCCTCCAAAACGTTGCTCTGAAACACACACACATCCAAACACAGAGATTATCAAGTGTGTGATATCCAAGCTGACTGATACAGTTCGTCATAGACAAACAAATACATGCACACACAAATATACACCCACCTGTAGAGGAACCGTAGCTCTGCTGGTGTGAAGGTGGGCTAATGTAAGCAGGTCCACTAGGATGCGCACGCCATTTGAGTCCATTATATCCTTTACATTTTTCTGTCATATTACAGAATAAGAGCAATTTGAATAGTTATCACATATCACTTTCATTATCTTTTAAGTGTATCCTTAAAGCCTCAAGCTACCATTGGGATAGTATCAAAATTGTCAAAGGACCTTTTTTTAAAAGCATCTGGCTTTACAAACAAACAAAGCCTTAATTTCACAGAGTGTACCATCTTAATGACTACTGCAGTTCCACTGCAACAAGAAATGCTTATGGTCTAGTGGAAAGACGATCTACAGGAACACCTTAGCAGCACCAGCTGAAATAAGTACTCATTTTAAGTCACAACACTGTACGGACAAAGGTTTTGGGACAGCTGACCATTACACCAACAGTGACTTTAATGCCACTGCTTTCAAATACATGGACTTAAATATGGAGTTGGTCACCAAGCTATAACACCTGCCACTCCTCTTGGAAAGCTTTCCACAAGATATTGGATTTTCTGTGGGAATTTTTGCCCATTTATTCTGTAGAGCACTAATGCTGGACAAGAAGTCTTGGCTCACAATCTTTGTTCCAGCCAATTTCTTCCATTCAGCCAAGTCTTTATGGACCTTGCCTTTTTTGCACTGTGGCACAGACATGCAGGAATAGAAAAGGTTCTTCTGCAAACTGCAGCAAAAAAAGTTGAAAGCATGGAACTGTCCAAAATGTCTTGGTACCCCTTGAGCATTAAACTTGTCCTTCATTGGAAGCAAGAGGCCTAGCCCATCTGTGAAAAATGGGTGTGTCCCAATACTTTTGTCCATATGATGCAGCGGATGTCAAACTTAAGCCTACTAACAGTGGAGCATACAACAGATGAAATGTCCTACTTTCTACTGAAGTTATCAAGCTTATCTAAGTATGATCTCTTCTGACAGGTCCTGGAAACACAAGCAGATGGTGGTCAGGCTTGACTGGGCTCACCTTGTTTAAAATGAGTTTGTTAAGAAAAAGGATGAGCCTGTCCCTTTCCAACTTGTCTGTGCACTGTAGATGAGAAGAGAAAGCCATAAAGGTTTACAAACAAAACACGGACACATTTCAACACATCAAATTCACAACAAAAATTTTAGTCTTCGTTTCGTCCTTTAATTGAAATCTGCCATGTCCACAGTAAAACTGATTTGATTGATTTCCTATCAGTCTGCTCTGTACCTACATTTGCCTGTGCAGAGCTTGATATCTTATGAAGCGTATTGCTTTTGTTCATTATTTACTCTTACTGTACCTCACCATCTCATCTGCCCTTTAATCAGATACACCTACCATTAAGATGCATTTGGTAGGTATATAAATACTGACTGTAGCCCTTCTGCACAATTTGTCAGTCAATCATCTAATCCATCCATCAATGGGAAGGGACCACAGGACCATTCCCAGGTGGACAATTCTTAGTGAAGCACAAATAAGTTAGTCAGTACTTCTGAACATACAGGGCAGTATATTGTGAATCATGAAGTATTTAAGGTTACACTGTAACTGTAACCTCCTCAAGATCTGTTTCTCTTATCTAACCTTGTTTTAAAGACCTGCCCAAACTGTGCTGATTTGAAGCTAAGACACTCTAGTTGGTATCTCTGATATAATTTACTGTCTTTTCACTTAACCAAACATTTCCATTATACATATGATATGGATGTAGGAACATGCAGGTTACAGGTTGAAAAAAGGCTCATTTTAGAAAACTACTTGTTTTCAAAATTGCTTCTTATCCTTTTCATTTGTCCTTGTTAATCCTCTAATACAAACACATTAACAGGGTTAAAGCTAATCAGTAAACATCTGTCAGTTCATACCCAGCAAAGATAAGCAAAAAAAAAAAGAGAGAGAAAAAAGAAAAGAAGAGATAGAGAAAAAAAAGAGTAGATCTTTGACAACCCTTGAGTAAAAGCACTCACCCTGTCTAGCATGCCAACAATGTATTTGGTATCTGTGAAGGGGCCGATCTCCTCGCAACACTTTCCATAAACTATCGTCAGAGCCTGCAGGCACAAACACTTCATCGCAACCTTGGGTGTTAGGAGGAAACGGTGGTACAGCTCATTAAAAAACTCATACCTGAGGCAGAAAGCAGGGAGGTGGGTAAGAGAAGAGACAGATTAGAGGGAACACAGAAGGAAATATTAGTAAAATCACTTGCGCATAGCATTATCCATTTAATTAAACTCAATCAATTACAGATCAAGGTAATCTCAACTGCATATTAAACTGCATCAACCCATGCCTTCAGCAACAAAGTGAGATAATAAGAGTATGTGGTGTGTTTTTGTGTGTGGGTGTGTTTTGGTGGATTCTTACGATCTCTTGATGGCTCCAGACTCATCGTTCTCATCTTCCTCCAACAGTAGACGCAGGTAATAATCCCCAATCTTAATCTCTTCCGAAAGGCACTCATATTTCACCTGCACACATGTTCAGAGGTCGCTCAGATCATGCTGGAACATCTACATCAGGGGTGGGGAACACCTGCTGCTGCTATACCTGCTCTAATATATCTAGTAAATCTGGCAATCATTTGAGATGTGTTTGCTTGAAGAAGCATCGTGTAATTGTATAGCGATCTGTCCTCCAAGATTTATATAGTCTCAGACAAAGTTGTGAAAAAAGCTTTAAAATAAAATAAGTTTTTTGATTGAAGCATTTTTTGACACACCTCAAACTCTTGGTGATTCCAGGAGATGACGCTGGCATTGCCAAGCTCTCGATCTACGCCGAACGAGCGCATCTCGCCCTCTAAAGCATCTCGAAGCTCCTCCCGAGTCTTGAGGTTCCAGATCAGATTAGAGCGTGAATGATCCAGCTGAAATCTAGAGAGAGCTTCATCAAATCACTACCCACAGCTAAATAATGGTCTATTTGCTTGGGGAATTGTTTTGGCCATTATGATCTCTTTTCTTTAATAAAAAAAAGGATCTACACATTCTAACGATCACATCTACATGTGTAGTTATGTAATGTGACATTTATTATCCAGTGATGTAGTAGTAAGTAGTAAAGGGAATCTTAAGGTGCAGGAATGACGATGGACTCCTGCACCACCATCAGGGATCGAAGCGGAGATCCCCCAATGAAAGGGTCTAATTTGAAATAAGATTAAAGTCTTAATTTGTCAAAGAAATGATTAAGTGTACAAGTATAATCAAAACCCTACAACACTGTAGGCAAGTATGTACTTGTAGTAGAAGAGTTCCCAGTTGGCCTCAATCTTAATCCGCTGTCTCCTCTTCCTCAGTATGACTGGTTTTTGGTTTGGATTCTGCAAACAACAAAAACACTCAATGAATGAAGTGTAACAACAGACACACTGCAACATAAAAACAAAACTTTTTCATTCATGAACAAACAAAAAAAGACATTCCATGTAATGGTACAAAATACAGCTATTAAAAAAAACAAAGAAAATGACAGGAAAACATCCGTTTGAACAAAATAAGAAAATCACATGAAACATGAATCTTGTGATATGAGAGACGTGAGAATGTGCTTAAGATGGTTTGAATAGACAAACACAAACATATATATGTAAAGACATCCAACCACAAAGACGGAAAACACCAGAACACTTTGTGATGCTATCAGTGTCCGTCCCCAGGACAGGAACCCAACACAGTGTATTACATGAATCCAAATGCATGACAGTGAGAGGGGGAGGGTCCAAAAGACATCAAGGCATCCCATTGGTCAGTTCTACTCACCAGGTTATTCCTGTCCTGCTGCATTGATTGACAGCAGAAAACCACAATAAGGGGCAGGGGCATGGATGGGGCAGAAATAACAGAGATTATTGGTCCTCAGGTAGCCAATCACACATCATATTATGGTGAAAGTTTAATAACTATGGAAAATGTTCTATAAACCTATTTTAGCATTTTCACTTCAATTGTGAGCGGCTTTTTTGTGGCAAGTGCACAATGCTGAAGCCTTATTAGAAGCTTGAAAGAGAATATAAACAAAATCTCACAGATCTAAACAGTACCTAAATATTAGTGGAAAAAATTATTCACAGAGTTCTCCAAATTCATAAAACAGCATTCAATACACCACCACTGAAAGAAACAGAGATTCCCCATTTAGAAATGAAAGAATTTGAAGTCCTTTAATAAGGGTGTAAGGGTGTAAAGAGGCAAAAACAAAAGAGACACTGTGGCAGTCTGAGGGAACTTGGACTTGCAGAGGTCGCCTTATAGTTTAGATGCTTGTGAGAAGTGTGTCTGCTCATGCACTTGTTATAAATGCCAAAACAGCTAAAAGTCAGAAATCCCAGAAGAAAAACAAAGGCATCCCACTTTCTAATACCAGATCATGTACATGGCATCCAGCGAATGCAACTTGGTAGCAGTTGGACAACAAAATAACCAGACAGCTGCCCTTGAAAATGTGTGAAAGAGCAACCCAGCAAGATCAGTTAAATGAGGAATGGCTGCCAAATCAAACAATATAACAATGCAAGCTTACAGAGAAGGACCATGAAAGAGCAAATGAAACTCTCTCAATGCAAATACAAATACCCAATCAGCATGAAAAGATTAGTGCAGGTAAAGGAGCCCAAAAAACCTGCTGGTTATTGAAACAACCGCAGTATTAATAAACACCAGCAGAGAGCAGAGCAGCACTCCAACTGGGCCTGGTTTCAGTATCAGATTGTAGTGATGGCGAGACAGCTTAACCTTGCGAAACTTGTGTTGAAGTTCATGTTACATATATAGAAGTAGTTCAGCTAATTCTGACCCGTAAATGTGATTGTGGGGTGCAAACATTTTCCCAAGGGATGTTTCAACATCCCATTTCTGTGAACGTGATGGTAACCAATAACTATGGTGATGATAATTAACCAATAAATTATTGTAATGTAAACACTGGCATGTTTTGTGCATGGATTCTTACTAATAAATCCAATATACAAACTAGTGTGTAGAACTGGGTTGTATTTAAAATTATTTATCATATAGTAAATAATGTAGCTCTAATAGTTGAGGGAATAACAAGAAATCTATATACCGGCAAACAATATGTCTTAAGGTGTGCAGAGGTCATTCTGAACTGTTGTCACGTCCATTCCCCATTAGAGCTGAAGCTTAGAAAACATCACAATGTATTTTGGAAAATGGGGCGCAATTATATGTGGGAATTTTTTTTTCTAGAATTTTAATTTAAATCTTTTTTCTGGATATTCTTAAGAGACCCTCTGTGTTTGTAACACCTGTCTTTTTTGATACGTTTTTTTGAGGAAGAGTTTGAGAAAAATGCTAAAGCAGCAACAGGACTGAAACCAGGCCACAGCAATGGGGGAGTTTAAGCAGCTGAAGTCAAACACAGCTCACCTCCTTCTGTGCAATGCCCATCTTGTCTCTCCAGTGCATGAGCACCAGGTCGGCCTTATCTTTGGCAAACTTCTCCACCTCCTTGGCTGCCTTCCCTGCTATCCTCTGCCACTCGGGCACTTTGTTTCGACCAAACTGGTCCTACACAAACGAAGAGAGAACACCAGAGTGAAAATGCATCAGTAATTAATTACTCATCATTAATTAGCAAAAAGATACTGATAGTATTAATAAAATAAAGAAACAAAGACTTAAGAATTACTGAGGCAATTTTTAGGTTGTCACGGATGTGCATTCTGTCCATGTCTTTTTCAGGCACAGGGTCAGAACTGTCCAGATATGCAAGTAGACCAGTCGGCTGAAAGAGAAAAGGCAAGATAGAGAAAAAGAGGGGAAAAGATAGATGGAAAAAGACAGTCACAAAGACAGACAAAGAAATATCTTTTTTTCCTCCAGAAAAATACATTAATTTTCTAGGAAAGCTGCAATTTACATTAATTTGCAACCTAGCCACAGAACTTACTAACTAAGCAGCTTCTTTTATTAATACATAATGCATTATGAGATTATTAGCTTGCTGTGATACAGATCTATATCTATATTTGCACTAGATCATATTTGAACCACTGGCTTGAAGATCCTTTAGCTAACTTACCACAGGTAACATATTCAGCTTAGAAAGTAAAAATAATCATCTCACTGCAAATATCTTCATAATATGTAAGCCACATCCAATTATAATTGAAGATACAAGTGTAACTGGTGTGTTTGAGCAGGGAAATGACAAAAACTGTGCTAGTCTTCATAGCTAACAAGATATTCTGCTTATCGAAACACCAAAGACAATTCAGTAATATAAAACTGGTGAAGCTGCTCTAGAATCTCACCAGGATCCTTTTGAGCAGGTTCATGGCCACAGGATTCTCCGCTGTCCACAAACCCACCAGGTGCCGACTGAGCTGCCTGTAACATAAGAGTAAGAGGACACCTGATTCATCTAATTAGGTCATTACTAAGCTATGCATCAGTCGATACAGGTGTGTTTAATAAAATCACCACCATGCAGAATGCAAGATCAGCTATGAGGCCAGTGGCATATAATTTGATAAAAATCACCTGTGTGTAAGCATCCTCTGGTCTGCGCTGACCGTGAACATTGAAGTGTGGAGATGTCTGGGTAAGGCACCTTCACTCAAAGCCAAATCCTGCATCTTTGTTGCTATTTCCTTATCACCCTCCTGAGCACACACAATCAATCCATCCATCAATCCATCCATCCATCCATCCATCCATCAATCAATCCATCCATCAATCGAAACGCAAACAAATGAAGACTCTATACATTAACGCAAGCTCACCTCAATAATGGCCTTCATAACAAGCCCTGCCCCCTTAACTATAGCCATGGAGGGATGCTGGAGGGAAAATACACATTCAATATTATTGCATAATCACATAACGTAACAAACATATAATTACCGGAAATTTCTTTGCAGAAGAACAAAGTCTCCTGAGCATTTTATTCTTTCCCCTGCTTGGCCACATACCTGAAAAAGCTTGAAGAGTGTCCTTCCATTAGAGGCCACCATCTCTAGCAGCATGTCAAACTGTTGACCTTCTGTTGTTTCGCTGTAGGGCGCGCAGAGGGCAAACGTCAAGAAGTCCAGAAGTGCACTGATGACTAAAGCACCTGTACCATGGTCCTGGAGAAAGAGGA
The DNA here is from genome assembly GCA_037577295.1 of Ladigesia roloffi. Lineage (NCBI taxonomy): Eukaryota > Metazoa > Chordata > Actinopteri > Characiformes > Alestidae > Ladigesia > Ladigesia roloffi. The sequence continues at coordinate 5,968,421 of JBBKCR010000001.1, forward strand.
TGGAGAAAGAAAAGGATATGATGAAGAGGTAGAGGGGCATGCGAAAGATGGATGAATGTAGATATACTGTATTACAAATGAACGAGATTAGAGTTATAATTTTTCATTTAGGTAACTAAATCAGTCATTTCACATGGGCCTGTGTGAACATTTGCTAGAAAGTTAACTTTCTATCTTTTTTACCTTTACAAATTGTAAAATGGGCAGCCTTGGACTAGGTCAGCGGTTATTTTTCTTTGTTGAAACAAATAACATATATACTTTTGTTTGAAAAGAATTTTCAGAGTGGTGTTCTTAATAAAAATGGATCATGAGAGTGGCTTAATCCAGAAATGTGTGCTGGAAGCTCATTTTTCTGACTGCAATACCTGAAAGACTACCTGAAAAATGCACACATTTAACATGCAATACAGGATGCATCACTAGTCAAAATTTTGAAACAAGCATGCTCAAAACTACTTGGGAAATAAAATTTGGTGCTAAATGACCAACTATTTCTTTGTAGTTGTGAATACAATTTTGAATTTTGATACCCAAGCCCAGCATTTGACCACTTAAATTAGTTCTGTCAGTATTGTATTTTATTGCCCGCATGTTATCCTGAAGTTTTGGTCTGTCCAAGCCACAGCACTCCAAAGATTACAGTGTTCTCTTTTCCAAAGTTGGAAGTTCAGTCCAGTACACTCCTAGTCATAAATTTAAAGAGGCAGAACTATGAAGCCTGCAATGCTGTGGTCCACAAGGCCTCCACTCTGACATGGTTTAATGTTACACTATTTTTCAAATCGGAAATTAGCAATATGGCCAGCGATTTCATACCACATTAATGATGAACTTTTCCAAAAGGTTCTCCAGAAACTTTTTGGAGGAGAGCAGTGATGCCTTGTTCAGCTGCTCTTGCCTCAAGTCATAATCATCGTGCATTGGCTGTAAAATAAAAACGAACAAATATATAGGCATTAATACCATTATCTGGCCACATGTATTTCACAACTGTACATTCACAAAGATTAGGTGGACTGCATGAAAACCTGTGTTTACACAGCAGGTTAATAACTTACACACATAAGGGCACAAAGCATGTCTATAGCAGCATGGGTTACACCGTTATTGTTCCTCTTCAGTGCTTTTACAGTCTTTACACCAAGCTTTTCCCTAAACCTGAAAAACAGACACACAAACCTTATAATAGGAGACTTTTCTTGAGGTAAAAAAATGACAGGCTAACACACTTCACAGTAGATGTTTGGGCTGATATTAATATGGTGTAATACACAACAATCAACTGACAGTGTCGCTGTCTGGAAAGGAACAAATCCAGTACAGACACAACACACCCTTCATACATCTCAGACCCCACAATTAAAAAGAGTCCCGATATATGAGAAAGAAGAGAACACAGATGAAAGACGGAGAGAAAAAAAAGGAAGAAATGTGAATAACACTGGTACATTGGAAACACTGAATTAATATTTCTTACAAAAAAATTAAGAAGAGATGGAGGATGGGCTGGTAAGCATGGTGATGAATAAAATAGAAGCAGACAGGCTCTGAGATGCAAGAAGGGGGAGACACTGAGAAATTTGCGCTCATAATTACGTTTTTTGTTCAGGTCCTGCCACTTGAACAGACCTTAGAAGGACAGATCAGCCTTATTATCAATGCAGACAGAGCATCAGAGCATCAGCACAGATAGAGCAATAGCAAGGATGCAGAAAAACGGATGGGGAGCAAGAAAACACGAGCCAAAAAACACAAAAAACAACTAGGGACAAAGACAACAGAAGAAATAACGGCCACAGAAAGCTTCACAACTGAACGTTAAAAGTGCTGAATATTTTAGAGTATTTCTTAATTAAGTATTCCTAATATTTTCTTGTAATAAAACTCTGAAAAGTATGTTTTATTTGTTTGTTTTTTAATCCAAGTGTGTTCCCAAACTTCCTGTCTGTAGTGTAAGAATCACATGTGTCCTTTATAGGTTTTAATACAGCTTGACATACTTGGGGAGCTGTGTGAAGGCCTGGAAGCCAGCTTTGGAGGCGACCAAGCGTCGAATGGCCTGGAACTGGGCCTCAAGCTCAGCATTGGGCCCTGCCTGCTCCGCATCCTGGGACAGTAAGGCCAAGATGGCGTTGTTGATCAGTTTCTCTTTGTTCTCTGAAAAAAGACCCTGCAGGCAATAGGAGAGAAATACATACATTCAATTACAGTCAGCATTAAGCTTGCACAATAAATAATATTTATATGATGGAATAAAAAAAATTTAATACATGTAATTTTTAAAAAAGTGTTAATGCACAAAGTCAAGCTGATTTATTTACACAATCTCTACAGTACCCGGCAAAATTGTTGCAGAAAACAAACCACACTAAATCAGTGCCAGTAATTACAACAAATATTCGTTATTTGTGAATTTATTTTGTGGTGACTTTCTTGCTGTAATGGGCACATATGCATTTTCTATCATTTCTTCATTGAGGATTTATGGGTTTATATGGAAAACCAACAGGAAGTTTTCTGTGTAGTCATCCTGCTTTCATAAATAAATTAGCTTGCTTTAGTTGCTCCTTGAATTGTTTCTTGGCAAATTGGATGTTGTGTCAAAATTTCATAAGACGTTTTGAGTATTCACACACATAAGCCCAAAAATAAAAGCACTATGCGAGCCATGATTGAGACACAAGAGGGAGACCACTTACGTCTTGTGTGACCGCATGCAGAACTCCGCTGTAAGAGATGTTAGCATTGAACCTGAACACTGCATCACCAAAATTTCCATCTGAATGGAAACAAAATTGATGCACCAGTAAGACTCTTATCTTATATTACAATAAATGGAAACTATTTAATCAATTTAAGAAATTACAGACTTCGCTTTCTTTCAGACTCATGTATGGGATAAAATTTACTTTATCTTAAGATTGTATTCAAGTTTTTATCCAAGATATAATAAATTATTATTATATAAACACACACATATATACCAATACAAGTCAGAGCGCGATAAGTTATGTACATACTAGGTGGAGCAGCAAGGAATCTGAGGTGTAGACTTTCCACCTCTTCATCTACAGGCATGCTGAGAAGTCCCCAGCGCTGCCCTCTTTGTGTGGGGGCCATTTTCACACACACATCCCTGTTACCGGACGCTCTCACCCCATCCAATAGACTCGCCAACAGAGAGTCCCTAGAGAAAGAGAGAGAGAGAGAGAGAGCAAGAGAAATCATGACAGACAAGGGGTTGGAGAGCGATTGGGAGGGTAATGAAAGAATAGAATGGGTGAGACAGTAACTTTAAAAAAGCCTAAATGTTTTTAGTTTCAATTTTTTCATTTGTGTGGTTTAACCTCCCCTTTCCGTTATTACCCTAAAAATGTGTATAGACCAACAAAGTCATATCAGGAAAAGGAAAAACAACAAGGAAATGAATTTGACTATTAAAGTTTTTATATATAATAGTTATCTAGGAAAACCTTCCAATAAAAGGTGTGTTTGCATGCATTACCTCTCTGTGGAGCAGTACTTCCGTATCTGTCCCCTGATAAACTCAACTGTGAATACCTGAGGGTTCTCTGCATCACAAATCAGAGCGAACACCTGCAGGAGCAACAACAATACGTGAGCTTTTTCATTAACTACAGTATTAACATTCTGTCTGCAGATTTGGCTGGTTAGCACTTCCACTACAGAACGCGCTGCAAGACAGTGTGTCGAATACATTAAAAAGAAAATCATTAAATAAAGCAACACCTTTCCAGACTTAAACAACATGAATTTTATTACCATGATTTTCCAAATACAAGACAAACATGAGTATTTGTGTACGTATTTATAACGTCTGCTCATTACTTTAAGAGGAAGAACATTCTGGGGACTTGTACCAGTTTTAGACAACCTGTCTTACGATTGTTTCACCAGTAAACCTTTCATATTTGCTTCAAAGCACACACTGTCATAATTATAATCAATGTTTTAAAGTAACCTGTTTTCTGTTTTTAGTGAAAATCTGTTAACTTATTTTAATAAGCTTACATAAAATTTTATTTAATTGCCCGCTTTTTCAGTTTTGTTCTTTGTATATTGCATTTCTATATTTAGCAAAAATGTTCATTTCATCCATCCATCCATCCATCCATCCATCCATCCATCTTCTACCCCTTTATCCCGCACTCAGGGTCGGGGGGGACTGGAGCCTATACCAGCTGCTACGGGAGAAGGCGGGGTCCACCCTGGACAGTCGCCACCACGTTGCAGGGCCACATACACACACACACACACACACACACACATTACCACTCACAGTCACACCTAGAGGCAATTTTGTGTCCAATGTTTAGCACAAACTACAGTGAAAGAAACTACTCCAATTTCACAAAGCTGATCTCTTTAAATACTAAGAGTTCTGTTAAAATGCTTTTGATATTTACTTTACAAAAATACTGCAGTATAACAAACATGCACTGACCTCTCCAAAAGGTTTGATGGTGACAATGTTGTATGAAGCTGGGTCTCTCTCCACTAGACACGTCTCTGTGAGAGCTAGGATCCTCTTAACAGGCTCCTGAGAGGAACAAAGAAAAAAACAATTACATCCGCAAGAAACATCTTAGAAGTGATAAAAACAAGAGTACAAGTTCATCCCTTCTCAGACTATAAATTCTTTTCACTACTTTGACTTATTACCTAAAGTAACACCATCTCAGAAAGAGAGAAATAAAGAGTCTTGACAGCAGAATAGAACAATGAGGATAATCTACAAATCAACTCAGTGTGGGGTGTGTGTGTGTGTGTGTGTGTGCGCGCGCATGGCTCTATGGGATTCTCACCGCATGTCGCGGGGAGATCTTTTGCACAATGAACTCGGCAAGTGAGGTGATGCTCTCATCGGAGCTGTATTTGCCCAATCTCTCATTGACAAAGCCTTCAAAGGTTAGAGGATCCTTCCGTAGTCGCAGTGTGATCCCAATAAAGTTCCCAGCGTGTTCGATAGCACTGCGGATTATTTCATCCCGATGCTCTGATGCAAAGAGATGCTACAAAGGGTTTAAAGAGAATGAGAGAGAGTGCGAGAGACAGACAGAGAGACAGAGAGAGAGGGTGAGAGACGGGTAGAGAGACAGAGAGAGACAGAGAGAGAAAGAGAGACAGAGAGAGAAAGAGAGAGACAGAATTATGTTTCATATCTGCCAGATCAGAATCGGGAAATACAAAGTCAAACTCAAAGATAAAACAATATCACCCAACAAAGAAAAGGACAATTCAGTTATAAACAATTCTAAAGTTTACCAAAAATTAGGGATGCACCGATACCAGTTTTTTTTTTAAACGAGTACGAGTACGAGTACTTGCATTTTAGTACTCGCCGATACCGATACAGATACCCAGTACTTAATAAAAACATTATTTGAATGAACAAGTAACAGCTTTAGTCATTTAACTCGCAGTTAAACTTGTCTATCCACAGGGAGGTTAGGCTAATTAGCGACACGGGGCTAACACTGCTTGGCCAAATATCCGTGGTGTAACTAAACGCTGAGGAG
>JBBKCR010000001.1:5997108-6008142 GCA_037577295.1 Ladigesia roloffi
TGCCAAATTTGCTCTGCAGATTCCTGTTTATTGTTGAAAATATTGCGTTTATAATCAGAGCAACAACAACTTCACACGCTCGGCACTGCAATCGCATTTGTGCTGATTGATCGCACATAAAGCCTCTTTTCACAGGCACAGTCTGCCTGATCAGCAGTTGTGAATCAGCCATAGTAGTGAAAAGCCACCTCAAGGGAAGAGGAAGACGGATGGCCTGAGTTTAGTCTTTTATTTGAGAAGCTGCACTACTGTACGGAGCACTTATTGACCAACTACAATTTAGAATGGGGACTTAATTTAGAGTGAGTTGCGTTCTCGGGCTGAACGTGTCAGTTGTTTCATTTGGTGGTCTGTTCTCTTCTTCCTACGTTTCTGCCTTTTTGGCGCGTGAGTAGATAAAATTATTTATGCTCCTTGTTTGCCTTCTAGTGGTGCAATACTGCCATTGCACAGCACGCGGGAAAGTGTTCTATAAGTGTCCCCATTTAGCCTCCGTTAATGGTAACAGATACGAAATGTATACCTGAGAATATAATGATTCTATGGATAGCTTTACATTTGATTACTTGATCTTCTCTCCATATCTTTCTCTATCCATTATTGACAAAAGTATTGGGACACACCTGTTTTTCAGGGTTTGGACCACGTCCCTTATCTCCAGTGAAGGGAAACCTTAAAGCTTCAACATTCCAACCCATTTTGCACAATGCTATGGTTCCAACATTCTGGGGAAGAACCTTTTCTCTTCCAGCATCACGGTGCCCCAGTTCACAAAGTGAGTTCCATAAAGATATGTTGGATGAGTTTGGTGTGGAAGAACTTGACTGGTAAACCCCATCCAGTGCATTTGAAATGAACTGGAACAGAGATTGAGGGCAAGACCTTCTTATCAAACATCAGTGCCTGACTTCATAAGTGCTCTACATAATGAAAGGGCCAAAAAAAATCCCAGTATTTTTTGTTAATGTAGTTTGTCTATTTATCTGTCTATCTATCTGTCTGTCAGTTGGTCTGTCTGTCTGTCTATCTATCTGTCTTTCTAATTATATGATAGTAAACAAGTTCTATGGGAGGTATTCTTGCTTGAATCAACCACAGAAACAAAGGCCTCCTGTCTTCATAAAGAAACCATGGGTGCCTGTGCTGTGAGTGTAGTCACAGAAGATCAGTTACAGATAAATAAAGAATTCAATCCCATTTTTATAAGTAGGATCACTTGATCTAATCCTTTTGCGTAAAAGTATTGAAGCAATGAAAATAAAATCTTTCTTATTCTGTTGCACTTTTTCTTTGTTAAATAGGACTTCAAGGTGACTTGATGCTTTGACCTGATTCTCTATAATAGAGAGTACATTCACCGCCCATTACCATCTCTTCCACCTGGACCCTAGACCTGGAGTTCCACAGCAAATTTAAGATTATGCATGACTCACCGCGACTGCAGGTACAGAGGAAACATCTCGCCGTCTGTGGTTCTCTGGTAGAAGGAACTGGTGTGGAATGGCCCGGCCAGGAAAACGGTCACGTTATGAAGCATCTGATCCGGGGGGCCAAGCATGCGCTGCCCGTTAGCCTAATCGAGTTAGTGACCGACCTCACCAGAGAGAAAAGGGCTTGGTCTTCACGCGTTTCACCAGCACAAACAAAATGGACATTGACTGCAAACTTGGCTTCACAGAGGAAAGGAGAATAGACAAACGGTTACAAACTCGGAGTGAGTTCACATGAAGTCAGATAAGGATCAATATGCACTGGTAAAGCATCACGGTTCCACACTAAATAAATCTATTCTTGAAAACATCTATTTCTATCATTTAAAAAAATGAAATCAACAGTAACAAATAACTTGTAAACTCGTCTAGCTTTTCATATGGCTCTAATCCTGCTGCCAAAGTCTGAAGACTTTTTTGTGTAACACTGCCCTAAAAAAAGTATTTTTTCTTGAACCACAAGGAAACTATGCATGTGATGCCATTTTTGAAACACCAGATGCTGTTGTTATTAAATATATGTTTACAATATCTTTGGTTCTACGGGACACAGGAACACCAAACACTTTCTAAAAATTCACATGAGAACTTCTAAATATGAGGTTTAAAGGTAAATTCCCCTGATTTTACAAACATGTGTATAATTCAGTTGTTTATAATGAAACAAAGTCATTCTGAGGTTTGAAATTAATAAGTTAATTATAGAGAAAACTGAGAAAAAGGGTCGTGCAGTCATTCACTTTTTGCAGTCAGAACACACATACACTCACGAACAATTCAGAATCACCAATGCACCTGACCGGCAGGCCTTTAACTTTGGGAGAAACCAGAGACCCCAGAAGACACCCACACCACTACAAGAAAAAAATGCGAAGTTTATACACACACTGACACACACAGAGCCAGGATCTGAACCCCCAACCCCATAAATCAGTGCTACCCACTGTAACACTGTTGAACCCAATAATGCACTCTTGTATGCAGATATAGCCATTTTATTAACCATAGTCTGTTAACTCTAAACACTGAACCCACACATTCTTTATATTTTATATAATGTTATTAAGTACTGAAATACTAGGCTGTTCATGGGATAACTTTCAGTGGGGCAGCTGGTGGCGTAGGGTTTAGAGAGTTGCTCCTACAATCAGAAGGTTGTGGATCCAAATCACTGAGGTACCCTTGAACAATATGGACGGTGCTTCCCCGGACGGCCCTCATTGGAGGCAGGTCAATGGTTTAAAAGCAGAGAAAGAGGTCCACACAGTATGGTTTGTTCATGTATGACTATAAGCAGCCACTATATTTAAATTCATAAAACGTCTGATTCCTATCCCTGTGAACCCTTATGTCCATATTTATGTCTACAATTGTTTACATTATGCCTTTGTTCTGTCATTGAATTATGCTGACATTGTCAGTGTTCGCTATCATTTGTTACACGAATGTTCTTGCTGTTGTGTTGCACACCTCTTTATTTTTTTCTTTTAGCTTACCGTCATTTATTCTTTCTTGTTGCACCTTTGCATGTTAATGACATGAGATTTTACCTTGGTATAAATTAAGGTCATGCTTTTCATAATTTTTTTTAAAGGTAATGTAAAACTAAAATGAAGTGGGATATATCCTCCCGGCCGAAGGAAAAAAGTATCTTACAATTTCTGTTTTTGAGTGATTTTCTATCTATTTGGAACTTTTAAAAAATCTTACAATTGACATTTATTTTAACATATTTTTTATTTTTATTTCCCAGCATGTCCACTGTAGAAGACAACAGGACGATTTCTGTGTGAAAATAGAACTGAATTTATAAAATGAAAAAAGTGGTATTAACCCAAGAACACGTTCAAGTTGATCAAAACAACACAATTCTGTATTCCTCTGCTGTTGTTTGTTGCTTACAAGGACAGTGAAACAGGTGTTTTATTTTAAGTTATTTGTAAGTCATTGAACATCCTCTGGATATAGGTGTGATAGTCCTGGAGGCGGGTTTCCTTTTTTGGTTCTGCAGAGGAACATTTTGCATTTGCTGGACCTCATGTATGTCTAGTCACGGCAGTCCTTGTTCCCAACATGCAAACCCATCACAGGACACATCACTGGAAACCCTAGGATGTCCTCAGAAGTGTACTGTAGGGCTTTAGGGGGTAACTCCAAATACTTAAGGAAGATACAGGGGAAAAAATGTCCATTATAAAGAACATAAATAAATGGACCGGGTCTCAAGAGGATCAGTCCTATTTAAAAGTTAGTCCAAGACTAAGAAGAAGTGGGTTTTACCTGTATATCTAGACTCAGAAAATGTCGGTTTTATGTGTAGTATTTCTTTACATTTAATGTGAGACAGAGAAAAGTGGATTTCACCTGTATGTCTAGACAGAGAAGATAGTATAAATGTATGTGTTTGTGTGTGTGTGTGTGTGTGTAAGAGAGAGAGAGAGAGAGAGAGAGAGAGAGTGTGTGTGTGTGTGTGGGAGAGAGAGAGAGAGAGAGAGAGAGAGAGAAAGAGAGAGAGAGTGTTTTTTGCACCCCCTGCAGGCCCTAGGTGTACTCGCCACTCCTGGTTAGTAACGTGGTGACGCTTTTCCGTCTCCAAGCGCAACAAACGGCCAGCTCACACTCAGCTCAGCTAACTTTTACTACAAAACACTCCAGAAACAACCGTTTCGGTCCTCGGCTTGGACCTGTCGTGTCTTACTGGCTTTATGTTGTTTCAATATTTTAGTCACTGACGTCTTTATTAGTCGCCTTCAAAGTTAAACCTCCGTTTTTCCTCTTGCTGCAATGGTAAGTAGCTAGCTAGGGTTAGCTGAGTAGGCTAGGTAGCCAGGGTTCTGAGCTCTTAACCCTGCAAGCTGTCTTAGTAATATATTATTATATGACTAAACACTTCAGTAACGTGCAGTGATTGCATTCTGCTTGCCAGATAACTTATATGCTGATATGGGATATATATATATTGCCTGGTCTGCTGTACCAGCTAATTCAGATATGGAGCTGAAACATAATGTTTACTATTAATGGATATTAATCCACTTGTAATCAGTTGTCCAGCTTGTAGCAGATACATACAGGCAGAATATGCGGAAGGTGGTAGTGAGTGAAATCTGATTCTACTGAAAGATCTGATTATGCACATCCTTCGGTTTTAGTGTTTGCTTGAATAATGACACTGCCTCCATCTGTACGTAATGTAATTGCATAGATAGAATTCTAAACAGACACACATTTATGAATTACATAATTGAATGTCCAGCAGTTTGGACAGATTGATAAAATCTTTTTAATCGTGTTTCCTGAGTATACCTCGATGTGAGACATTTATGTTGGTCAGGTGTACTTCTGAAATATTGAGCAATTGCGATGGTATCACTGGGTCATACTGATATGCAAACCACCCACGAATAGTGAAATACTGCATGACCACCCACGAATAGTGAAAGACTGCAAATTTGTGCTGTTGAAAAAAAAAAGAAGTGTAAAAGCCTAAAAATAAGAAGTGTAAACCTTAAATATGTCATCAAACATGCTCTCAAAGCACTTTAACGCTGAACTCTTGTCTCCTGCAGTGCTAAAATTTAAAATACCCATATTACACCTATATAGACTACTGTAATTCATGCAAGTGTGTATTCTGTGGTATAAGCTGGTAAATATAGCAATAAGTTAATTTAATTTACAGTTATAAAAATGCAGGGCTTTAAGAAGAACAAAATAATAACAGGAGTACAATTCTGGACTGCAGCAGCCAATCAGCAGCAAGGAGAAATGAATAACGGTCTTGGATTGGCTACTTTCAAACCTTCTGCCTTTGAGGACCAGTGTATTTCACATTCCCAAAATGCGCTTTCTTTGTGTTAGCTCACAGTACCCAAAATGGATAGTTTTATAAGGAAATGTAAAATATATAAATTAGTAAATATATTTTCTGAATTTAGCACAAAAGTGCATGAAACATTTTATATTGTCATGAAAAAAGCTGTGATGTCCATGTCTCGTTTTCCACCCCCCTAACAATTAGTAGTTCGGTTCTCAGAAAGAAATCCACAAGCCGTGACTGCTGAGAGGGTTTTAGGCGTTTAGTGTTTAGGGATTTAGTGTTATTCTAAATTATGCTATTTCCTAAATATATTGTGATATTTTATATTGGTCAAGTGAACACTAATAAAAAGTAATGTCTGGCTCACTTTGAATGGACTGTTCTGTTCCATTTCCTTTGCTTAAAATGACTCCTAAGGGATTGGTCCACACGACTGTAAATACTAACAAGACAGAAAGCATGTTTTTGGAAGGCATTTATTTATTTCTGTTTTTTGGCCAATTCGAGCCATGTTCCATGAATCAAATATTGGAAAAAACCTGAATGTCTAAATACTTCAGTAAACTTTGAGCAACAAACCCATAAGGAGAGATACACAGGTGAGGAAATGAGTAACACAGATGAGCAGAGTGGCTGTGTCTTAAATTACCTACTCCCTAGTGCACTATTAAAATTCAGACTCCAAGTAGTTTACAATCTGTCTAACAAAGGGCCACAGGTTATTCAGTCAAATGTGCAGAATTCCATAAATGAAAACTTTATGGGTGGAGAAGGAAGTAGGGAGCCATTTCGGATTCAAAGTGCATCCAGTCACATGTATTATAACCTGTTAGGTTAATACAGGGATAAAGACAGTATTGGGTTGGTCAGCAGATACTCAAGATTATGTTGCTGTGTCAGACATGAAAAAGTGTTATTTTGCCACTTCTAGTTATATGATACAGTATTTATTCTCTGCTGGATATGTCACTAAACCTAAATAGAATTATCACTGCATATCTGTATTTATTGTATATTGAGCAGCCCTACTAGCATTTGAGAAGATTTTAAAATACTGAGTTCAACATAGCTTTAACAGATAGAAGAGCTATGTCCCTGAAATTTGTGTCTGGGGCACTTTTTCCACTGTGGTTTATTTCTGCATGTCAAGTTGACTTATGTTTTCTGATAATTAAGTACTTACCAGTGTTTTTAAAGGCTAGCTAGCAATATATGTGGTATAAGTGTATTTTAACATCAGTTTTTCTGCTTTTCTGCCACTCTAGGCTGATTTTGGCTTCAACGATCATCACCAGAATGAGGTAATAAATTACATGCGCTTTGCCCGGTCCAAAAGACTTCTGAGACTGAAGACCATCGACTCCTGCTTTCAGGACCTCAAGGACAGCAGGTAGAAAAAAGGAGGACACAGTCCAACATCTCTCTAGTGTTTTTCTCTCGAGTAACATTTCCAAGAGGGCTTTGAAATACTTGTGTAATACTCAATATAGCCAAAGTATTGGGACACACTGCAAAATTATTGAATTCAGGTGACTTCCTGTGAAGGGCAAACACGATGCTTCAGCAAACGGAGGCATTTTTTTCTGACTTTGTGGACACAGTTTGAGGATGAACCATTTCTATTCCAACATGATTGTGCCTCAGTGCACAATGCATGGTCCTTAAAAAACATGGCTGGATTTCAGTAGGGAAGATCTTGCCTGGCCTGTACAGAGCACTGACCTCAAACCCATCCAACACCTTTGGGATGAACTGAAACGGAGCTGACATCATAAACGCGCTACAGTATAAATAGTCGCAAATTTCCACAGAGAATTTCCAAAATCTTGTGGAAAGTCAGTCAAGAAGATTTTAAGCTGTTATAGCTGTAAAGGGGAGACCACTCCATATTAATGTCTATGTAAATACATAGTGTCTCTAAAGCCCCTGTTCAGGTCAGGCATCCTAATATTTTTGTCAATGTTGAGTAGTTGTGTGTATTTGTTTGAGGATTAAACAGAAAGATTAGTATTAACAGTTTTGTCTACCTTAAATCACATTCTCTCCCTGCTACATTCCAATTCTCCTTGTGTCTCTCTCTCTATTTCACATTATTCCTATTTCACTCGTGCCTTTCTCAAACATTCTGCTATCCCTCTCTCTCTCCCCCTTACCCCAACTGCCTTTCTCCTCCCTTCTCTTCTTCCATCTCTCTCTCCCTCTCTCTCTCTCCCATCACCTCTATTTTTCTATTTACTTTTCGTCCTCATGACATATCCTGACCTTCCACACCCCCCAGGCTTGTGGAGGAGACGTTTACAGTGGATGAGGTGGTGGACATGTTGGATGGTCTGCAGGTGGTGGTACGCGGGGAGGTCGAGATGGAGCTGATTAATACAGCTCACACCAACGTGCTGCTACTGCGCCAGCTCTTCTCGCAGGCTGAGAAGTTCTACCTGAGGCTTCAGACTGATATCTCTGAGCTGGAGAACAGGTGAGTTCCGTGATATGTATCATTTGGGATGAGACTGAAAAATACTTGGCATACAAAAGGGATCTAACTGTGGCAATCCAGCTGCATCAACTATGGAATGTTAGAAACAATTTGAACAATATTACATATTATGTGCATGAAATCTAATATCACTTATTACGAATATATAATAGTATAATAGTAGTGTAATATAGCATTTTAACAAACAGCACAATGAAAATATCAACAACCATTCCACTGTGTGCTATATATGCAATATATCCAGAAGATACTCAGTTTAATCTTTGAATTTATATGCTCTAAGGTGTATTCTGTGCTGAAGCAGGGTTTCATTTGATTCTACCCCAAGGTTTGCTGCAAGCATTGTAGGAAAATTTTCCTGATGTATTTTATTATATACATCAGAGAATAAGGTCACACACTAGATTTATTTGTTAAAATACCGCTCATCAGAACAAGAGAGGGGCAGATAATGAGGGGTGTGATAAAAAAAATATGCATGGGGTGCACCAATATTCCCAGGTATGTTTCTTATTACTCATTTGACAGTACCGCTATACTTTGTGTCATTATTGCTTAACATTCTTAACATACTGATGAAATATTCCTTCAGAAAGATTCGGTTTTCGTCCTATGAAATTAATCAACCATTGAAGTTGGGGTGTCCTGGTAATCACTAAGGACAAAGCAGTGATACTCACACCTAAAAATAGGAAAATATTAGTTATTTTTTTCTAAATTGCAAACTTATTTGAAACCTGCTGACTTCACTTCCTTTCCTTCCCTTTTTGTTTTCATAACTGACAGTTGAATCCCATGTAGGAAAAGTTAGGAGAACACGACTGAAACTTGTCTGCTCCCCTGTGTAACATTACTGAAACTTTCACTAGGTTTGACCGGGTCATGGAACCATGCCCCCTCTCCAATCAAAGAAAGCCACTTCCTTCCTTGCCCTGCAGCTCACTTCAAAATTTCAGCAGAAACCACACAGTTCACATGCCAGACAAAGGTTCATGAGATGCTGCCTAGCACTAGTGCCGCATCCAGGACAAAAAACCCACCTGTGCTGTGGGATCTTAACTGACTTTTACTCTCTGGTGGTTTCGAAGAAACAAATGGGAAAAAAAAACGTTCAAAGGTAATAAGCATTATAGAGCAAAAAAAAAAAAAATGGAAAAGTTGGTTGAACACGATTATCACTTGCCTTTAGGAAAGAAAGCTTGGATGGAAAGATAAAATGGTAGTATGAGATCTGGATGCTATTCAAGGCACATTTCAGAAAGGGCGGTTTCCATCATGGCAAAAACCACTGTGCAAATGTTTTTACCAATAGTGTAGAACTGTGAGTTGCTCAGTTTCAGCTAGTCGAGTGAAAGTAGAGTGAAAGTTTACATTGACATTTATGGCATTTAGTAATTATGACTCTTATCCAATGCAACGTACATTGGTGCTGAAGTAGTCCACATCTGTTCTTCAACCTGAAATGTAAAATAGTCAGATATTAGGAAAGTTCAGGAACAGGTGAGAAGAAATTCAGTTTGTTTTTGAACCCATATTAATTATATATGTTTTTGGCTCAGTGGCTCATAAGATTTGATGTTTTTAATAAACATACAACACACAGAATATAAAATGGGCATCTCTGTAGAACATGAACCACAAGATCACCAAGCCATGTGCCGAGCATCAGCTGGGAAATGTGGGCCGTTTAGTGTACATATTTGGATAATGCTGCTGGATAAACCTGATATTAATAACTGAAACACTGTCCATTTGCATAAAATATCTTAATTTTCAGTGTGAATAAGATCTTAACTAATTAATTACCTTATTTCATTTTATTTTTATAATTTCAAAAAGTATATGAACACTACAAAAAATAATGTAGTAGTCCACTACGAAATAAACGTCATAGAGAGTAGTTAGTTTATAAAGACATAAAATATAAATGTATTTGCTGTAGAGGGTTTGGTATAAGAATACATACTATAAATTGTCATTTGTCAGCACTTTTTTAGTACGGTTTGGCATCTAACTGTCAGGTATAGATCAGGTTTGTTTTTTTTTCTGTAGGTGAAGAAAATGTAGTTAAGGTGAACCTCCCATGGCATGTTTTTTTTCCACTCTAAATTTTGAGGTATTGTTGTGAACTTTTTTGTTCGTTGAGCTGAACAAAACATAAAAGACAAGCGTACACCTAACGTTAACTGTGGTTTCCAAGGACATGTTGCAGTCACACTGAAGAAAAAAAGCGCAGTCAACTGTAAAAACACAGATCAGAGAAAGCCAAGCAGCACTTGTGTGCTTGTAATGTATTTGTGTGTGAGCGTGTGTGTGTATGTGTATGCGGCCAGTAGCCCGCTTTTTCCCAACAGAGCAAGAACATGTTCACCGTGGCTCACCCAAACACGCAGAGAGGGAAAACGCCCTTCTCTGCAGGCCGCATGTATGCGCTTGCTTTATCAAACCACACTTGAAACATCAGAGTCAAGTGGTAATGTGTTTCCCACCGAAGACCTAAGTGTTAAACTGTTTTCAGAAGGCAGTGCACACTTTACCTTAAAGTATAGTGCAACTGTCATAAATATCTCTACATCAAATGGGTAAAAGCAACTATCCAGGCCTCACCATTCTCAACAGCTTGTTTTGTTTACTGATATACAGCACGTTTTTAGCAATTGTGCATAATTTACATAATATGAACAAAAGTATTGGGACTAGGCTTGGGTCGAAGATGATGCCATCGTCCATCGCCGCTGGCTGATGAACATCATGATGCTGAGCCAACATGGTGATCCTCCGCCCTGCCGCAGCAGCAACCAGCTAGCGCACACATATGTGGTTCGGTTCGGACCAAGGGCAACAAATGATAAAATGTAGGGGTCCATTTTACACTACACTGAGAGCACTATAATGCACTCGGCGCAACATGCTTTCGTCACTGGCGCAACCCATCATTGCTGAATTGTGAGAGCGCATCATGCATTTATCTGCCAGCAATCTGCGCTGTGATTATGGCAGATGGCAATGCCCTGGGTGGGGTGGACACTGGAAAAAGGGGTGTGGTGAGGCGCATAGCGATTTTGCTATATAATCAGAAGTGAAAGTCATTGTGCCACTGACCAGAAAAAATCTGGTTTTTAGTCATTCGCGCATTGTTCAAAGGCTTATAATATGGACGCCTGTTGACAATGCGCCCACACGCA
The DNA here is from genome assembly GCA_037577295.1 of Ladigesia roloffi. Classification (NCBI taxonomy): domain Eukaryota; kingdom Metazoa; phylum Chordata; class Actinopteri; order Characiformes; family Alestidae; genus Ladigesia; species Ladigesia roloffi. The sequence continues at coordinate 6,008,098 of JBBKCR010000001.1, forward strand.
GCTTCTTTCATAAGCAGGAGTGAGCAGCGGCGCACATTTAAAAAA
>JBBKCR010000001.1:6026475-6044627 GCA_037577295.1 Ladigesia roloffi
AAAATAGAATACTATATATATATAATCTCTCCTAAATGAGCAGGATAGAGAGGGTACTCAGACTTGCTTGGACTTCATCTGCATCACTTTACTGCTTTACAGCTGCAAGCAATTTTGTAGAACGTGTTATGTTGTTCTTCTTCCACATCTGCATTACATTTCTGTATTCTCCCCCTTTTAAAAACAAAACCTATACTTTTGTCACGTGTATGTGACATTTGACCTAGACTGCATGCCCTTTACAAGATGCATGTGTGCCCCAAGGTCCAGCAGGGATCACTCACACAGGAAGTGGTCATTGCCAAGTTAGAAACAGAAAGGTGCCATTAATGTAGCCTTTGGTTTGTTAAAAGAACACATCGAAGCTGTTTGGCTATTAAATGTCAAAAACATGAATATCTCTTGTCAGATAAGGTTAAACGAGAGTACTGAAGCTGCTTTGGTTATGTATTACCAAAAATGTGAAAGCTGGATCATTTTAGCCCTCGTCTTTTCCCCTCTGCGGTCCCTATGAAGGGAGCTATGATGCCCAGTATGAGAGCTACATTTTGGTAAATGAAATCGGTATAAAACATAAAGCGGTTATACTAATGAAAAAAAAAATTATTATTTTTTTAAGATTGGAACAGGCCTATAGTTCTTGGTGTTTGTCCGTATTTCTCAAACCTCTAATGCTGGATCAGGTTTCTGTTCCTCATACATCTGTGTCTCATTTGGATGCAAAAGGCAAACACTGATTCTATCTCAGAAGTGTCAAAATTGAATGACCTGACCTCAGTGACCCCACCCTCACCTTCTCCCTGGCTGCCTTCAAATCTGAAGCTTGAAAGCCCCATAGCCGCACCCTTTTAGGGCACAAATAAAAGGCCTTATGTTTTGCTTCAAAAGTGCACCAGCTTTTACGTGGACTGCCGAAAAGACAGCAGCAGTTTGATGAAATATTGATAGCTATTCTTAGCAGGTCCTGAGGGATGTCAGTTTGCCTTTCAGTGTGAGGAGTGTGTTTGTTGGACCTCAAGACTGTACACCTTCATAAGATGCATCTTAACACAACAGCATCTCAACCAAGAAGTCTTATTGGATCTAATGACTCAGCCGGTCAACCACGGTTTGAGTAGGAATATGGCTGTTTGGATCAAAAGAAGGCCATTCCTCCAGCAACCAGTCGAAACCAGTGGAAGCGATATAAATCATGAATAAGGTCAGTAAGCAGATTTCCGAAATGTTAGAAAGAAACTTCTGTATTTTGTGCAGTGATGCTGTAGAAAACATGTTCCATTTCATGAATAGAAAAAAGTTTAAAAGAACTTGATTAGTGACTAGACATTAAAACAACATTCTGTTTCATAGATGCATTTTCTTGACCATTAAATGTGTACATTTCATACCATCCAAGAAAAGTTAAAATGGGAAGTTTCTGCCATTTTGGTGGTGGTCTTTTACAGAATGTTATGGGCTGTTAGAAATTGCGACTCGATTTTGTGTCAAATCAACCAAGCATCCCATCCCACTCAAATAACTGCTCACTCAGTGAGTTTCACTACGCCTGTTCAGTTCTAGATATTCTCTAAATGACACTGGTTTTCTGGTTCAAGTGATTTAAATCAGTTCCACAATTCTGCACAATGGGTTTTTTTTTATTCTTTTTTCAAAAAAGACCCCCAGAATTTCTAGTAACACACATAAAAGTTACATTAATACAACGTTAATATAATTTACGATAAAGCATTATATAGCAATCAGCCATAACCATAATACTGTGTAGGTCCTTTGGTGCTTCTAAACAACTCTGACCCATTGAGGCATGCACTCTGAAGATGTGATGTGATCTCTGGCACAAAGACCTTAGCAGTATATACTTTAAGTCATGTAAGTTGCAAAGTGAGGCCTCCATGGATCAGAATGTTTTCTCTAGCACAGTGGTGTAAGAGAATATGGGCTAGCCTTTACTCCCCACCCACAGAACAGAACCATTGGGGTCAATGACCCAGTTGGTGACTCGCTGTTTGTCTCTCTTTGGACACATACTAGCCCCTGTATATTGGGAACACCCAGATGACCTGCCATTTTGGACTCAACCATCTATCCATCACAATGTAGCTTTTGTCAAAGTTGCTCAGATCCTTATGCTTGTCCATTTTCCTGCTTCTAACACACCAGCCTCAAGAACTGACTGTCCACTTGCTACCTAATACATTCCAATCATTACAGGTGCCATTGTAACCAGTGGTTGAAGTGGGAAAAAATAAGTGCAGGAACTTTAATTTTTCAACATATTCTCGGGCCACTGTCCCTGCGTCGGATCAGTTGCGGTAAGTACCGGAACGCAGAAAAAAGTAGCGGAACCCAAAAGACGAAAATAACTGCGTTCCCCAACTGCGCCCACTTCAAGCACTGATTGTAACAAGAACATCAAAGTTGTTCACTTTACCTGTCCATGGTTTTAATGTTGTGCCTGATTGTTGTGTTAAAAAAAACACTGCCCATGCCACATTCTCAGTCATTCCTCAGTGTATGAAATTGATTAACAATGAAATCTTACCTGGAGATTAACTATGAAAAATTACCTGGAGAGCTACTTCTAGCTAATTTGCAAGAGAGGTTATATAAAATGTAATGTTTCCCAATTATCCGCTAAACGTTTTTTCAGATGGAAATATTGTTTGGTTGTAAGCCACTTGTTCAATTTTTTTATGTGATTTTGTTTTACATTTTGTCTGCAGTTAATTACTACTAATCCAATGATTCCAATGATGTGTGCGAAGTAGTGTGATGTGTGTTGTGCTTTGTGAAGTAGAATGGCTGTATTGTTCAGACAAGCTCTCCAGAACAGCTCACACTTGACCATAGGTCACCTCTGCATCCAAGGGCAGTGCTGTCGGTTCATTACCCGACTAATGATCTTAAAGGGCCCAATGAAGTTAAGGCAGAGTTTCTTTGATGATAACTGAACTGGAGTTTAAGGTGTTTTGTGGATAGCCACGCCCTTTGTCCCAGTTCAAGGAGTTACTCACATTCTCAGAACAAATCATTATCTGCAGGCGCATCAATGGATTCTATCTCTGAATAGAGGGAAGACTAGTACACATTTGCAAAGGATTGTACATTAATGAATTTTGGGCATATTCTGCCCATGCCAGGTGCTTAGCCCGAACACGCTGAGAAGAGGCACAGAACTGACCCAGGAACATTCCCACTTCTTGATTAAGCCTCTCTGTTTGGCCATTTTTCTCCTGATGATACCCAGATGTCGGACTGACTGTGACCCGCAGTTTTTTTAATGAATGCTTTCCACACTTGTCAGGTGAACCGAGACCCTTTATCTGTCACGGTGTCTTCAGGGATTGTCAGACCACTTGGTCAAACAAGGGTTTAAAAAAATGTAAAAGCTGTGTGTAGGCCTGGCAATGGCAATGATAAACACATGTTTTAAAACTGGTCCACTGGTGATCCCTTGTACATCCTTGATCATTTGCTGGTTCAGGCCAGTCCAGCAGTCTTGCCACCTTGGCTTCATCCATATGCATAAACATTCATAGATCTCCACTCAGCACATACCCTAGAAATGAGACTGAATCTTTATGAAATTCACATTTTCTCTCTTACCATGTATAAGTTATATAATCAGTGTTCATAATGACAAATGTATGAATCATATCTCTGAACATCTTCTTTTTAAATGACTGGAAAATTGATTGGCTAAAAAAGTATAGAGTGAATCAGAATCAATAATATGGTTTACTACTATTATGTGATGTTATGAAGGCAGTTTTCCTCTCATCATCTTTTATTCTCCATAATTCTAGCTTGGTTTGTCTTAACCGTTACAAGGCAGGGGCGGCCTTATTTAAAACACAGGTCATGTCCTACCTGTCTCTAGAGCCTTGTCAATATATGGTATCTGTTCTGGGACATGCAACTGGATAAGTCTTACTCTAAGCCAGGGCAGAGTTAGATAAATGCCACAATCTCAGAGTCAATGAGGAGGAAGCTCTGCTGTCCCTACTTTCTGGAACACATCATAATAACCATATTCTGCAGAAATGTCAGGAGACATAATCAGTTACAGGCTTTCTGTGGATGTAGTCAAACAGGAAAAAGTCAAACAGTAGTCAAACCAAAAGGGGCACCATTTTACCAGTTTGCCCTTGTTGTGATGAGCAAGGCACACATGTCCCAGCATGGCTGGATCCTCAGGTGATGTAGTGGTCAGAAACTGAAAGGACCCTGTGTAATAGCCCAATCTGCATAGTAACAGGAGCCGCCTGGTGTGTAAGCAATCCCATGCCTGGGGGCTGTCCATCTATCGCTCTTATCCTAAATGAGGGATTTAGTTCTAGCATGCACAAACGCATTTGTTTCGCTGCAGCTTCATCTATAAAATTCCCAGCTGTACCAGAGTCCACAAGAGCTATAAAACACACTATTTTGTCAGTTTACCAGCTGCACATGCCAAGAAAACCTAGGCCTGGAGAATCAGGCACTGGCACGGCACTGGAGTCTTCTATGACAGGACTGATCATAGTAAAGAGATGTCTGGCTTGGAGACGTTGATCATATTCCCCTTTCCAATTCCTACATTGGTTCAGATTCAGGTTACACAGGGGCAGGGGTGAAGGAAGTGCCATAAAGGAGCTCTGGGGGATTCCTGCTGATTTGAGAGCAGCAGGATAATTGATATCACTTCTACAAGCGATTTCTGTCTCCCCTGTGATACATTGTAAGCAGATCATGCTCATTCCATCCAAACCCACTTTACCTGTTGCACTTGTCACTGGAAAGCCAGCTAAGCCGTTGTATTCTGTCAGCTAAGCCGTTGTATAAGAACATGTATTCTGTAATGAACTGAGCAGAAACAAACTAAGCAAACTTCTAGTCCAAAATTCTAAAAAAGGAAGAAGATCTTGAATTTTGCACTGTGTTTCAGTTCATTTAAATATTCTTGAAAATAAGTGAACCAGTTCAGAAAGGAAATTGCTTAATCTAGATCTAGACAATCTCTGGCTATGCTGTGACTGGGAATTGATTTCATGATCCAGGCCTGGCTTGTCTCAGTGCAGTCATAGACACTCAAAGTTTGATTCCCACCAATCATACAGCCATCTCCAATCAAGAGTTCATAAGAGAACAGAGTAGACTTCGCTCTCCCCCACCAATCAGCCAACATGAGCATTTGTTAACTGACATCAGAATTAAGAGATGTTCTCCTCCAAACACTCCTCCAGGAAGTAAAATGCTGTTGCATTAGTGGCAGTTCTAAAAGATGCTGTGACTTGAGGGAAACATATTCTGGCCTTAACTCCCTTGACGTTTAGTGGCATAATGTAATTGGAGGCAACACCTACAATTCTTCAATAAAGAGATCCAGGTCCAGAGCCTGGACTTGATTAGACCTCAATTACCTGTTCACTGATGGTTCTGGCTGGAAATCCTTCTCTCTTATACAAGAGTAAGTATGCACGCTCATCTTGTATTAAGAGAATTAAATGGGGATACTTTGACCCAATATTCAAATACTTCCTTTGCTTCCTATCAGTGTGAGGCGTGAAACAAGATTTCCAATGGTGGCTGGAAAACTTTGATTTGAGTTGGGAGAAAGTGACCCACATTCTTGCCGTCACAATGGAAAAAGTCCAAGCATGAAATACACATAGAGAAAAAAGAGAAAAAAATCTGAATTTTGATAACAGCCTAGAGTGTTTTTTTTGTCTTGAGGACAGAGTGGGCAACGCAACGTAATCAGGGAGGGGTAGAAAATAGAAGAAGAAGAGTGGATAAAGAACACAGGGATTAAATTGTGCACGCTTGCACACATTTCATTCATACGCGGAGATAGATGCCGAGAAGTGCATAATGACTTTTGCAGGAATGTATAATAATTTATAGAGAGTGGAGTTGGGAAAAGGAAAAAGAGAGAAATAGAGAGAGAGAAAGAGAGAGAGAAAGAGAGTCTAAAACCAAGTGTGGATAAAAAGGAGGATAAGAAGCATGAAGAGAATTGAGAAAAAGAGAATAACCGGGGGAAAGAAAGAATGAACGATTAAAAAAAAAAGAAGAATAAAAGAAGTAGAAGTTGAGCCAGGGGCAGAGATAGTGACGGAAAAGGCCTCACGCTTTAGTGGATTTCTCATGCTTTTCTACTGTCCATTAGATAATCATATTCATGCCACACAAGGTTGGGCAACCCCTCCCCCTCATTACCCACCCCCCCTAATCCGCGTCAATATGAGTGGTGCCGCTGCTGTACCGTTTTCATTATACCCTCGTTTCTGATGCAGCATGGTATTCCCCCCCGGGACCACATCATACAGAAAATTGCTTAAATAGCTGAAGTGGGTACGCTTCGCCGTTTAGTATTTCCGACAGCTTGAAAATAACCCACAAATATCCTTTTCCCATTCTGAGGGAGGAGTACGAGGGCAGCATTCGCTATCAGACCCACACACTAATGGCACACTCAGAGACACCAGATATTCCTCCAGCAGAAAAGAGAGACAGGGAGCGAGAGAGAGACAGAGAGAGAGAGAGAAAGAGAGAGAGGAGAGACAGAGAGAGAGAAAGAAAGAGAGAGAGAAAAGGGGAAAAGTGGGAAAACATTGTGAGGATGAAAGAAGAGGGAAGGGAGAGAGAGAGAAGGAGAGAGAAAGAGAGCAAGAGATTGGCAGAATGATAAAGAGGAATGTAGAAAATGAAGTGGTAAATGGGGAGTGAAAGAACGAAAGAGACAATGAACAGAAGAGAAAGAAGAAAAAAGTGCAGAAGAAAAAAGAGAGAGAATAGGAGAAGAACAGAGAGAAATGAAATAGCTGAAGACAGGAAACTGAGAAAGATGGAGGGAAGACAATGAATCCAAGAACAATGAGAGAGGGATAGTGAAAAATATAGAAGAGAGTGAAAAAGTAAGAGAGAATGGGAGAAAGAGAGAGAAAAGGAAAGGGCAGAGACACAAAAAAACTGAGAAAGTTGGAGGGAGGACGAGAAATCAAAGAAGAACGAAAGTGAGACAGATTAAAAGAAAAGAGTGAAAACGAAAGAAAAGAAGAAAGAGAGAAAAGGACGGGGGAGAGACAGACAGAAAAACAGATGGTTGAAGGGGTGAAAAAGAATGTAAATCATAGAAGAAGAGAGTGACAGAAAAAGAGAAAAAGAGAAAGACAGTGTGTAAGAGGAGGACACAGTGAGAGAGAAAAAAATCAATGAATGAGAGAGGGACTGAGAAAAAGAAAGAGTGTAAGAAAGACAGTGTGAATAGAAAAACTCACTGGGCTGAAATAGAATGGAAGAAAGAGAGGGACAGAGAAAAAGAAGAGAGTGAAAGATAATAACAGAAGGACAGAGAGAGAGAGAAGGAAGGGAGGAGGGTGGCTTTTTTTTCTCGCTCTTTTTCAGTTTGCTGTAAGGATCCAGTGTGTGCAGATGTGTGTAATGTGTGTGTTTTTTTCCAGCTTAAGAAGCGTGAGGCCTTCTCCACTTCAGCCTGTGAGTGCTCAGTGGATTAGCAGTAATAATCTCTCCTTTGTGGCCTGTTTACAGGGCTCAAGACTAAACAGTTGAAGAGGTGTAGCCCCAGTGTGTTTACCAGCTCATAATCCTCTACAAACCTACACAGGAAAAGTAAACACACATCTGCTCTGGCTGCAACTCCCTAATGACAGGACCACCAGGTCAAGAATAAGCACATTTTTACTTGAAGTACAGACTGGATTGCTAATTACATGGTGGATGGTGAATGTCTAGAGATTTCTTTTAAATTTTCTTGTTTTTGGTTTTGTTTTAAGATCAATAATCAAATTGCAGTTTTCAAATAAATTGCTCACATAAAAATATATTAAAATGGATCAGTCAATAGGATTCATTTAGATATTTGTGCGTGTGCGCATGAGTGTGTCCTTGTATGTACAGTATGTAGACATACAACATTAAATGCCTTGCTGTACTGTACATTTGTGTAAATTATTAAATGTTTATAAGTATAGCTACATTAATAATGAACCCCACATTTCTTATTTAGGTAATTTTTAAAATGTAACACTTTTTATTAATGGTTCTTGAGGGTACATTCTACTGAGAAATCTGCAAGTTATTCAGAACCTTTAATCAAATAAAAGGTTCTTTTAGGGAACCCCAAATGGTTCTGATATTATTGTTCCAATGGACGCTTTTGTCACTTAAATGTTTATTTAGCAATAAAGCATTAGTGTAGGGCATTGTGTAAATTTGTGGTCATTCAAAAGACTCTGCAAATATTTGAGTACACTCAAGTACACACACAATTTAAGGTGTGCGTGTGTGTGTGTAGATCAAGTGTGGGTAGTGAGAAAAAGAGAGAGTGAGGGAAAGGGAAAGTGTGAGTAGCGTGTAGCGTGTCAGTGTGAGTCAGGTCTGGAGCGGGCAAGAGTTCTTTAATTGGGGTGAGATCAGGGGCTCCGAGGGGGCCAAGGAGAGACCCCATATCCCTTTCTTTCTCCTCCAGAACCGCTTTGGCACCATGGCCGCTTTTGAAGTGTGCTTTGGCTCTCTGAGGCCGCCTTTGGAAGATGTTCTTGGGAGACCGCTGGTTACTTGCCTCCAGGCAAAAATCTCAGTCCCTGGGATTCCGCTCCTCTTTGATGGAATACTTTCGGGAGCCACTAACTCCCCAGCACTCCTCACTCTACCTCACATCTCCCCTCACTCCTCCTCTCCTCTGTGGACTCTCTCTCTCTCTCTCTTTCTCTCTCTCTCCCCTCACTCTCTCTTTCTCTATCTATCTATCTATCTCAGAGACGGTCTGGAAAAAAAAATACTCTAACTCATTAGATCTCTTTATGAACCGCTCTGTTTGCCAGATAAGGTTAGCACCAAGCTGATCTTCAGTGGATATGAATTTTCAGTGGGAGTTTTTTTTTGTTCGAGAAGCGACACTTAAACAAAACACGGGGCCTTTTCCGGTTTTAATCTCGACGACAAATCAGCAGGGAATGTGGCGGCTTTTTGTGTTCGGTGATGTTACACCTACACAAAATTTTCCAATCACATAAATGGATGCATAAGAAAGTGGCTTTTACTGTTGACTTATATAAATGTTAGGTGTTGTGCGTAATGGATTATCTCGGCCTGTGGCTTTTGCTTGGCTTGTTTTTTCCCCCGCTGTAATTCTGCAGCTGCTACGCTGCCGTACTGCTCATTTTGTATTTTAGAAGCTTTCTCTAGCTTCATTTTGCACAATATGGCCTACTTTGCAGTACTTGTACCTTACACTGGATCTGTCAATTTGCACAATAAAGGCTGGCACGCGATGACATCACTGAGCCATTTGTGTATTTTTATTCATTTAAACTGAATTTTCTATGGATTATCACAATTTTGTTCCATGTGCAGACATTTATATGGTAATGATAGTTAGTCATCCAAATGAATGTTTGTCATTTGATGTCCTTTATGAGTCAGTCAAGACTTCACTCTTGGTCTGGTTTGTAAACTAGGATGATCAGTATTGACTTCTGAGAACAATGAATATATCCCCCCATTCAGGAAAAAAATATTGCCATTTAAACATTTATATCTGATATTTTAAAAGGGTTTCTTAAACGTAATGTGTTTTGTCAGACTGAACTTTACTAAGAATTAGGCAGGGCCTAGCATAGACCCTTGTGGGACACCATTTTCAACCAAGCCATAATAACCACATATGTGTTTACCAGATATAACCAGTAATATACATTTTGAATGAATATTTACATTAGACACATGACTTCACACCAGACTGGTGTAAAGGTAATACACCATTACTACTTTATCAAATTACAAAAAATGTTTGTAGTTGTCTGTAAGGCCAACTTTTTTGCTCACAATGCTTCAATTAATGCCTTTGTGTGTGTAAGTGTACAACATTTACTATATTTAGACTATAAATGTGAGTCATATGCCCATAAATAAGGTGCTTTGTTGAAACATTACTCACTGTCACATTGTGAAACTTGAAGCAGGTGTTACTAGGATTGTGTGTGCAAACCACTTACGCCGTTAAGGTTTACAATCGGGAAAAATTACTTGATGTCAATGGCATCTTAATTGTGTATGACATCTTACTTGACATAACTTCTTAACCCTACTTTACATGTGTTTTACCTCATCAGACAGACTCATAGATGTCAGTTTGGTGGTGGGGCCTATGACAAAAAGTATTTGTTGACTGCGGGACATGTGGTGACAAACGTATTTATCATCTAGGGATAGAAGCATTGTTTCAAATGAGGACAAAATGTTATAACTTATCTCCAGCATCCCCAGCATAAATGACACCTATCGAGACACTGCACGTAGGGAAGTTTAGAATGGCATTCAATTGTAAACTTTGAGAAGTGAATGATTTTAAATTCATATTACGGTTAAATATCAAGTCTGTTTGTACCAATTCCGCTTAATTTGACTTTTTCTTTGAGAATACATAGTTTCTCATATTCACTTGCTTCTCAGATAAATGATTAAATTCTTTGTCATTCATTGTATTTTCTGTAAATATACATTCACAGTCACATGCAGAACATTTACTTCACCTTTTGAACCATTTACACTATGTTAAAATGCTGCTGGTTATCTGATTGTTATTTTTAACATGAGTATTGCTGAATTTGATTAACTGTGAAAATGAAGCAGATGACATAAACGTACCAAAACAGCTCATGAGGGATACATTTAACTTGTAGTAAATATTCAGATCTGAAGTAATTAATTTTTTTTTCTACATATGAAAATAATCATGAAAACAGACAAACTGAATGAACATTAATGTCCCATTCTCTGCTGTGATACTGTGCCTAAGCTAAAACATGTGTTATGCAGCAAAAATAAGAGAAATATAGTAAAGATCATTTAAGCTTTCTCAGTTTTTTAAATAGCATCATTTCATACAAATGGTAATCCTGAAACAGTTAAATACCTATTTAGTTCATCCTTTTTATAAAGACTGTACAAGCAGGCAAAAAATACTTTTGTATGCAATTGCACATTCCTTTTAGCAGTTCATAACCACCCATGTAATAAATAAACATTCACCTCCAAATCATCACACTTTTCAAAAAAATTGTACTTCAGCCTTCATGTGAAATTGGACATGATCTGGGGCTTGTAATAATCTCATCACAGCAGTGTACCTAAAGATTAGTGGTGTGCACCAATGTAAGTCATAAACCCCATAGTCCTGATCTGATGAGGTCGGAGGTCCTGAAGTGCAAGAAGAATAAGGGGGTGAAGGCACCCCGCTGCTGCACAATCACAGCATTTTAAAACTTATCAAAAACTTTTAAAATGTATCACAAGTTATCTCTCAAGGTGAATTATCATTATATCTGTGGAAACGTCTACTCCCCTTTCACGTTTAAATGTGTATTTACCAGTTTTCTCCTCTTCACGAGCGCTTTAACGAACTGCCGCTTCCAACGTGCCGCCGTCTCAGGAAGCAGCAGCGGTCCTGAACTGGGGGAGGAGGGAGAGAGGGGGAAGGAGGGAGGGAGAAAGAGAGGGGTTAGAAAGAAGAAGAGGGAGGCAGTGTGTTTGTGTCTCTCTGTGTGTGTGCGTGTGTGTGTGTGTGAAAGCTCCGAAAGGGAGGAGTCAGGAGAAGGAAAGGGCAGCTGGAGTTGCACACCACCAGAGAGAGCCCCCCTCCTCTCTCTCTCCCTCTCTCTCTCCCTCTCTCTCTCTCTCTCTCTCCGAGAAAGTCTCATCGGCACTGTGTTTAACGCGCTTTGTTGTCACAAGAAGAAAAAAATCGCGTCAGGAATTCGTGTGCTACTTTTGGGTTTCGAGTGCTCTGTTAGACATGGAGACAAAGTTCGAGCTCTAGTCCTAAGCTCGTGGCGGCCCGGAGAAGAGTTAGTGGAGAAAAAGAGGGTGAAGAAAGAAGAAGGAGAAGAAGAAGAAAACTGTCAACCAGAGAGCGCGCAGCGATTGGAGCTGAAACTTGAAGACTCTCCGAGAAAAAGTTCTACACATCTGCACCGAGCGAGAGAAGGAAGAGCCCGACCGCGGAGGGGAGGACAGAAAAGTTTACCCTTTCTCCCGCTGTCTGTAGGGAAAGCATATTTCAGAAAGGTACGTGCTTCAAAGAATGAAAAGTGACTTTGCTGCGGGTTTACTTGTTGGTGATATTTGTTTATCTTTGTTTTCCTTGCGCGTGTTTGTTTGTAAGCAAACAAAAGTTGGTGAGGTGAGGTGTTGCAACGCTGTGCAAAAAAGGTGTGCAATTGTGAGTAAACCGAAGACATTATTTAAGAGTGTGAAGTGCGATGCAGAAAGCGTGTGAGCACTGCAAAACAAACTTCCAGACACGGTGACCGAACTTCGCCCGTTCATTTCAGAGAGTGAGGGTTGCGTGACGGATAACTTTTTTTCCTTTTACACCGAATCATCTCTCTCTTAAACAGAGAAAAGAGAAAGAGAAATAATGAGAAAAGGCAATAGCAACAGCCTGCAGGCAAGAGAGAAAAAATGGGATTTTCACATTTTTGGCACACTGAAGACTTCCTAAAAAGTGCAGGAGTTGGCCTGCCAATCTGCAGCCATGCTGAGATGTTTTTGGACTTTTTTTTCTCCCTGGAGAGATTGTTGGTGGTGGGTGTTGGGGGGGGGTGGGTGTACATATTTACATGGGGTCATATTTCAGAGCATTTTTGTCTCACGTGCTCGCGCGCGGTCCACGGCACCAGAACGAAGTTGAATAAAAAAAATAAATAACAGACAACACCAGCAGCCTTGGTCTGCAGAGGAAACGTGTCAGTGTGAAATTTTTTTACGGGTCTCTTTCTGAGCTCTGGGATTCTTACACGAGTTTGATTGTGAAAATAAGGAGTAGCCTATAATTAAGAACATACGTTTAGTTCATTGTTGGATTGAAACAGTCGAAAGCTGTTCACTCAAATGCATATAAATGCTAACTTAAAGTGTTCAGTGTCTAAATATGTGTTGGTTTATATTTGTGTTTACAAACTTTATCCTCGCGCCCCGCCAGCTGTTGTCCGCTCGTGCGCGCGGGAACCGGAGAACCACGCGCGCCCTTCAGCATCTAGCGAATTTATTAATTGACTTATTAGACCTCAAATCATACCACTCAAGTCGGGAGGCTTAACTGGTTGAAAATTATTAAAAACTATTTAAAAATGTCAGGCCTACACAATAATTAAAATCGTTTATGTATATTTTTGACGCTTACAGGCAGTGGGAGGCCGAAAACTTTATTTTCCCTCTTTTACTATTCTTCCCTGTTTTTTGCTTTTTCCTGGTTATAGACACATGCTTCGAATGTTCACCTGTTTAAGAAAGACTTCAGGTTCAGGAGTTTTAAATAAATCTCTGCTTCGTTTAGTCTAGTTTTATGATCGGTGAGTCAAGTGAAAATGCTTGAACGGTTTCACACAGCTGGATTTTACCATCCCGTGCGAGTTTTATTTTCCTGATTTTTTTGTTCATTTTTACAAATGATCAAGATATTATTTCATCTATTTTTATGTTGCAAATAAAATGTTAGCCCGTGTTTGTCTACTTAATATACAAAATGATTGCTTTAATCTGACCCTATCTGATAAAATACCTAACGGCGTTTAGTGAATTAAGAAAATGTTTGTTTGTTTTTATTAGATTTCAGATAAATAAATAATTTATACTTTCATATTTCTCATTTACTTTAATTGTTCAGCTTTCCCCCTAAGAGGCATAGACTCACTTGATATAGAATTCAGGATTTAATTTACTATTTGAGTTAAAAATGAATAATTAAAAACAAAAATGTATAATTTCACAAATATTGAAATCGTTTTATATTTAATTCTGCTATAAATTAGCATTGAAGATTTTCAATACGTGCTTAAAAAATAATACAGCTGTGTAATACTCTCATGCCAAACAGGTGTAATTTTGGAGGGGGAAATATCCAGGTTCACTTCTATACACTCTGAAATTGTAATCCAGGTGAAAGAGTAAAAAAATATCCCACATTTTAGTGAATATGCAGGATGAGCATCTCACCATGACGGATTGATTAACTTTTTTAACACTGAAGTGGACATCACAGAAGAATTCTGAAAATTGATGTTTTTTTAAGAGTAGCCTTTTCAGCATCTTCTGAAGAAACACACCCTGTAACTCAGATCACACATGATTAGCCTCCACTCCTCTAACCATGCACTGTTAATGCAGATTTCCCAAACTGTTAAGGGACAATGGTCTGTGTTTAGGAGAGATGCCCCTGCTTTCATCCTTTGGGGTCATGTAGCATGTAAAAGCAGCGCTACCTGTAATTAGGTGTGTGTGTGAGAGAGTGTGTGTGTATGTGTGTGAATGAGGCGACTAACAGTGGGGCATTGTGATGCTAATGTGTGTTTAAATAGCACCCCTCATGCTGTCCAAACCAATGAGACGACAAACGGGATGGGAAGATTTTTTTTTCTTCAACGTGTCTGGGATTGATGCTAGATGGAGATTACGGAAGTGCTCTGGGGAGGGTTTGGGGGATTTTTTTTTCTGCGCTGTGGTTTGTGGTGGTGAAATGTGTTTTCAGTTTGACGTTTGGCAGCAAGGCAGAGCTGATTACTTTCTGTTGCTGAGGCATACGGGGAATGATTTGTTATGATGGATCTATAGCAGGGCTGAAGGTGAATACAGCGCTTTTGTGCATGAGGTTTTTTTTCTTTAAGAATCTCAAGTTTTCCTCTTTGCCTTCTTTGCGCTGTTGTCAGATTTTTTTTAAAGATTTGGAGAGCTTTCCCTCCTGGACGATCATCGGCGGAAGAAAAAAAAAGAAAACTGAAATCTTTCACATCTGTGTAAACTTTCAGATTCTAGTAATTAGATGATTGCTTGACCATAAATGGTCACAAAGCTTCAGATGGGGCGATACTGTGGCACTCAACTTTGACAGGGCAGGACTTCCAACTGAAATTTCTCACTTTGATGATCTCAAACTTTGATACTTTTGACATCAAATGAAAAGGACACAAAGTAGGGAGGAGAGAGGAGAACAAGTGAGCGGGAGTAGCTGAGGAAAAAAGGAGACATGAAGGCACAGAGACAGAGAGAGAGAGAGACAGGTTATTGAGCTTTGCTACGGGTGAGGGTGTGTATTGTGTTGATGCGAAGTCGGGCCGTTGTGGAAAAGTAGAGACATGTCAAAAGTGTCTGTCCGTATTTGCGTCTCAGCGGAGGTAAGAAGGGGGTCTGTGGCTGCAGTGGGTTGGGGGGGGGCTCTGTCTCTTTCTCTTTTTCTTTCTACCTCATTCTCTCGTGCTCTCTTTCTCTCTCTCTCTCTCTCTCTCTCTCACTCCGACTAATCCCCAGGCCCAGTCATCCCTTCAGGGCATGCCTCTGATCTGCCTCCCCATCAGGACAACCCCCTTTCTCTCTCTCTCCCTCCATTTCCCTTTCTCTCTTCTTTATCTCTCCCCCTTTCCCTTTTCTCTTTACTTCCATCAATCTCTGTTCTCATTCATGTGCTCTCTCTCTTGGTATCATTCTCTGAAAAACTCTTTCTCTCTCTCTTACCTTTATTATGCTTTATTTGGCTGCTGCCAGGATTCCCCAGTACAGCCTTGTTCACCTGTTGGGGTTTCTGCTGAAAGCTGGTGCTCGTGGGGTTCATGAGGACACAGGGTTAGACGAGAGAAACGCACAGGTCCCCGCACTCATTCAGATGCTCGTCCGTATACACACTCACTTGCTGTGCCCTTTTGAGGGTGCACTCTTTAATGCATACTTTAAACCAGTGCAGTGCAGCTTTGTTTTTATTTGCGCTAATGTAATTCACAGGATGAATCAAAAGTTTTCCTCTCTGTTTCTCTCATGCACACACGCACCCAAACTCATCACGCAGGCAGCACCCTGCAGGCAAACGCAGGAAATTTGTAGGCCCTGCCCAAACTTTGCAGCCGGAATGTTTTCACTGGCGAGTTTTGGCTGCTGGAAGCTCAAACCAATTAGCCTAGCCATTTCCTCTTTCACTGAGGGAGACAGTGAGCAAAAGAGAAGAAAAATGAGGTAGAACAAGAAAGGGGCCCAACGGTAAGCACAAGACCAGCCAGATGAACTTGTGTGTGTGTGTGTGTGTGTGTGTGAGAGAGAGAGAGAGAGAGACAGTCAGCGTGTCGCGGCTAATGCTTGTGTTTGCTTTTCTCAAGTTTGGATTGTCAGTGTGTTGGTGAGATCTCGTAGTTCCTACTGTAGTGTTTACTTTACTGGCTAAAGCGTGAAGAGTGCCGTCCATTTGGTGGTCAAGTGTGAAAGTGTGTAGGGCAGTGGGCGTTAGTGTAGAGGCGAGAGGACGAGAGGTCTTTTAAGTAAGTGTGAAGGAGATTTACACACACACACACACACACACACACACTGCCATGAAGGTTACATACTCTGATCAGTGTTTGCTCTCTGCATACATCACTGGAGAATTGCATGCAAACAGAATGAAAGAGTGAAAACTGAGATGAGTGTATTTTGCTCTCGTATGGTTTTGAAACAATAAGAAATTCTGCCCCAAACTATAAAATGCTAAACTGTGCTAAACTACATTAGGAGCAGAAGTGATTTCTGTAGACCTAAATTATACCAGAGAAGTGAGTTCAGTTCACTATGTTAACAGGTAATTTCAAGATGCAAATTTCAAATGTCATGTTAAGATGTAACTTATCTCTTTCACATTATGTTGAGGCATAATTAAAAAAATGTTTGGACTTTTGAACCTCAGTATTTTGATAACTTAACCCCTGACCTCAGGGTCAGACTCATGAGCTTGGGCTTGTAATGCAATATCGCATGTTTACCCCCCCGGAAGGTCAACTGAACCCCAGCCTGTGCCGTTCAAATCCCAAATTCTCAGCTTTGTTTTTTTCTCCCACTCGTGCATGAGTTTGGCCAGTTCAGCTTTTTTTTCTCCTTTGAAGCAGTTCCCTGCCGCTTCTGCCCTCAAAACACTTCACAGGAAAATGTCAGAACCTTTACTTACCCCCTCTGTAAGATAAATACTGCCCCTGCTTACAAAAACAAAAGGGGCGGGTGCAGGGGAATGGGGGGTAGGGGGGGCCAGTCTTAACTCTGTGAGCAAATTTTAGGATGAACCCAAAGACTCCACTATTGTCAGCAGAGCATCTGAAGAGTAATCACTTTTTCTCATGCAAAGTGTTTTAAGAGCTCAGGCACGGCTGGAGGAGAGTGGGAGGTGGAGGGGGAGAGTGAGAGAGGGAGGAAGGGGTGCTGTGTTTTAACAATACTCCGTAGGGAGCAGTGAAGTAAGACTGAAGCTAGCGGAGCGACCCCCCCTCCCACGCAATGCCCAACTTTCCTCTAGAGGCGGGGAGAGGGGGTACAAGGTAATTATTTTACGGACTAGGTAGTTCCTTGAAGGTGGGGAGCGTGGGGGGTGGGGGGTGGGATGATGAGGGGCTACACCAAGAAAGATGCCTTTGAAGAATGCCAAATAAAATTTTCTTTAAAGTACCAAATGCGGTTCTCAGAGTGTATTACTCCATTAACCCCCTTTTGACATTTCCATATTATGAAAAACCAAAATTTCCTCTGTTTTTAAAAAAGTATGTGAACAATTTTAATGTTTTAAAATTTAGTCCCCTATCCATACAGTTTATAAACAAGGAAGCAAATGCAAACTTTACTGAAATCACTGTTGATATTATATCATGAAAAAAACACAAATATCATTTCAACCTGCAACAGATTAGACTCATCTACTCTAAAGAACCTGACAAGAAATGTTTTAGTCCTAACAACCTTTTTTAGTTAAGAGTTACAATACAGGCCATGAGGACAGAAATCGTTCACACAGCATTCAGAAAGGAACAGCAACAGAAATAGACAGTTTTAACTGTCAGTGATAAGGAGATTGGATATTAGTTAGTGGGGACTGAAAGTGTATTATGACTCTGGTGCATAAAGACCACAGGAATAAAGAAAATTGTAGTATATAGATCCTTTAAGAGCATATATATACAAAATAAACATTTTTTTCTAGGAAAACCTTGTTACATCATTTACATTTACATTTACATTTATGGCATTTAGCAGACGCTTTTTATCCAAAGCGACTTCCATTTCTAACTACATGGGACAGTCTCCCTGGAGCAACTTGAGGTTAAGGGTCTTGCTTAGGGACCCAGTGGTTGTGCTAGGGGTAGGATTCG
>JBBKCR010000001.1:6048768-6058836 GCA_037577295.1 Ladigesia roloffi
TCATACTCGTACTCGTCAAAAGTGCTTTATCCGTACCGGATACTCGTTTCAGCCGAGTATCCGGCTCATCCCTAGTCTTTACTTCCTATTAGTATCAATGGGCCTTGGGACTCTGTTGCTGGTTTAATGATTGTCATTTCTTGGACCACATTTGGTAGATATTAATCACTACTTACCAGATTCACCTGACTAGACCTGCTGTATTGGAGAAGAAAGTCAAATGTGTAAATAGAATTGTAATGGCAAAACTACATATTTAATCATGCAGATGTGTAAATGCATTTGAATGAGAAAATGATAGCAATAACACCATACATTGGAATCTAAGGAATAATATTTACAATAGCTTGCTATAGTCATTATATATGTCACATCACACACAGAATTTTTTGAGCTTCTTTTGATTGCTCAATTACTGGTTGAAGAAAATCAACGCATTTCTTTTGTGCGGTGAGGAGAACTTGTGTCTATTATTAAAGGGAGTGCACAGGTGACCAGTTCAGTTGATTGCATTCCTCCTGTTTAAGTGAGGGCCATGTTGGAGGTGGTGTATGTTAATGGAGCAGTTATTGGAGCCATTAGTGACATGATTAGCGGGTGAGAGGGGTGATGGGGAAGGAGTGGCGGAGTGATTTGTCTTCTCCTGAGAGAGCAGGGATCAATGCAAACCGCCTCAACAAGCTGTATAAACTCATTAGCTCGGAGAGACCCATCTCTGTATTTACATACATTAACCAACTGGTTGTCCACACTTGAACACACGGCCTGGCAAATCAAGGGAACCGCATGCGTACGAGATCGGGTTCATGTGTTAATGAGTGCCAGAGCCTGTCTGTGACTTACTAATTAGATTGTGTAGAGGTATGTGTGCAAACAGAACGGTGTGCAAATGTGTGTTTTTCAATCACGCCATGACTTTTAAAGAGGAGCCTTTGACAGGCGATACCATGAACACAGGTTGGTGTAGATATAAAAGTGTTTGAGATATGCCCGCTTACAGTTTTGAGAATGTTTTCTCGTGTATTTTTTCATCTGAACACACGAGCCAAGAAGAAGAAAGAGGAGTGTGACCAAGAGATAAATTCATTCTCGCTCTCTGTCTTTCCGCTATGATAATCCTCCTCTCCGTGCCTGTTTGCTGCTCCATACTCCTAATTAACCTCAGTGTCGCCGAAAACAGTTCAAAACTCACACACATGCTCACTGTGACAAGCACACGCCACATTGTGGAATAATTGTTGTAGGCTTAATTTTTGATTGAAGTCTTGTTATAATTGGTGGTAAGGCTGATTGCTATATCAGTTTATAACTGATACCAGTTTAAAAGAGATTCATACTAATAAAATTGACCAGTGTGATTTAGTATGTTCAAATAGGTAAATCTCAACAGTATTATTTATTTACAGGCTGATTAAACAGTGAATTTAAGGATTCTGAATGATCAAATTAGCTAAACGGGCAAAAGAAAACCAAAAAGTCCAAATGAATATAAAATATAAAAATCGAAGCAACCAAAGACGAGGTCGTTTGAGAAGTCATGAAAGCTGTATTCAAAAAGTATTGCCAGCTTTAGCGAAGTCAAAATGGAATTTGTCCTCAGGTCTGTAGAATGGCATGAAGTCTAAATTCTTCAGCTATTTATTTAGTACTTGTCTAGACACATAGTATGTTCAGTAGGAAAAAATGGTTGCAATATTAACTTGTCCTTAGGCTACAGTTGCTAGTTAAGTTCCCCACCCTGGAAACAATCAAGAGTCCTTTGGCACGACTTCTAACGCAACATTAGTTTCGTCTGAGATTTGTATGAACTGAAAGCTGTTCTCCACAAAAGTGTCTGCTGCTAATGTTTATTTCCCAAACTTTGAACAATATTTTACAGCCATCGTAATATTTGCTGAATAAACAAAGTCAGTTAAACAAATTATTACTAGTAGTTAAAGTAGTTAAAGGCATCTGTTGAGGCACCTGTTGTCTTGATATTGCCACCAATACGCTTTAGGCATGCACTGATCATCAATATTAATGGACAATTCCAAATTTTTAACTGCCAAAACAGTTTTTGGTTTACTTTTGAGACCTTTTTTATTGCCCACTGTATACAAAAACTCTGATTTTGACAGAATCCAATCATGAATATTTAAAAATCTAAATCATGATGAATTTTTTTCAGCCCAGTGAGACATTGGCTGTGCCCGAATGCTGCCTACTGGTAAAGAGTTATTATGGCAGTTTCTGAAATGGAGCAGACTCTATCTGTCTGTCGACTTGTCTATAAAGCTGTATGTCTGGATCTGAGTAGCGTCTTACAGCTGTGCGTGTGTGCTGCTTTGTGGTCGCGCGAGTGTGTTTGTCTCTGTGTGTGGGTGTGTGGGGAAGTCGATCCCTCTGGGCTCGGTGATGATGAAGATAATGAGGATGAGTACCTGCTGAAGCTCCTGCGTGTTGAGTGTGGGAGAATGCAAGCATTCAGGCACATGTGTGCCTCTTTGTAAGTCTGTGTTTGCGTAGGGATAGAGGATGTTTCAGCTCCTGAGTGTGCTTGTGTGTGTGTGTGCGCGTGTGTGTGTGTGTGGGGAGACAGAGAGCTGTTGGAAGTTCCCAGAAGTCCCTCAGTGCCTCCCTGGTGTGATTGATCTAAACCTCTCTCTCTTTCGCGCTCTCTCTGTTGCACTTCTACAACTCTATTTACATTGTGACTCATAAGACTACACACACATACATTTGCGTAGGCATACATATATGAATTTTTCACAAGTGTGCGAATAGAGGATGATTCAAAGATGCTGTATGTGTTTATGCAAACAGACAAGAATGCACATGCACTCGTTCTTTTAACTACAATGCAAATGATTTAAAAACACACTGCATAAGGGGCCCAGGGATGCTTTAAACACTACACAAACACACACACACTCTTATGTTAGTTTATCATAATATTTAGTAATAAAAAACTAACACATATATTGTAATTTATGGATGGAAATGTCATGCAGATTTGGAATTTTTATTATAAGTATACAGGCCAAATTTTCCAAGGCAAAAAGTCAGTCTTCCAGGACACTTGTCCAGGGAATGTGCTTTTCTAAATGTGTAAACACGATATAACTGGAACATGTCATTTGTATCAATAGATATTCAGCGAAACAGTGCTAAAAATAGCTTTAGTGTTCATCTGAGCTGGTTTTCATCTGACTCATCTACAGGATGGACCTTCTGCCTCTCACTTCAGCTGGAGTGTGTTATCTACACACCCGTACTGTAGCCTCCCTTGTTGTAGTTCAGTCTCTGCCACTGCAACAGTTCAACGAAAGCCGCACTCACTACTCTTGGAAACTTTTCTGTGAAGATGGCCCAAAGCCCACCTGATAAAAGAGTGAATGGATGCCAGAACGAAAAAATGAACGGACCAGAACGAAGGGGAGATGAATAAGAAAATGCCTCTGGAATGTATGACTCAATAGCTTTGGAAGCAGGCCTGCACTGGTCAGGAAGTGGGCTATAAAAGCGACTCCTTCATTCTATGTTTTTTATTTTGGGTTTCATTCTTTCTGTCTCACTCCCTCCCTCCTTCCTTTCCACACTCTCTCCATCTCACCTCCCCTTTGCTTCCACCCAGGATGGGGTCCCAACTCCTGGATAACTTCATCTGGCCTGCTTTGAACAGCGGACTCATCCTTCAGTCCCCTCCCTCTCTCTTTATCTCTGTTTATTCTAAAACTAATGCGCTTCCTTCGCTTGACCCTCTACTTCTGCTCTCGGCCTTCCTCCATCCATCTTTCTTCTGAACATGTTTGTGCTATTCTTTCATTTCGCATTCATCCCTTCTCCCTCTTTCGCCCGTCCTCCCTCCCCCCACCTCTTCTTCTTCGCCTTTTTTTTTTTTTGCGACGTGGCTGCGCACTGCAGGATGACTTCATCTAGTCTAATTTCTGGCCTGTAATAAGCTCTAAATGGCAAAGCTGCCAGGGTCTGTAGAAGAATTAATAAGAGCCAATAAAGAGTGCCTGTGGGGGCAGTGGGCTGTCTTTAAGTAAACATTATGACTCCTCCAGGGGATTGCATAGAGGGAGTTTAAGGGGGTTGAGAGGTTCCAAGCTTTGGCTTGATGAATCGTCCTGAAACTGTGGGACGGGTAATTTTCTCCCCGTTTTTGCTCCAATGGGGCCAGTAGGGCCTCTCCATTTCATCTGTCTGGTTGGATAAGTATGCAAACACATGTGTGTTGAGCATTCTTATGAATGTTGCTTATGTATGTTACTGTGTAGTTATGAATCTCTCTCTCTGACACTTTTTTTAGAATGTTCTCAGAGAAAGAGAGAGAGAGAGAGAAAAGCAACAGTTTTAAAGTCCATAATTAATGGAACAAAGCTATTACTGTTTAATAGGATAACAATTTCATACTAAGTTTTTGTAAGAAAGATGAAATATGGAAAATGGTCCACACAGCTGGGTTTCTATGGCACTCAGTCAGAAAGCCAAAAAACTGCCAGTCAAAAAAGATTTTTAGAAAAACTTAACAGATGCACTGACAAACACAGGTTATTAAATGATACCTGGCTTGGATATTTGGTTCTAAAAAAAAACGGTATTAAATATGTGGAGGCTCTTTATTTATAGACTTCACCATAACTAGAATGGTATCCTGTTGTAACTAACACCATGGTATTAGCAGCAAAACATTTAAATTCTGTAAGTCATAAGGGAAGGCCTCCATGAATAATTAATCAGTGTTGGAAATCCCACAGGTGCTTAATCAATTTTACATCTGACGAGACTGGAGGGCATCTCCCCGACATCCTTGATATGTTCCTCGCTTTATTCTTGAATATTTATTTTCATGTGACAAAGAATGTCACCCTGTCTCTACTGGCTTGACTTCTTTCCATAATGCTTCCTGGTGTGGCGTCTTCTACAGGTACGCAGACACACCTGGCCATCGGCATCATATACAAAAATGTAACTTAGGCTGCACTGTCTTCCTTCCTTTCCTTCATGAATCAGTTCTGGGCCCATTGTAGGTGCTTTCACCAGTAAAATAAAAAAATATAGCATGGGCACTCTGTCCAGTCTGACACCACGCCACCCATACACAGCACGCTGCCTTGCACTCTGTCTTGGGATACTGATTCTTCACCAACTGCTTCTGTAGCATCTTTGAGAAATATAAAAATATTGAATAGATTTCATTAAAGAACATATCCATGCATATGCTGAAGATGTCTAGTAATAAATTGTTTTCACAAAGTTAAGGTTGCCCTTAACTTTTAGCCTCTAGCTCGGTTTGAAATCTTTCACAAGAAAAGCCTTATTTCAGATTACTATACCAGGGAGGAAAGATGAACCAGAGGCTGTGACATTACTGTGGTGTCCAGCACCTGTTGGGTCCCTTTGATCGAATGCTTTTGACAACTAGAGGTACTCCAAGCCTCTGGAGAGATGAGCAGGGGACCCCCTATTTGAACCACACTAGGCCTGCCACAAGCCGGTGCTTGATCCCAGTCAGTGCAAACAGTGTGCTGGTGTTTATGTGTGCGTGTGGGGGAGAGAGAGTGAAAGAGAGAGAGCGAGAGAGAGAGAGAGAGAGAGAGAAAGAGAGAGAGAGAGAGAGAGAGAGAGTTTTGAGCAGCAAAGGAATTCCTCCCTTCACTCATCAGCTCCCTGGGGTTCCCTTGCACACGCTACATACACCGGAGAGGCACACACACACACACACATATATTAGCACAGGCCTCCATCTCCCTTTGGATTTTTCAGACGTCTGTCACATGGACTTGAATAGAGAGATTGACATGTTCATGTGCAAGGCAACCATAGTCTTGTGCATTCCAGAGTTCAATCCAACACCTTGACCTGATCTGAATCTGGGGAGATTCTTCAG
The DNA here is from genome assembly GCA_037577295.1 of Ladigesia roloffi. Classification (NCBI taxonomy): domain Eukaryota; kingdom Metazoa; phylum Chordata; class Actinopteri; order Characiformes; family Alestidae; genus Ladigesia; species Ladigesia roloffi. The sequence goes on from JBBKCR010000001.1 coordinate 6,054,647, forward strand.
TGTAGGTCAGCCTGCATATCAATCTGCAAAACTGAAATGTAACTTTATCAGCTAATCTCTAGTCCATGATCAAGTGAGCATTTTTATGTGCAAAACATCAGGGAAAAAATGTTTCCCACTGAAAATAGTCAGAAACAGCTCGGTTTCCTATATGCTTATATGCTGACATTTCTGCTGGATAGCTCGTAGTATTAATTAGCATCTAATGGCAATGATGCATTATAAAACCACTGGTATAGATTGCACATATCCTTTGAACAATGCCACCATTTTTAACACTTGTTAAGTAGACAAGCAAGCTCTTCTCAAGACTTGTAAACACCAGAATGTGAAATAATTAGAGTATTTGTGAAATAATTTGTGAAGTAATAATCAACTCTTTGTGAAAGTGGTCAAATAAAGTTAACATCAGTCAGTGAGCCCCTACAGAACTGTGGAAATGTATTTTGAGCAGGAAGCATGGCAGCATCTTCAATGTTCAGTGTTCAATGTATGAATAATGTACCCATACAATTTGTTTAAGACATCCTGTACATAAACATATTTTTCAATCCCATGCTATTAAGAATGATACTATTTAAACATTTCAGAGCTTTAGTGCTGTATCCTTGACTCGCCATCTCTGTGAGGTCTGCATGTTTGTCTGCAGTTTCATTTACTAAAACCATGAGCTAATATAAGCTTTGTGTAGAACTTTGTTAACTGCATAAATCAGCTCTTGCATCAGCTTGTTCTACATAATTTCAAAAAGACTTAGTTATGTGGTTTCTGACTCTGCATGGCACACTGTTAGCTTTAAAAAAAGTCAATTTCAAAGGTAAGGGTCATTTACCTATGCAATTCCAAATCATTATTACTGCTAAAACCTTGCATACACTTTGCCCACTTCAGTGTAAAGAGTTCAAGTTGTATCTTTCTTCTTCCACTTTTATTCTGAGAATAAAAAGCACTCAGCGTCTCAGACTGCAAACAAGTTGCATTTGGGGCATTTGTGAGTGTGGCATACAACTCCGGGGGGAAAAAAAACAACAAAACCTTATCGTTCAGTGCTTTACGTCTCCTCTCCCCTCTCTGCCCCTCCTTATGAACTGGCTTATGTAGCAACTCAAGGCAGAACAAACAGGCAAACAACAGCGCTAATAAGCCAAGGAGCCGGAGCTCGCTAGAGGTTTCTTATTGTCATGCTGCTTTCCTTCCTCTCTTATCTACCGAGCAGCGGGCGCTAAAGAGGGGCTGTGTAAGCATTAAGATTACATCGTTGCGCGTTTGTTACCCAGGAATGCAAGACGCGCTGCGCTCATTCTGTGGTGAAAGCGCTCCGCCGTCCCTTTCTACCCCGCATTAAACAGCATCTCTGCTCCACAGAGAGAGAACGAGGGAAGAGCGATGCAAAGAGGGGAAAGGGGAAGAAAAAGAGAGAGAGTTAATCTTATTATTGCCCCACAAGGCACTCACCGGTGGGACGGCAATGCCTGCATCATTTGTCCTTGAAACATCCACCTCACTCCCCAGTGCCTCCTCCTCACTCGCATCAAAACTGATTTATACTTTATGTATATGCATGTAGTTCAGTAAGTCGTCCCTTAGCTTGGATCACGGATCTGCTTAGTTGCTAAGACTATAATAAATACAGTTTCTATATCACCTGGCATGTTAGTTGAACTATTTACAAATGTTTTCTCAGGGCAACCCAATACAAACATTACAAATACAAATATTCATAATATCAAAAACAAATATTCATATTCATCCAATACTTGGCTGGGCTAATCATTCCTAAAGTTAAATCAGGTGAGCTCGATGTGCAGTCAAATTAATATTGCAGCTTATGCAGTGAATGGGGATTTGTTGATCAGGAAAATACAGCTAGTGAGTTGGGTAAGAATGAAACAAAATAGCATGTGTTAAAATATTTTGACAGTGGATAGTGTTGAAAACTGATTGCCCTGTCGGATTTTTTAAATCATTTTCTGTACATTTCAACTAAGTACATGTAACGTTGTTTAAGCTTTTTGTTTCCTCTGTGAAATATTGAAAAAGCTGAGACTTTTCCCAGGATTTAATCAGTTTTAGCTTTAATACTGTCCCTGCTTCTCCTTTTAACATATCATGCTTGGATGTTATCAGACACCTGTTTGGGCCTAATGATGCACATATTCATAGATTTGTAGTTTAGGTTTAAGAAGATGTTTTCTATTGGTAGCTTACATTTATATACTTCTCAGTCTCTGCTCTCTGTATCTCCTTTTCTATCCCTAACTTATGCCATCGTTCCTCGAGGTCTTCCAACTGCTCTTTCTCTCACCATTCATCTTACCCCTTTTAGTTCTTGGGGGGTTTTTTTTCGTTTTTTTTTTCGTTCTTCTCCCAGGTTCTCGAGATCTCTTTGGTGAGATGCAGTGGTGTTGATAGGTGTCAGATAAAGGATTTGGGAATGGGCTGATGTAATGATGATGAATGCAGTGCTGTTTGCCTCCTTTCTCCAGAGGGAGCTTGGAGAACAGAGCCTTGTTGTAAAACGAACCCAAAACATTGTATCCTCAGGCTCACTCTGAGACATTGCCCAGGAACCCCTGATCCAGTGCTTGACCCTTAGACCCCATGCACATATTAAATTAATCACTGCGGTCTCTGTTCATATATGCCAAGTAGGCTAATGTCCTTCATTAAAACATAAAGCACAGTTACTCACACCAGGCTCCCAGCACAGGATTTTTTTTGATCCTCAACCAAATTCCGGCACGCTTTCCATTCCTAAATCAAAACCCAAATATAGACTGGAAACAGAATGTCTGTGCTTGGGTAATCTCACAAAATAAACCCACATGCCAAAATCCTAAATTTCAGCATAGATGTTTTTGATAATGTGGTCAAAACTGCAGCAATAAATGGACCCTTGTTAAGAGGAATGAAAGAAAGAATTACAAACACCCTCATGTTTAATGAATGGATGCCTTAAAAAAACATTTTCATATTTTTATCGCAGCATGTTAAACAGTCAAAACTTTATTCTGTTGTTTGACTTTGATGTCCCATTTGCCACTGACTTTCAACTCCTTGCTTTTGTCACCAGAGCGTATAATTTATGTTAAATTGATTTGCCTAATGTGCTTAAAATAAGAATCTTTTTTTCTTGGGAGCAGTCTGAATTGTGGTATTTTAAACCTGGTTAATCGCCTCTCTTTCTGTGAGTGAGGATTACGGGCCGGCACACATAAAGAGAACACCCTTCCTCTCTCTCACCGTTAATTGGGTGTGGGACTCCGTCAGAGTGAGGAATAAACATTAATATAAAAAATTTACATTTATTTTGGGCAGCAGCAACCACAAAACAGAGGTTTTAAGCGCAGTCTATTGTGTGCAGCTTAGTGGTATTTGAATAGCAGGCTATTGTTCCACTGACTCATTTAAGAGCCATAAGCGTGTCTCCTCTGTTCTCCTCACTTCTTACTGTACAGGCCTTAATGAATGTTGTGTCTTCATCGGCCTACACACTCAAGTACACCTGAACTTATTTTCAGGCTCTTTTAGGGACAAGGAGGAATCAGACAGTTTAAAATTGTAGGTATCAAAAAATATCAGTTTAATTCCTAAATGTGTCACTCTTTTCACTTTGGAACAAGCAGAGACGATCAAAAGTATGGACTATACATTTTCAACTGCAAGTATTTTATTTGGATGTATTGTTTTAATAGTTAATGCTATGAAGCATTCTTTTTTCACATTTTTGTCACAGTTAGAACTTTGCCATCAATTTGGTGGAAGTGCAAGACTAAGTGTGAATGTCATTTATCGCACAAAGGACTGTGTGAACAATCGTGTAATAGTCAAATTATATTAGTGGTCAATCAGCAGCAGTCATAAAGTTTCTCAAAGTTTTTCCTCCTTGTTTTTAGGTGTGGGTGTGGGTGTGGGAACAATGAACTCAACAACCATTTCGAAAAAATGAAGACAAACGAATGTCAGGTTGGCCTCTAGGAGGCGCATTACTCTAGCTCACCACAGCATCAGCTATTAAACAAGATCAGTGCAAAAATCTACCACTTTGCAAGCCAATATATTTGGGGACTCTTACTTTACACACTTTCACATCTGTCATCGCTGCTTTTTGTGGATGCACACTAGGCTTGTTCGGTATCCAAATTTTGATACCGTCATACCGCATCCCTATTTTACCGTGGTATATCGTA
>JBBKCR010000001.1:6068059-6081761 GCA_037577295.1 Ladigesia roloffi
CTTCTCCATTTGTCGTTGTTCCTCTTGTGGGGGTGAAATATTGAATGGATACAGATGATATATAGTGTGTGTGTGTGTGTGTGTGTGTGTGTGTGTGTGTGTGTGTGTGAGGGGTAGCACTCGGTAGCCGCAGTGTGTGTGAGGATCATTGCTCATGGCCGTGTCAGCACAGTGGCAGACGTGTGATCAGTCTTATTAATGAAATCATTGATCACTTGATGCGGCTCATAATCAACTGTTTCTACACTCCTCATTCCCCTCAAACATACTCCCTCTCTCTCTCTCTCTCTCTCTCTCACACACACACACACACACACACACACGCACACACAAACGCACACTCTTATCCCATCACTTTCTTCACTTAGGCTCTTTCTTTTTTTTGCTCTACCGCACTTTCTCCCTCTGTCCCTCTCTCAGTTTCTCTCTCTTTCCTTCTCTCTTTTGCATGAGGAACCTCTTGTTCCTGGCTTTGATATGAAATGGACTATTAGAAATAAAAGTGAAAAAAAAGAGTTCTTTGGATACAACCCTCTTCACTACAAGGGTTTTATGTGGTATTGAAAAAGGATTTTGACTTAAAACAGTACTGGAACCCTTTGTGCTGCTATATAAAAAAGGTTCTTTAGACAGCTGAAGGCCATTACCAGTTTATATGAGCTGAACGCCAGTGTAATGTTATCTCTCTCTATGTTGACGTGCAAAAGACTTTTAGACTCTTAGTGTCAATAGGTGGAAAATTGGATTGATTTTCTGCATCATGATGTAAAAACAGTGTCATGAACTTAAAGTGTGCACACACACACACAAGTGCATGCAGACAAACAAAAACAAACAAATGGTAAGATAAAGCATGGGACACTGCTAGGCTCAGGCTGATGGGAGAAGTTTCTTCTTGGGAGATGTTTCTAGTTTCCTACAGAAATGTGCATCCAGTGTTCTCCAACCAGTTTGTCAAGTCTTTAGTCTTTGGGATTTAAATGCAGTTTCAGTCTTGAGTCTAAAGTTGAGTTGTGTTTCAGTATTGGTTTAGTGTGTAGGTGTTGCCTTGGCCAAAAGTAAAGTAAAGCCCTACTAAAGGCCTGTCAGATTCAGCACAGCTTCAGATAGCAAACCCTTCATTACAGAGAAAAATAGAAGGAAACAGCTGGTTAGTCTGTTGTTTGAATGGCAATATAACTTCCTGTTGTTTGTGATCTGTCATTTATTAAGAATGCAGCTAGATTTGTTAAAGAAGTAATTGTCTGAGTTAGCATGCTTGCTATCCAAACATGCTAGTCAGTCATTTGATTTCAATTTACCTTAACTTCCTTTACCACCACATGGTGCTTCGTTCTCTCCATCAGATTGAAGGTTCCTTAAGAAGTTAAAGGCTGCGCTGCAGTCTAAGTCGCTGTCTCTGTTATTACTTGTACACAGCTTTTTTATATCGGAATATCCTGAAAGGTAAGGAGCATCGCTAATTATGCTAGTCTTTAAAGAAGTCACTCAGTTGAACTCAGTACTTTGTTGTAGCGATAACTCACAGAAACAAAAACATAGTAATAGCTTGAATTTATGATTTTACACTAAAAGCAAGAGTTTGTGTGTTTCTACTACATTAAACTCCTACCATACAGCATTGCCCCTTTTTACTCCTTAGCACTGGCCTCAACATTTTCATATCGGTTATGCTGTAAACACTACTTCTACTGTCTGCTCTCACCTCTTTTCATCTCTTAATTTCCCTTCTTCCACTCTCTTTTACCACTTCCACCAAACTTTCCCCTTTCAGTTCCTTTCCAGATGCCCTCAGCTATGTGGGCTGCATCAGGAACAATGCAACCCAAATTCTTTAGCACCGTTAGGGTCACGGTCGTGGCTCTTCCAGCCCAGGGGGGTAAACCCTGTCTTTGCCGCCTGTGCCGAGGCTGCCTATATGGGCCTGAGTGCAGCATGTCTCCCCCCGGCTCCTCTGGAGCTCATTTCCTGGAGCAGCAGGGAGACAAGCAGCCGGCTCTTGGAGAGCGTAGCCTTTCTGCTGCCCCAGGACACGGATTTGATCAGGCTCTGCTGGTACTGGGGTGGAGGAGCCCTCAGCAAGCCTGCCCCTGCCCAACACGCAAACATGCACTCACACACACACACATGCACACTTGAATACACTGGGATCCGTAACTCTATCTCAGATGGAGTACTTCCATAGTTTACTACTTACTTTACTTCAAGTAATGTTTTCACACTAAGAAATGTTACTGGAGGTGAGTCCCACTGAAAATGGAATGTTCCTTGCTTTTTAAAATGAGAATCTGAAGTACGTTGTCCATTCAATCATTAGAGTCCTCACAAAGCAAAGAAACAAGAATTCAGCCTCTTTTGAATGAATCCTGGTTGTGATGTCACAGAGGTTTTTTGTTTCAGTCTATTTATTCTGCACTTCTAAACACAAATCTTTTTTGAAAGAGGAGCAGTACAGCATAGAACAGACCAGAACAGAGACCATTTATATATTAATATTAAAAGCACAGAACCAAAACCAATGGGATAAAGGAATTGTAGTAATAACTGTGCATGACCGTTACACGTGGAGATGGAGCCAACCCAGAGCAGAAGCCTCTGCCTGATTGTGGGGAGTTTTTCTTTAGCCTGTTTACAGATTAAGCTTCTCTCCTGGGCATGAACTCTATCATCTCATCTGCAGGTCTTGGGGTTCAGAATGATGTCTCTTTCTCCCTTTTTTCACTTCCCCTCTGTTTTTCATGCACTTTCACCCATCGTCTGGTCACTGCTGGGTCAGGGCTGCGTCACTGAAGCTGAAGAACTGCCCCACAGAGGAGAGAGTGAGAGAGAATGGGTGCAGAGAATAAGAGAAGAGGGGCAACAGTAGTTGATTATCCTGCCAGTCTTGTTTGTTTGGTGGCCAACGCTGACATCTCCCACTGAGAGGAACAAAGTGGAAGTGTCCTGACCCTGCTGGGAGAAATTATTATATTCTGTTCTTCTTCGTCTCTCTGTCTCTTTCTGTCTCTCTGTCATTCTCTCACTTTCTGTCTGTCTGTCTGACTGTCTATCTTTCTAGAAATGTCTCCCTTTATCTATCACTTTCAGATCTGCCTCTTAAGCTACCTTTCGCTCCTTTTTCTCTTCTATTCTGTCTCTCTTTTACTCTCTCATCTATCTCTCCTGCCTTGTTTTCTCAGGCTTTCTTATCTCTTACCGTCTCTTTTGTTTTCTGTCTGTCTTTTTCTCGCTCTCTTACCGCCCCTCTCTCATTTTCTGTCTCATACTCTTCCCCTCTCTTTCACTATTTCTCTTTCTCTCGCTCTCATCTCTTTGTTTCATTTGTGACTCTTCCTCTTCTTGACCAGACTTGTCTTCAGTCATGTTCAGTGATTTTCCCACTTGATTTCTGCACTTTTCTATCCCTCTGTCTCTGTCTATCTCTCTTTCTCTCCCTCTCTCTCTCTCTCTCTCTCTCTCTTTCCTCTTCTCACTGCGGTGCCTCTCACTGGACAAGAAAGCAGCTAAGATCAAAGGTTCTAAAGTATGGCAGTTATTTCTCTTGATTGATTGGAAACAGAAGCCTTTTCCCACACTCTCTTTTCTGTTTCTTGGCTGTAAATACGTAGAGTGTGTGTTAATGTGTGTCTGCACAAATGTGTCTTCACGCACGTGTGCTTGGAAAGCAGTCATTATTGGCCTGCCCTGCGAGGAGAGAGGGTTGCATGGCTGTCTATCAGAGCATCTTCTCCATGTCCGGCAGCAGAGGGAGTGAAAGCTGGCCTGTCTATTTGTTGTCTTCATCGGATAAGAGCTCAGCTTGTGTAATTGCCAGCCCTTCTGCCTCTGCTCGCAGAATCTGGGCAGGGATCGATCCGAGCGAGGCTGGGGCATGCTGAGAACCCAACTCAGAGAGCGGAGTTTGAAAGAAATGTCTCTACAGCAGCCAGTCAGATTATCTGTGATTATACGGAAAGGGCGTACAGTTTGAACCCGGACGAGCTTCTCTTGTTTTTACTAATCAATGCTGTTGTTGTCTGCTCACTCAAGACAGCTCTTCCAAAAACCAGGCAGACTCTCCAGGCACTGTGCATTGATACAAACACCCCTGAGATGTGAAAGTATACTTATGCAATACTACTGAAACAAAAGGTTATTTACCCTAAAACGTGATATTTTTATCACTGTGGCTATTAGAGGTAGGCATTCAGTTTTGGGCTGTAAATGCCAAAACTTTTGCCAGCTACCAAACGTTTTGCATGTACATGATAATTATAAGGACAATCTGAATTAAATAGGACTTTCCATGTTCTATTTTAGATATGAACCTTGTGTGTAACAATTTTAGAGTAACGAGTCCTGGCATAGGGCTGCTGCTGTGTTCCTTTTTTGCTTGGAATTAGTGACGTGTCTAGGTGTTCCCTAAGTCTAGAAGGAATGATGGTTTTTCATTATATTGACCTCATCCATTAGAAATCCAAATGTTGATTCCAGTGAAAGTTCCTAATGATCCTGTGTATTTGGTCCTCTTTCCGTTAAAAACCCAACCATTGGGAGAACTTGTCTGGTTTTATCTACCAAAGAGATAAAATTTCTGTACAGTTTTCTGTGGATGTAAAAAATATATAAAAAGTTGACAGTTACTACAAACTCTGGAAACTGTTGCGGCAGAATTGTTAAAGCCAATTTATCTGTTTTTAAAGGATGACATTTAGTTCCCTTGATGTTTCTAAATGCACACAAACATGGGCAACCATACAGGAACACACACATTCACAAACACACTTACACTTACACACACAGGACGCTCTGTCTCTCTTATGAACAATTTAGCGACCCCATGACTTTATTTCAGTGAGTTGCAGCGAGGCAGAGCAGCCTTTATTATGTCTCCCTCCTCATCAATGCAGCCTTTGTGTGTGCCTGGCCCGGCTTCAGGCCAGCGTGGGTCCTCAGGGGGACGGGGGGGGGGCTCATGTTTCTCTCGTTTCAAAAAAGTAAGAAAGTTACTATGAAAATTCTTTCCTCCGTCTGGGTAACATGAACAGCTGCAAGCTCATACACACGCAATACACATAAACATACGCACCACTCAGGCGTACTCAAGCTTCCATATAAACCCTTTTGCAAACACACTGATGAGTTTTCATTGATGGTTGACAATTAAGTAATCTGTGTATATAGATGATTCCTCACAATGGACTTAGGAGGTTTTGTGTTTTCTGTAATAAAACACTGGAAAAAGTAACTTTCATATCATTCAGTGTTGGTGCAGTTTCACACACTCTATAGTCTATAAACCAGGGTTCACCAACCTTTCTGAAACATAGAGCTAAATCATGGGCAATGTGCAATATGGCTACCAGTTTCATATACTAGTACAGAGTTTACCTAAACTTCATGTGTAATAAACATGTTTAAATACATTTTTTTAGATTTTATCATTTTCAAACAGATATAAATGCAAATGCGATTAAAAAAGAATTGCAACAGGATAAAATTAAATGTTATACGTTGCTCACTGGAAAGTTGTGCTATATTTTGGACCGGTCCGTGGGCTACTCATGTGGTCCTTGGGGGCACCCTGGTGCCCGTGGGCACCACGTTGGTGACCCCTGCTATAAACTATATAGACAAAAGTATTGGGATGCTTAACTTTTACACCAACTTCAAAGACACTGCATTCAAAAACATAGACTTTCATGTGGAGTCGGTCCCCACATTGTTGCTATAAAAGCTACACTACTCTTGGAAGGCCTTTCTCAAGATTTGGGAGAGTTTCTGTGGGAATTTGTGCCCATTTCCATTCCAATTCATCCCAAAGGTCTTAGATAGGTTTGAGGTCAGGGCTCCATCCGGGGCCAGTCATGTTCTTCCACACTGAACTCATCCAGCCCTTTCTTTATGAAGCTTTCTTTGTGCAAGTTGGCACAGTCATGCTGGAATAGAAAAGGTTTTTCTCCAAAGTGTATCCACAAATGTGGAAGCGTGGCGTTGTCCAAAATATTTTGGTCTGCTGAACCTGAGTAGTAACCATTGGTAAGACAGTCGTTTCAGTGTTTATATTGGCTGATATTAGGTTTTGAAAATTGAAAATTATGGAAGAAGACTAATAATTGTTATTAGTCTACTGGAGAACACTAATTATTACTAATTATAATCCTCATTTATCATCTTAGGTAGATATGTTTGTTCAGCCAGCATCTGCTCATTAGCACAATGATCATAAACTTTCCATGATGCCACTCGGCTCCACAGCAATCTGTCTGAGATTGCATGAGAAAGGTGGTATGACATTATGTCCTGCACAGTCACATGTGTGTGTGTTCTCCAGGCATTAGGCTTTAGAGAGGTCTCTCAAGAATTATATTAAATGTCCTGTATTTTGTGGCCTGATCTAAGATTTTAATGATACAATGTTCCATCTTTTTCTTTTTACGTCCTTCCCTGACTGTGACTTGTCCCCAAATTGAGTTCATTCATATTAGGGACTTCACTGGGTCCTGATTAGCCATAATTTCCATGACTTGAATGATAACAAACGTAGAGGGACTTTTTCATAGCTTATGGCTTGTTTTGCAGTACTTGATTGAAACTTATCTTGGTATTCTGTAGTCTGAATTACTTGACATGATCAACAGGTTCTTCTAAAAGAGAATGCATTCAGTAAAATACTTTATGTGGACAAATGTATTAGGACACCTGACCATCACACCAAAAGGGATTAGTTGTGTAATGGTCAAATACATAGACTTGGAATTGTTTCCCCCTTTTCAGCTATAACAGCTTCTGCTCTTCTTGGAAGGCTTTAAACATGATTTTGGTGTTTCTGTGGGAAATTTGTGCTCATTTATTCTGTGGGGCATTTATGAGGTCAGGCACTAATGTCGGATGAGAAGGTCTGGCTCACAATCTCTGTTCCAGTAGATCCCAAAGGTGTTGGATGGGGTTCTGATTCTGATTCTTACTGAGATCAGGACTCTGTGTGGGCCAGTCAAGTTCTTCCACACTGAGCTTATACAGCCATGTCTTTATGGAGCTAGCTTTTTTTAATGGGACATGGCATGGCGTTGTCCAAAATGTCTTGGTATACTGAAACATTAAGATTGTCTGTCACTGGTTGTAAGGGGCCTAGTCCAAACCTTGAAAGGGTCCCCAGGAATGGAAGTGACAAGTGCTGTAATATAGTCATGTTGAGATCACTTGAAATCTGTCTGGCTTAAAAGTAGAAGGCCCTTGATCTAGTGTGGGGCCCTTGTAGTATAGAGCAAGGATGTAGTTTATGCTTACTGGTGGATCAGTACTATGCTGACTGCTGCAGAGGAACAACACAGACTTTAAAGTCAGCTGTATCGAAATGGGAGGGGGGTTCAATAGGTTTTAAAATGAAAGCTGACCAAATTTTATGCACAGGATCAGTATTGCATTCAGGGCTAATTGCAACATGCTTCATTCACACAGTCAAAATGTCCTTACTACTTACACTCAGTTCCAACACAATAATAGTTATCAGATGTGATGTTCTTTGCTTTGACAAAGACGTTCATAAAGACTGCAGCTCTCTTCACGTGACGGCTTTCGTCTTCTTCCCTCAAATCCTTTTTTGCATAACTTGGCAAATTAGCCACATATGGAGTCCGTTGGGACAGTGCGGTGACTTGGCATTTTTTCTTTGCTGGAAAAAGTGTCGTGTTATTTTTATGGTTTTGGACTTGTGGTTTGGAATCCTGATTGTCATGTAATTTTTATGAGCTTTGGCTTGTAGTTTGGAACTACCTGGCCTGAGAAAGGGGTTGTATGTCTGCATAGGGGCTGTATGGAAATGGTAAGCATTAACATCTGTGGCTTCAAAGAGCTTAGGCATGTTAGATGGCCAACCCCAGACTCCGCCTACAATACAGACTTTACACTGAAATGATCTGCAGCTGCAAATGACCTCTAGTTTTAACTCTGGACCCATGGTTTTTCCAGTGGTTCGATCCTCTATTTTATATTTTATATTTATTCTATTTTAGAGTTGTAAAAACTTAAACCTGGCAACTTTATTTGCATACAACCTATATGTAAATGTAATCTGCAATATGTTGCCTTTTATCCTCATATTCTTTCTTATTCTTTGGGGGAAAAAAACACTTTGTTTTGTGTGATATTAAGTTAATTGTGAATGACTGGTTTTACAGGGCACACTTAAGGAAAAGCCTGCAGTGATGCTTGCAGAAACATTATGTTTCTAATTTGTCCTAAAACTTCAGCCAGCTTTGGCAAGGTTTAATCTCACTGTACCCCTCTGTTCCATATTTTTGCACCTCACCCTTCCTCCACCCCATTCAACACAGCTTCCAAGCACCACTCTCAGTCCTACAACAAAGAAAACAATTAAAACCTTTATTAAACTCCGATTGTAAGAGTTCTGTGTAATTTAGGCGGGAACTCTCATTTAGTTCACCTTTCATGCTGGCTTTTATTGCTTTTATTTCAGACAAATTTAATGTAATATCAGGTGCTTCTGACATGTACATGCTTACTGTTTAGTAGAAGTTTTAGTTAATTCATTAATACTTAATTTGACACAGCAGGACTGTTTTGTAGCATGGTAGCACAATCAAAAACAAGAAGCAAAAAAAGCATTAAATATGACAAAATAATGAATGTAATACTACATTATGTCTTAAGTTAAACAAAAGGGGTCATTGTGGAATTTCCTCCTTGACTGGAGTAGAAATGAAAGGTGTTATCTTCTAGATAAGTCATCCCACCAGTGTCATGACATGCCCACAAACAGGCCGAGCCAAACTTCCCCATATTCCCCCAGTGCACTGGCAATACTGCAGGCCTGAAATCTCACCCGCGCAGGAACAAACGCAGCGAGACGGCCCTCCACTCCGAACAGCGACATTTCGCCGTCATTGATAAAGTGCTTAGCGGCGAGCAAATTAATGAATCTGGCCTGACTGAGAGGGAATTTTTTGCACGGGGGGAGGGGGAAAGGGACGAAATGAGAGGGAGGGAGAGAGCGAGGGAGCTGGAAGACGGGGGAGGGGGGTGATGGAGCAGTAATCCCGTTCCGGCTAAACGGCTGATCCTTCTCATTCTTTAGATATCAAATGTCAGAAGTTAAATTAGCCTGCTAGCCCCTGATAGCGGTTAACATGCTTTTAAAAGGGGAGAGGAGGAGAGGCAAGGGGAGGGGGCTAGCGAATTCCAGCCCCCATGGGATGGCAGGCAGGTGCCTTTGAAGTGTCTAATTATCCTTCACTCCATAAGTACCGGCTAACTGTCTTAATAGGCCTCTCCTTGCTGTGCCCGACTGGCTAGCATGGATTTACCCTAAGTGTAGAAGCACGAAGCGAAGAATCTATGAAAGCAGTGCAGTCGCAGAGTTTGATTTTGTCTTAACCTCTTTTAAAGTCTTGCAAACTGTTTGCATTGAAATGACAAATTGACATTCTGGATCGTCCCTGACACTTAAAGTCTTTCGGTTTTCAAAGGGTGCGAAAAAACAATGAAGCGATGGATGCTGGGACTGGGTCTTCTGTGTTTGTTTCCTGGCCCGCTTCTGGTGCAGTTGGCTCTAATTGGAGAGCCCCAGGCTTGGCCTTGGCTGGTGCAGAGTGAGGGGTGGGACGTGCTAACGGTCAAACACAGCAGAAAGCTGGAACATGCAGAACTAACGGACCATTAGAGCACTGGTATCATAGCCAACCTCAGTTCCCTTGGAAAAAAAGAGATGTACATAAAGTCTCTAACCAAATAAACACTGGGGATCCAAAAGCATGCCCAAATTGAATTCAGCAAAATTTCTGGAGCCTTTCGAATTAATGTCCAGATCGGAAAAATAAAGTGCTCCAAAATGAACCACAAATAAAGAGTATTTTGAAAGGTAATTTAGACACCATATGGTCAGATCAAAGACCAGCAAGCAGGAAACTACATCCATATCTGCTGTACGTGGGGTTAAGGGCCATAACGGTATTCACCTATATCACCTGACCCTTTTCTGTCAAAAGCTTACCTGGGTTGCCTTAATGCCTACTAACACCAATCACACCCCATTATGCCTTCTGATCTGGCCCAGCCAAATGCTCTAACAAGGTCTGATGGGAGTGGAGGAGTAATTCGAGCGATGGCGGAGAAAAGCCAAACTCTGAATAGGCCAAATGCACCATTGTCCACCTCAGAGAGGTACTTTCACCCACACGCGCCACTCTTCCACAATCATCTGCTCTTGATGGAACGCGTGTGAGTGTTGAGGCTGTTCTCAGAGAATGCTCTTCCTCTGGAGGGGTGTGGGGTAGGGGAGGAAGAATGGATGGGGGGAGCCTTGTGAAGCTCTTAAGCCCTTTTTCAGTCAAGCTGATTTGAAGGGAGTAAGGAGAAGAGGAAGGAGTTTCACTTTGGCTTTGATTCTTCCCGCCCGGACCCCTGGGGCAGCTGGATAGGAAGTCAGAGACACCGAGGGCCTGCCTGCTGGGGTCCCTTAGGAAGGCTAGCAGCAAAGTAATGAACCAGGGGCCCTCCACTCCAGAACTAGGGGGTTGGGATGCAACTTCATCATATTTAGTTGTGTGGGACCTGTCACATTCACACAGATGCATATTAAGAAGAGCAGGAGTGAGGGTTGTTTGGGAAATCAAAACCAAACCTTTGACATTAAGAGTGTTCCAAATGGGCTTTGGAGCCCTCCTGGCCCACAAACAACCTCTCACTCTAATTACCCCGCACATCACTCATACACCACTTTGTTTGAATAATGCCTTACAAATGACTTTCCTGCAACTACCATTTTAGCCTGCACCTAATTTGTAGAGACATGAAAGTAAGGACATGCTTCAAAGTACTTTACATGTGTCTTTTTTGAGATGTACAAATTGTTTTATTGTTTTGAAATGGAAGAAAAAAAGAAATATTGGGCAAAATATGGTGACACATACTGATCTTTTAGAGTGGTAAAAAGAGAAAAAATTAAATTAACCCAATACCATTATGAAGGTAGAGTAGAAAGCAACAATGTACCCATCAACATCGCCCATTAGATGTCATTAAGACATGGATGTAACTTAACAAGTCTGCCCAAATTGCCTGACAAGTCAGCCTCTTGTTATAAATGTATATCACTTGTGGAAAGAACTATATTAACTTAAATAAAAACAGCTCCACCAGGTTGTATTTTGACTTTAGAAAACTAAAACAAGGAGTGTTCCTGAAATGTGTGAAGAACCATAAGTTTTGAAGAAACTTGTGAAGAAATATAAGTTGAAAGCAATTGTTTTTTATTAGCGAGCTTCTTGAGATATTGGCTATACTCTGGACAAGCATGGTCCAGAGTAATATAAAGCAGATATAAGGGAAGATTCTGCCTCAGCCCAACACCAATAATTTTGTTTCCAGACGTGTGTTCTCATTACGAGATCTTGTCTGGCCCTATGAGACAGGGGAGGAAGTGTGGTGCAGTATCGAAAACCTGCTTAGGTACCCAACTTGGAAAAAATGTGAAAATACAACACTTTAAAACCCTGATCAGAAATGACTAAAAGTGACACAGCCATCCCACAAGGGCTTTAAGGATTGAAAGATTATCCTTATTTCAGCCAGACTAGACTTAAAGTGTGAGTTACAAGCAGGATGTACTGTAACCTGCTTGGGCAGAACTGAGATCCTACGGTACATGAAGGTTTATTCACCTCCTCATAGCAGCAAGCTGAACCCATCTATGAGCCTGCGCTGGTTGAGTATTAAGCCTGCCCTGGTGTGGGTTAAAGAATGGATCTTGGCGAACTTCTTCTCCTCTTCTTCACAGCCAAGAAGTGATAGAATACCCCACACAATCGCAATAATCCCCTTGCTCTTCTCTGGATTCCGTACGCCGTCAGTGGTTGGTGGAGATTCCGGGCCCCCTCCCATCCTCGCACTCTCTCTTGCTGCTCTGTCTCTTCCCTCCCCTTCCCCCTTCTAGCACTCGCTAATCGTGAGCGATTCCCTCTGCGTTTGGCGCAGGTGCCAGGTTTCTGAATCAGGTAGCGGTAAGCCTCTCGAAGAGGTAGCCCTATTAAACCCCTGCCAACTGCAGGCATTTCTGCATCGCCACCTCATTGTTAATTGGGGAAGTCGCAAGCCTCTCCCTCAAGTTGATTTGCAAGAGAAAAGGGGAGGAAAAATAGAGGAGGCAGGGGGAGAGGGAGAGATTATTTCACCAGAGGAGAGGCACTTTGAAGCAGTGTTTTGTGTTCTCTGTGTACTCCTTCGTTCCCATTCCCAATCAACGCTACTTTTGAGAATGCGGACCTCAAATGTTCACGGGTGAATTTTGACATCCTCCTCTTAGCAAACCTTTTTGGGCCTGAAGGAAGGTGGCTATTTTACTACAGGTTTAAAAATTCCTTTTTTTCTGCCAGTTATTATTACTTTAATAGACTGATGACCCATCCATTCATCCTCTAACCATTTACACCTGCAACCCTGGTTAGGATAAGTGGCTTAGATGATGAATGAATTAATAAAGTAATGTCTGAATAATTAACTTTTTAGAAACCCATAACCTTTGTGTTGTTTTCTATACCAAAACTGGTCATAATATATATTAGCATGACCATTTTCCCAACCTCTCTATTTCTTTTAGCATGAAAGAGTCTGTTTGTGTTACTGGATGTCAGGATTCGATCAGGCTAATTGTTTGTAGTAACAAAATTCATTATAACTGCAAGATGAATGGCTAAATGGCTCAAGGTGTAATTTTTGTAAAATATATTGATGCCTGTAACATCCCAACAAAAATGTGTTGATAAAAGAGCGGTTTAGCAGAGCAATACATTTGAAACAGTTCCTCCTTTTTGGGTTATCTGTGATTTGGGCCCTTTAAGAGTGGAAAGCAGAAGCTTTGGTGCAACAACCTGCAAGACTGACGCAAAAGGCTCTGCGGTGTGCGTGACTGTGTGTGGAGGGTTGGGGGGTGCCAGGAGGGCCGAGGAGTGATTGGCATGCATCTGAGCACCAGCTGAGAGCGATGGAAGCAGGGCAAAAGGGGAGAAGAAAAAAACTTTGCCTCTCTGAGCCCTCATTCCCCTACCATTATCTGTGTCCTGGGGCCAATGGAGTCCTTATATGGCTACCAAACATGGCTCAATCCTCCATTATCTTATTTTTTAGCTATTTTCTGTCATTTCACTGTGTTCTTGCTTTCCCTTTACTCCTCCAGGAAGGGCTTTCTCATTAAGGCCCTTAAAGTGTGGCTGCCGTTTTTGAAGGGATTCCTGAAGCGGGAGTTTTACAATGAAGGCCCCAAACTGTAAAACAGAAGAGACCTGGGCACTTCAGTTTAACAAGGGGGCTGATGGGGGGCCAAAAGACAGAGGACAGACAGAAACAGAGAGAGAGAGGACGTGAGGGAAGAAGAAAGAGGAGGGAGAAGGGGGAAATGAGGTGAAAAGAGAGACAGAGAGAGGAAGAGAGAAGAAAGAAATAAGGCAACAAAAAGAGAAAGGGATTTACGAGAGAAATGAGAAATAGAGCATGATGGAGATAAAAGAGGGAAAAAGAGTTCAAAAGGAAAACAAGAGGAGAGAAGGAGAACAACCGTAGACAGCAAGAGAAACAGAGATAGAGAAGGGGTAAGGAGAGAAAGACAGCACAAGAGAAGAGAGAGAGGGAGAGAGAGAGAGAGAGAGAGAAACAGACAGACTGATGGAGAGTGAGACACAGAAAACACAAGAGAAAATAGACGGAATGA
>JBBKCR010000001.1:6092591-6107271 GCA_037577295.1 Ladigesia roloffi
GAGAGAGAGAGAGAGAGAGAGAGAGAGATGATGTGAATAAGGCCCTTTTGAAAGGTTAATTTGGTCCAACACCTATTGCCTGGCTATCGCCTGTGGACAGGAGTTCTGTGTGATGGCTTGTTTAGTTTGGATAAATTGGCCTTGAGCTGGGCCTGACAGAGTAGACTTAATCTATTGCACTTAATGAAGCACAGCACTCTCCCTTCCTCTCTCTCTCTCTCTCTCTCTCTCTTTCTCACTCTCTTTCTGTCTCTAATTCTCTTTCACTCTCTTCCACACGTTCTTTCCCGTTCCCCGAGCATTTTATGCGTCTCTCTTTAGCTAGTTCATTAGCAGCTTTCTCGTTTTCCGCACTTCACTGGCGACAGGCCGGCTGACTTGTCTGAATGCAGAAAGGTTAGCCACAGTCGGGCCAATCAGAGCGCTCAGCAGCACAACATCACCAGCTAATAGTGCCCTGTCCAGCTCAGCAGGGCTGCCAGCTCTCATAAAGACTGAAAGAAAGAGAAACAGAGGGAGAGGAGGAGGAGGAGTGTAGGGGTCGACTGGGCAGTAGCAGAAGGTGGGACAAGGGTCAGACAAGGGAAGAAAGGACAGACAAGTATGGGTAAAGAAAGAAAGACAGCAAGCAGTGAAAAGAAATAAATAAAACATTAAAGAGACTGATTGAAAGAGAGAAAGAGTGAAGTGAAAGTAAGGGGAAAGAAGGACGTTACTGGCTGGACCCAATCGCGCTAAGACGTGGGGGAGGCGAGGGGTGTAAAGGGGTCAAAGCTCATGTAGAAAAAGTCACAGTCTTCAACAGAAAAGTTGAAAAGAAGCAAGACAAGTCAGAGGGGGGACCTCATTTGAAAACGCTCCATTCCTTCTGCATGGACGAGTTCGGCAGAAGTAAGAGGAACTGCTGGATGGAAAGTCTCCCCTGATCTGATGAGAAATCCACTTGAATTGGACTGTTTTCTGTTTTGCAGGTATCGTAGTTTCCATAAAAGGACTGTAAATACAGAGTAGCAAACAGTACGATTTAAAATGTTAATCAGGCATATATTATATTAGGCTCTTCAAGTTAAAAAGAATTATAAAAGTATTATAGAAAATATGCCCTATGTATATATAGTACTGCATCACTGCATCAAAAGCAGCTGCATTAAAACTGAACTGTCTGTTAAGTTCATTTCAATATGTTATCCTTTATTCAAAGTGACACATAATTAATATTGTTCTCTTAAAGACAGGTCAGTAAATTAAGCAACACTGTTGGTTTTAAATCAGTAACTGTAATAAGTAACAGTTGCATTAGACTTCCATGAAAACTAATAGAAATCTGTACAGATGTTTATATATTAAAAGCATTCATTGTCTAGGTGAGGTGAAATACCATCAAAATGGCAAAAAGAACCTTTATGGCAGTTGATGCTGGTTGAAATAAGCCTTTATAAATGTTTATTGGTTCATATTAGTTATTAGTTAGTGTCTTGTAACTTTGTGAATGCAGCCTTTCTGTGACAGTACCCTTTAATTTGATTACATATAAAATGTAATAAAATGTTACAAGACAAAGCACGAATGCACACGCATTTCTCTTGAGCCCCACCATCCTCTTTTCCCTTTTGTAGATCTATCAGGTCATAAATGTGTCCCAGGTGTGAGTGTGTATTATATTAGTTTGAGATATGTGTGTGTGTGTGTGTGTGTATGTGTGTGTGTGTGTGTGTGTGTGTAATGGAGAGCCACTTGTGGTTTTTTATGCTGTGTTGGCAGTAGTAGAGGGATTCGAGGGACGAGGCAGGTAAAGTGTGATTAGTCTTCCTGCCGGCACGTGGCAGGGTCTAATGCTCCTAAATGAGCCTCCACCTGCCAGCTCACACACCTGGTCGCCACGGCAACATGCCACCCTCCCACCCCCCACAACCGTCTTGAAACCCAGAGAGCGGAGGACCCAGGACCATGACAGAAGGGGAGGTTTTGTTTTTATAGCAGTGGTTCTATTTCATTTTCCTTCTTACTCACTGTCTGCTTGTGGACAAAGATAGGGCTGCATTCTTACTTCAGGTTTAAAAGTTACATTTAAGTAATGTGGCACCATGCTGGAACACAACACAACACAGCACACAGTGTGAATAATGTGAAAGTCTTCCTCTGCATTTAACCTACTCACCAAGAGAAGCAGGGGCCTGCCACTGCTGTGGCACCCGGGGACCAGCGTTGCGCCTTGCTCAAGTGTATCTTAGTGGTGCCACTTGCAGTCCTGAGTTTCGAACCCACAACCTTCCAATCTCAGGGGCATTTTCATAATCACCAGGCCAACAGCTGCCCCAAATTTGAGCCATATTTCTGACACTTCTAAAACAACCTTAAAGGACGATATCGTGAATGTTTGTCGTAGCCTACTATGTAAGCATTTTTAGTCTCAAAACATACTGCTCTTCTCCCAGTCTATATATAAAAAATAAATGGCAAATACAGGTCTTTTTTATATTCAATTTACACATTACACTGTAAGCCACATTTGAAGCCCTTTCAAATCTTTACTAACAGACTCTATGAACCAGCACCATGCAAAATAAAAAATATCTTATCAGAATATCCATAATAAGGGCCTGCCTACTGGACAGTGGTGGGGAGTCTGGAAAAGAGAGGGGAGTAATTTCCCATGAAAAAATAACATCCTGTATCCCTACATTTCCTGTATGTCAACAATGTATATGTGACTTCAGGTTTTAAAATGCAATGTGGTGTGATAGCATAACATGCTAGATTCAGCAGCCTATCCTACTATTATATGTTCAGCAAATAACCTTCTATTAACAAAGTGAACACATACATAACAGGGATGCAAGGAAAGGATGAATGAAAACTGAATGATCTGTTAAGCTGACAAACTAAATATAAGTGCGCTTGCAGGATTTGACATGAAAAGGATGTGAATCTTCATTTACCTTTTGCTCTAGTGCTTTTGTGCAGGTATCTTGTAGAACGAAAAGAACATTGGTAGCTTGAAAGTTACAAATCAGTTATTAGAAAATGCAAAAAGGCACAAGAGATACTCACAAAGAAATTATTGATCTAGGTAGTTAACGATAACACTACATCCAATATTCCATTAACAAGCATTTACACTGACAAGCTGCCTACATTAGGGATGATTGACCTCTCTAGGCACTTTTTATTCTAGGTCATATTTTCCATGTGTAGTGTTTGCAATTTACGGCTTTGAAAAGCTTCAAAGGTGCTTTTCAATGCTTTGTTCTCTGAGTAATGTATTGGATAGCTGTTCAGTCAGTCGTTCAGTCAGTCTAGCTTTAACTGCAGGAAGGTGGAGCTGGACATGGGAAAACAGCCTCTATCTAGATGACAGGGATCACTGATATGAATGTGAACAGTCAAGGCAGAATGATTAGATCTGAACAAAAAGTTGCAGTTGAGCTGTTATGTGAATGTAAGGTAGCGAGGCTATGTTTACTGCCACTGGCGTGCACAAAGCTCATCGTCACTTGGGATAAAAAAAAACATACAGGACAAATAGGCTTCTTTTTGCGCATTAGTGGAATTGCAATTCCTGAGCCTTAGCTGCTCTTTCTTTCATAAATAAAAAAGGGATGAGTTTCCATATCATCCTGCTTACTGCCTCGCTAACAGAGTGTGGATAAGAACATGGGATTGAAGGGGGGATTAATGAAAGAGAGGCAGAGCGGATGTCTTAAGATTGTAATTGTGCGAGGGTGTGTAAGCGTTGCTAGAGTAGCAACATCTGTTTATATTGTAGGCTGATTAGAGGGTCACTGGGTCTCAGCAACAGTGAGCCACTTGCTGGCTAAGCAACTTCTCGTCTCCACTGGGGAGGGGATCCTCTTCTTCTTCTTCTTCCTCCTCCTCTTCTTCCTACTCCTCCAAGTGTTCTTATTTTCTTAAACAGATGCGCTCTTGGCCAGTAAGAGCCGTGTCCCATTATGGGAATTAAAGCAGGCTGAATCGTAAGCTTAGCTTACTTATGGATCTTGAAACAGCAATAGGATGTTTTTGAATAAGGCAAAGGATGAACTTCCAATAGGGCCAGAGATGCATGGAGTTGCTGGATGTACCAATGGCTGTCCCACTGGTGCTAAGCCGTATCATTTCCTCAACAAACTCCGGCAAACAAAAGTGGTATTCATGTCTGGCAGTGCACTTCTGGCAATGCGGTTGGTTTTTTTTAAGCATGTTGTCCTTTTACAGAGTTTTAGCTCATTCAGGACACCTGTGCTTGACATTCAAGTCTAAGTGAAACTAGTTCTAAGCTTACCAAGTGTCAGCCTACTACTTCTCAGATGTGTGAAACCTTCACCTCGCTGAACAGTGGAGTCCAACTTGCAACAGTGGATACATTTTCACTGTTCAATGCTCTGACTCAGATAAAGTTTTCACCAACACCTCGTTCCTTGTGATTTCTTATCTAATTTTCTTAAAAATAAGGGTTATTAAAAGTGATGGCTTAGAAGAATCACATTTATTTCTCTAAATAGCATTTCACTGGATGATTGAAATGTTCTTTAGGAAAGCAAGAGGATTTCATCTGTGTCACTGCTCCAAAGAGCTCTTTTGGCATCTTTATTTTTTATTTCTTTATTATTAAGTCTGCACTGGTTTTAGGTACAATAAATATATCAAGACATGGAGAGCTCCATGCTTGCTTCCCCAGGCAGACACGTGTTGTCTGGCTTCATACCTAGGAATATTTTCCACTTCAGTGCCCTTGGTGAAGCATTGTAAGCCAGCACTGACCAAGAGAGAGGCTGATCTAGTGTGAATGCTGATATCGTGGTAGCCATGGCTATACCCGTTGGACTGATGGAGATGGTTTACTGCACTCGCCAGGCTGGACATCAATCTGCCCCCTGTGTTCCACTTCCACTGACCACTGAACTGAGAGAGTTCAGCAGTGTAAATGTGAGCTGAATAGCAAAACTTACTGATTCATTTGAACTAAATAAAATGTGGTTGAAAGGGTTGGACATTGGATGGCTTCCCACTATTAGTTATCTTCATATGTATGTCAGAAACAGAACAGGGTGAATCCACACAAAGTGTATAAAATGTAGATAAATGTATTTAAACAGACAGAGAAACCAACAAAATTCCAAATGTAGTATGCATCATTATGAATCATTATTCAGGAGAACTGAATCATGGAGTCCAAGCAAATGTGGTCATATAATCCGATATGTCAGTCCAATTTTCAAACAGAACAGACAGGGCAGACAAAAACAAGTCAATGGAATCAATAACCAGGGCGGGAGGAAAATAACACATGGTATGCCCGTAAACAGGTGTAAACAGTGAGAGAATTTTGCTAAGTTTTACTGTGTGTAATTTTCTGGTGAATTAGTCATGTGGTCAGAATTCAAGTGAATCTGGATGGGTTCTCAACATACTTTGTGGAGATGGACAGTGTTGATGGAATTGAGATGGATTCAGAAGATAAAGCAAATCTTTTGGATGGAGGCTTGTCATGACCTGACTGAACCCCCACAATCTACAGGTAGCTCCCAGGCAGGCAACCACATGGGTGAGGGCTGATCAGCCATGGGATTTGGCATTCCCAAATCTGAGTCTGCAGGTTGGCCTGGTGGAGGATGGTATACTGTAAATGGACATGGACCTCCTAGACCTGACTTCATGCCTGGAATCATTCTATAATGGCCAGCAAATTTGTGAGCTCTGCCTCCTGAAGAAAAACAGAGGCTGGAATCCCAAGATGCATGCAAACGGTCTC
Source organism: Ladigesia roloffi (assembly GCA_037577295.1). Lineage (NCBI taxonomy): Eukaryota > Metazoa > Chordata > Actinopteri > Characiformes > Alestidae > Ladigesia > Ladigesia roloffi. The sequence goes on from JBBKCR010000001.1 coordinate 6,098,344, forward strand.
AGTCCTGGCAATGAATTTTGTGAGTACCTTGCTGAGGGCAAAAAACCTAATCCAGTCTTGCTGTTTCCTACAACAGTAAGCCCAAAAATACTGACTCAACCTTTTGCATTGACTATTACTTTGGGGATTATTTTCCAACGTCAGACTAACATTCACCCCAAAGCACCTTCTAGACTTGCAAAGGAAACTGAGAGCCATTATCAGAAGCTATGTCTGCTGGAATCCCAAATGTTCTCACAGATATATTCAGCCATCTCCATAGCCATAGGCAGGTCTGCGAAATGCATGAGGTGGCACATATTTTTTAATTGCTCAGTCAGAACAACAATAGTACATCGATCCGAGTTTGGGTGGTCGATAATGATATCTTTCGCTAAATACAATCAGGTGAAAGGAGGATGAGAAATAGGGAATCCATGGGTGGTTGATGGAGGGATTTGACTCTCCTCACAGACTCCTCCTCACAAATGTCCTCCTATTATAAGGACTAATAGAACCTACATGATTGTAGATTCAGGGGTTTTGTGATCTCTGGGTGCCTGGAGTTAAGGGTAGTATTGGCCCACTGCTTAAGATTTTTGTGATGTGCTATAGGGACAGACCATTTACCCTGTAGGTTATTACTTATTATACACAACAGAACACAGTCCCACCTGGCCTGTCTCGGGTTCAGGCTTTCAGTATTCAAGATTACAGTGAGCTATAAAAACAATGAAGGCATGTGCGGCTCCCTTCAACCAGTGTCTCTAATCCTCCAGACCTAATTTGATGGCCGATACCTCTCTGTCCCTGACATCATAATTAAACTTGGCAGGGGAAAGTTCACATGAGAAGTAGGCGCAAAGGTCAGTGGCAAATCCTCTTGCTGAGACAAAATTACTCCAACTTCAGAGGCATCAACCTCCAGCTCAAAGGACAGGTCAGGATTTGGACACACAACAACTGCAGCTACGTCTTTCTACCCACTACTTATTGGAGCCTTGTTATGATCTGACAATGTAATAGTTTTTATTAATAAGGAACCTTTAATTTTCAATGGCTGATGTCAACCTACTCAGTCTATGATAAATCAATCCTGGCTGAATAATCACCAGGTAAAGAACACAAGGTAATTGAACATTTTCAGTGAAATAAAACAAAAACATCAAAAAACGGTCCAAAATGTGCAGTACATAAATCAGTAAAGTTCAAGTTCTCTTCTCATACATGGTTGTTGTTGTTTTGGTTTCAAGCTCTTTTTTATTTTAGATCAATGGCAGGTCAAACTTTCTCCTCCTTAATACACTCTATAACTTTACTCACAACAGTTTCACTTTGTAGTGGTTAGGGCATTATCAGGTTTGTTTTTCACAATCAACAAAAATCTGGGACGTAATAAATTATGTCATTTTAAATTGGTTGCCAGTAGATGGGATTTTTCTACAAAACATACATTAACAGATTTGTCCGGTATTTTAGTACCTTAAATGTTTTGCCTGGGAGCCAATATGACTTTCCATGGCAGACTCTTCGCGTCGTTTCCGGGACGTCCTGAAGAATGGAGGTGTATCCTGCAATGGGACGAGGTGCAGTGGGAACCATGAGAAGGAGAGGGCATGTTTGGGCCCGGATGGGGCGCGGGGGGGTTGGGATGCCGCGGGCGCGCTGCAGGCGCTGGGAAGAGCACTCCTCCTCCATCTTCATCCTTTCATCACAAAAGAGAAACATCAGTGGCATTAGCCCTCTCGCTCCAGCGCACCACAGATAAGCGGATCAGCCTCTTTTATGCAGCTTATTAGAGGAGCCTCGGCATGTTCGGCCGAGCCTTGCGTTCCTCTGCTTCTCTTTTCTCTCTCTCCCTCGCCTTCTCCTGCCTGAAGGGCTCGTGCCTGAGAGGGTTATGAAAGACAAAGCACTCCAGGGCTATAAGCGATGCTCTTGTCTCAAACCACCGAGGTAATTGAGATGAGTTGCTCATTTCTTAAGAACGTGTTAAGTCTTTCTTTTTGTCTCTGCATCACTTATTTATAAGGGCAATTCTTAAAAGATGGACATGTGAGGATTCCTCGCAATCGTTTTTGCAACATCTGCATTTTGCCTTACTCCCATGTTGACATAAAACAAACCGTTACTTAACTTTGAAAGAACATGCAAACAAAAGTGCTTAATTCGCATGTTAAGATAATGCTCGAAATCTTGGGCAAGGCTTCCAAATCTTATCCTGAAAAGGCAAAGAAACTGATGTAAACATTTACAGTACTGATGTACTGTTCAAACAGGATTAGTTTTACAGGGGGAGGTGCAGGGATGTCATTTTTACCAGGGGATCCTGGTGATTTTACATACATCTAAAAATGTTCTTGCCAGTACTTTTTGCTAACGACACATTCCAGCAATTGTAAGGATTATGGTGATGTTTACCTACTATGAATTGTAGAAAGAAACTTTGATATTGTTGGTATATTGACACATTTGTAAACATTTACTTAGTTCCTTTGAGTTTTAGTATTGTTCTTTAAGTACAGAGACGCTAAAATTTGTTTTTGCTCTCTGGTGCCCAAATCTCGAAGGTGATTATCCAAAAACATCACATAGTTATGTAACATTAATTAATAGATATCTGTAAAACATATCCTGACTGGAGAGTATTTCTGAAGAAGTCCATAATACATTTGCAAACAGAGGTGTCAAAATGTTTTTGTGCTTTTTTGGTAATTTTAATGGTTATCAAAATTTTAGATCATTCATATTCTTACTCTGTGTTGATATGGGTCCCAGAGTACTAAAGAAGAACTACCTTCTTAAAATTTAAAGAATTGCCACTTAATGTAAAAATCTTTGAGAGAGCCATTGATTTTGAAAAGACACTTTGCACGTTGGATCTCTTTAAATATTTAAAAGCTTTTTTACGTTCACGAATCAGGTTTTTAAACATGGTGCTATAAGGAAAAAATGGGTATGTTATGTTATTTTTTGCACGTAATGCACGTCCAACAAATGGTGTCAGTTATTCAGTAAGTTATTAATAATTAGTTGTTTCTCGGTAAAATACTATTTCATAGTGTAGATGGGTGGCAGCAGGACCATATCATTTCATGTCTCTCATGTCCCCACTCTGTTCTACCACACAACCTCAGTGGGCATTAAAGAGAGAGCAACTCGTTCAATTCAGGCCTGTGTGCATGAATCCCAGTTTCTCTGGTGGTGAGTGTTAGGTTAACACCCTCATCCTCTGTATCCGCCCCACTCTGGGCTTCGCCGAAGCCTATTGTGTTCCAGGAGGGGCCAGGAGAGAAAACAGTAATTAAAATGTTTCCTTTCCTTATTATGGCTGTGAGGTTCAATAACAAGAGGTACATCCCTGCCTCTTGTAGTTAACACCGGAGAGAAGGCCACAGGAGACGAGACAGAGACTGAGGAATGGGGGAAGGAGGGCAAGGGAGGATGTAACAAAGCAGAAAATGAACAGAGACATAAAAGAGAAGGAGCTGAAGGAGGTCAGGCCCATCACAGGCTTAGCACTGCCTTCAAAGATGGCTGGGACAGGTGGCAGCTCTAGACAATCTCACTCCGCAGAGCAGCATCCTCTCAGGAGGAGATAAGGCATCCCTCCATCCATCCCCCTCTCCTTACTCTCCTCCTCTCCCCCAGCCTCCCCTCCCCTCCCGTTCGCGTCTCCTCTCCTGTTCGCCGCTCTTTGATGTGTATGTGCAGCGAGGGCTTGGCTGGGGTTGGGACTCATGCAAAGGTTCGCTGTTCTGAGGTCTCTGAGGTGCCACACTGTTCTCTACTGTCATTAAGGCAGTGGGACTGGGTTAATCAGCTTTAAGGTTCACACACAGCACATAGGTTTGTTTTCATACAATGTCAGGACATGGAGTTTTACATCTGCCCCTTATATATCATATATGGTATCTCTAAAATAATAACCTAAAGAAAAACTATTTAAGTTAATGTAGTGATCATTTTTTATCCAAGTAATTTAGAATCTTACAATCTGGTGTTTTTAATGTATGTAAAAACAAAAAGGGGTGTTATGCCATAAAAAAAGATTGCATATGAGTGAATGAATAATCAACATTAAAGACTTTTAGTGTATTTTATTATTTAATAACTGTTTTCACACTGTTCATGTGCAGTAATGTTCACAGCAGTCAAAAATCTATCGTATTATGGCCTATTATACTGAAAAAAAACAAATGCATCAGCAAGAACGATAGAACCAAGTCCGTCTATAAGGTGCCCTTTAACACAATGTACATACACACATGTTTGTTAGAAGCCCTTTAATATGGAAGTGTGCCGCCCTCGGTATGTTTCACTCATACATCACCCTCTTGTATAATAGTTCCAGGCCTATATACTTGGTAAACCAACACAAGATAGCATAGATAAACCAGTGCCTAACGCAAGATAGCATAGATAAACCAGTGCCTAACGCAAGATAGCATAGATAAACCTGCATCCAATGAAAGTTAGCATAAACAAACCAGTGCCCAATGCAAGATAGCACAGATAAACCAGTGCCTAACGCAACATATCCCAGATAAACCCGTATCCAACGTAAGAGAGCTCAAATAAACCAGCTTCCCAGATTTTAGGTAAACCTGAACCTAAAGAGTGTACTTGTTAAGAGGTTTAACATGCGCAGAAGGGCCTGGGAGTACATCTTGATGGGTAGCATTTTTTGACAGGACAGGGTTAATGTAATTGTGCAATTGATCAAAATACATTTTTAAAAATTTTATATTTTTTTCTTTGACAATTGATCAATATTAACCTAAAAAAAATCCAAAAATTTAACATAAAAAACATGCTCAAACAAAACAAATAAATATGCAAATGTAACAGGTTAACCATGAATGTAAAAAAAGGTTTTGCACCAAACAAAAAATGTAAAATAAATAAAACACAAAATAAAATAAAATAAAAGAATACATTGAGGTCCAGTTCTGCTATTGGTCCTAAAAACTAGGAAAACAAACATACGCTCCAGACAAACACACACAAACATCTAGCAATACAGAACAAAAAATCACATTTTGTCTGCCCAGCCCAAGAAAAGCCACCCCTGGGCACCACCTGCATGGGAAAGAGATAGGAAAAGAGAGAGAGAGCGAGAGAAATCGGCATGACTATAGTTTCTCTCTGTTTTGAGCCTCTGCTTGAATTCTTTGTTGTTCTGTTGCTACTGTGTGCACTCTCCCATTCTTAATTGTTCTGCCTTGCGCTCTCTCCCTGGAGTTTTTGCCCCCCTTTAGAAGCCCCGGTCTCCTGATGGTACCCCAGCTAAGTCTGCTTGTAAGTGTGTCAGAGGTTATTTAGGTGGAATTTGTTTGTCGGGACAGCATAAATGGATTACAACTCCTGCTTGGTTTCAGGCTGGAGCTTGGGAGAGATACCAAATGCTGAGAAACACAAAACAAGTGAGAGGGGGAACAGGAGATGGAGAAATATAGAAGCGGAAATTAAGCACGGCCCGATTTATTTTACTCCTTAAGAGAACTTAACAAAATCGGAAAATTGGCCTGTAATAATTTGCATTAGCATATCAGCAACATTGGGTGCTCATAGATGCACAGAATATACCTCCTCTGCTAGCATAGAAACCATCTTCTTACATCTCAGTAGGGAGATGCTTAGCATTTCGCGTTAAAGAAATCCTTCCGGGTGTGAAACAATCATATTCATAAAGTTTGTAATGGCGAAGTAGCAACTAAGCAGTGATCTCTTTTTGTGGCAGCAACCATTAAAGTAAAATTTTCTTTGATGCTGCTGCCCTCAAAAACTGTGATCACTACTTAATCACTCTCATAACAAAACCTGAGCCCATGAGTCCAACATTCAGGACTTTTCTGAGCAATATGGCAAAATTGCAACAGGCGTGCAGATGTTTTATAGAACATATATATGGTTTAAGTGAAAATATATTGTAAGAATTCAAGACAAGTTTCCTTACGCCAGTGGCACAGTTAAAATTACTTCCAGGCCGTCCATGACCAGAGAAAAGGAAACTTTCTCTCCCTCTGTTATAAAAGAAAACATGTGGGATTAAAATGTAATATAATACAGTTTTGTTTTTATCAGAGAACAGCAGTTGTCAGGTAATCCTTGATTTCCTATTGGCATGTTTGAGGGTAGAACTGTTGAACTGAGAAAATAATGCTGAAATCCTGGTTGAAACTTGTGGATTTGGTGACTTTGGGTCCATGACCCAATCAAAAATTTCATTGCAAAATAAAATCTTTCCCTTGTTGTGCTTCTAACTGCAGTCCTGATTTAACCATCCTGGTTTTGTCTCAGCATAAATGTATTCCCTGTTTATCAGTCAACGTTTCTGGTCAAACTGCTGGGTTTAAAATGGAATGATAGCTTTCATTTCGAATGCCACCTCATCTAGTGTTGATTGCTGTAACTGTGTGAGTCTTCAGACAGTAGTGGCTAGAAAACCAAAGGTAAAGCTTCATTGTCTGACAATCATAGGAATATTTTCAACACCTCTATCGCATCAGACATTGAATCAGAATCAGAAAACTTTATTTGTCCTGGTGGAAATTGCTTCAAGTTTTAGGCTCCATTTATTAAATTTCCTTCAATAGTGCTAATTAGGTATCTAAGGTGTTAAAGCTTCTCATTGTTGTCTAACAAATTGAAGTTTAGAAAATGGCAATAAATCTGTTCAACTGTTCATTCACCCAGATGCATGTGCCCAACAGGGTGCATTTAAACTCCAAAGCTCCTTGCATTTGCATTGATTTTGTGGCATTGCCACTGGTTGAGACACCGACAATATGAGACATATTACAAACAATTTCTTAGATTGAGATCGTGCCATAATAAATTAAGATTTCAGTACTGAGATTGGAACCATCTTCATTAAATTCTATGCTTTGAAAATATGTTTTTTAACAATCATTTACACCAAAAGAAATCAAGCAACTGTTTATTCATATGGTCATATGGTGTTCTGTTTTTGTTTGTGTTGCGCAATGACAGTAAATCTGACTTGACTGTTTCAGTATTTATTCACAAACCCCATTTCCAGTAGCATGTTATGCTCATACAGCCTGATAGAAATACCTGAACCATGCCACAAAGTAAGTCTGTGTTCATATCTCACGATAAACACATTTTATGAATCATTATTGCACCATCAATTTTCTGAAAGTCCGTTGAAACTGGCGTTTCGAAGGGCCATGGGAAAGGCCTTGATGTTGTTCGGACCACACTATGAGAGTGAAAAAGGCAACTGGGGGGTACTGAATGAGAAATTGAGAGCGTGAGAGTGAGACAGATGGAGTGGGTTAGGTGGAGAGCTTAATTTGGCGTGAGGTGTTGAACCCTGTCTGCTTTGGTGACCTGCCCATAATTAAACTGATTGCTTTGATATTGGGTCACCTTTTTCTCTCTTTCTCTCCCCCTCTCTATCTCTCTGTCTCTCTCCCTCTCTATCTCTCTGTCTCTCTCTCCCAGTCTCTCTTGCTTTTATAAAAATCAATAGACTGAGGTTACTTCTGAGACAGTGTGGGGGAAAATGCTCATTTATTTGGTATCAGGACAATTAGGGCAGTGTGAACCACCTCTACATTTGGTTTTTCAGGTCAGAAACGGTTTTAGTTTGAATCAGCTGAGAAATACTGAGAATGATTGCCTGTATCAAAGACATTATTACCAGAAATCATAAGCAGGAAAGCATTTTAAAAAATAATAGCTAACTAAATACACAGCAATCTAGATGGACCCATCCATGCTATTGCCACTGCTGTGTGGTTGAGGAGGTTGAGGAGTTTCAGCATAAATACTGGACTATTGTGTCATCAAAACATGTTAGAAACGACAACATGCTAAACTGCATAATTTACATAACAGAAACTACACACATGTCTATCCTAACAGTGTGACCTTTCTTTCACTTCACTGGAAATAAATAATGTCTTTAATTACCATGTTTGGAATCCTGTGCTACAGTTTCTTATTAGTTTGAATGACATTTTCTCTTGTCCAACCTCACGGCTGAAAGAGGGAATCTTTTCTTCATCAAGGTCTTTTAAGTGGCAATGTCCATGATTTCTGCCTCTTTTTCACATTTTTTCTAATTCAAATTGATAATGTAAGCCCCCACTTGATACTCATCTCTCTCTTTTTCTTTTTCTCTCTCCTGCCTCCACATTTAGCGCATTAGGCTAATTTATTCCGGAGTAATTAGCCTATTGGAGTTGCAACAGTCTGGCACTGTAATTAAACAAAACGTACAAAAGTGAGGCATAACACCCGTGGAGCATGTGGTTTGTTTACATGCACAAACAGCTGGAGGCCTGAGTCCACTCACATCCGGGTTTGTTAAGAGGTTTAACATGTTTATTCACTGCTAACAATTGCCACAATTCATACTATTTACATTAGGTCTGGCACAGTTTCTCAATGAAGTTTTATCATAAACTCGATAAATCGTCAGTGATTAGCTGGGAGTTTGGCTGAAAATACATGTTTTTAAACCTTGTACAACCTTGTAAACCTTTAAACTCTTTTACAGTTAGAAACCGATCCTAAGGGAAACAGTCCCTTATTAGCATCTTTGCTACATAGTATTGTGAATGCTACATACTGCTACTTAATATTGTGAATGTATGTATATATATAATTTATATATGACATGGCAGCCTCTAATTAGTCAAAAGCATTCTGTAGCTTGTGATGTATGGATATAGTAACATGAATATTAATGAATTCATATACGGTTCAGGAGTTTAACCCAACCTCTCTCTCTCTCTCTCTCTCTCTCTCTGTCTGTCTGTCTGTCTCTCCGGCTCTCTCTCTCTCTCTCTCTTTCTATCTCTCTCTCTCTATCTGTCTGTCTGTCTCTCTCTGTCTCTGTCTCTCTCTCTCTCTCTCTCTCTCTCTCTCTGTCTGTCTCTCTGGCTCTCTATCTCTCTCTCACTCTCTCTCTCT
>JBBKCR010000001.1:6125921-6140503 GCA_037577295.1 Ladigesia roloffi
GTGTGTGTGTGTGAGTGTGTGTGTGTGAGTGTGTGTGTGTGAGTGTGTGTGTGTGAGTGTGTGTGTGTGAGTGTGTGAGTGTGTGTGTGTGAGTGGGTTTGAGTGTTTGAATGTGAAGCAGGCTGCTCCTTTGTTCCCCATTCACCTGTCCAATGTTGGAGTTATTATGGGTGCGCGGAGTTTGTGTAAGGGCCTCTGAGACAGAGACTCTATTATGTCATCAGAACAGAGGGATCAGTGGAGGACAGGATAAAAGGAGGAATGGAAGAGTACCTGCTCACACAGCTAATTAGAATTCACCACTGGGTGACTGGGGGGGGGGGGGCAAGAGAGAGAAAAGTATCAAAACGGAAACAGTTTTTCTTTTTTCTCTCAACATCTCCAGCCATATTTTCCTTTTAGTACATTTATTTTCTCTTTCCCTCTTTTTGCCTTACATCTCGTATTCATTTGTGCTCTCTCTCTCTCTCTCCCTCTTTCTCTCTCTCTCTCTCCCCAGTCTCTTAATCCCTCTCTCCTGCGCTGTGGCGTGCGGACGGGCGGTCAGGCAGCGGCTGGCCTCATGATTAATGATGTTTATAGTTGACGGAAAGCTCCCTTATTTATCTGTATTGCTGCTCAGCAGATACCATCAGTCACCTGAATGAAAAATATTCACTCATACCAATTTTGCAGTATAATTGAGTGGAGTCACTTCCCCTCTGTCGTCTTCTCCCCCTCCCTGTCTTTTCTCACCCCCTTTTTTTTCTTCCCTTGCTCTCCCCGCGCTATCTGGCAGTCTTATCATTGCCACAGTAATTTTTGCGCCGCCTTGTTTGATATGGAGAGGCTGGCTTTAGCCGCATTTGACATTAAGCTTCTTCAATTTTCACGAGAGAGAGAGAGAAAGGGAAAGAGAGAGAGACAGAGAGACAGAGAGAGGGAGAAGATGCAAAGAAAGTTGCATGCCACTTTTTGAAAATGCCTGCTCTTGTGCTTTTTTTTTTCTCAAGCAATTTCAGGATTTGGAAAGAAGTGAGATAAATTCCGAAGGAGAAATGGGAGCAGATTGAAGCCCTATCTTTTTTCCCCCTCATGCTTGGTAATACATTGGTTTCATAGCCTAAACGGTTGGCCACTTCTTTTTTTCCCCCTGCTATAAGCCTGTAAGAGGAAAGAGGGTATTATGAGAATATCTAGCCGTAGGTAATGTGGAGGATGACAAAAGAAAATAAAAAGAACAAAAACAACTTCAGCTGATTTAAAAAATAAGTAAATAAATAACCCAACTTCAAACTAAATTCGTTCACAGCTGTTTTAGAAACAGATTAAAATTTTATATCCAATATTTAGTGTAAATTTCCCTTCAAATGAAAATCGTTTTTCTGAATTGAATGTTTAGTTATTACACACCTGGCCGTTCATATAATAAGTTCCTTCAGCAAGAACTGCACAGATTTATTCAAAATATTTAATCCCCTTAAAATATAATCGTTTTCATTACCCTAATAATTGTATACGTGATTTAATATTTTGTCAGCATTAGTTGTCAGAGGTTTAATGGCCTAGTACTGACCCAATTCTCTCAATTTATTTATTTTTTCTAAATTACGTTGTTCTGTGTTTACATTTTAAATGAGCTCACTGATGAGCGAGGCTTCATGGTCATGCTTCCTAATGGAGGTTTTGTTGAATCATTACTTTTTAACTCCTTTTAAACTGCAGAAATAATATCCATTAACTATTCCTATATTTGCAATCAATTAAAATGATTAACTAACAAAGGTAATTGTTGCAGTATTCCTTAAATTGCATGAAATTGTTACAATACTTGGATGACTAAAATTCTTGCGTGCTTTATAGTCCTTTATTTTACATTCTGTAGCTGATGTTTTAAATGGCCTTGCATGCTACAAAAACGTTTCTCATGTTAAAAGAAAGAGAAAAGCGAACATGAAAATGAATCGCCTGGTTTGATTGACGGATGAAATCCATGTAATGAAATTCAGACAGTTTAGGGATGTTGACTGTCAGTCATTTGGTGGGTGTGGCCTAGCTGTCAATACACTGTCTTCCTTTAATTGGCTGGGCAAAAGGGAAAAAAGCTGCAGCAATTAGGAATTTTACGCCTGCAAAGAATGTTCATCCTTTTAGTCACACACACAAACATACACACACACACACACACACACACATAAACACACACACACACACACATGCACACGCATAAGAACATGCAGTTCACCAACATTGCCTCTTCCAGAGGTTCCCCCTCCTCGAAACAAGCAAACACATTATGTCACATGTGCTTATGGGAATTCTAAAGTTTGTTCTGAATTGTGAACTGCTTGTTGAGGAGATCTTAAAGATTTCAACCTGTAAAAAATAATAATATTGTACAGACATATTGTGAAAACCATCTAATAACTAAATGAATGCAAACAGCTTCAGTTATCCGCTGTAGAGCTAATCCTGACATCCTGATATGAAAATCCATAAACAAGGTCATGAGACTGTGTGATTTGCACTCTTTAAAAAAGAATGCCATAGAAGATCCACCCTTTTCTTCTTTTATGCAAAAAAACCCCTCAAATTGGTAAAGGACCTTTGTGTTCTGTGAAGGTTATCTATATATCACAATCACATGTCTTGTTTATTTAAATGGTTCTTTAGGAGAATCTGTCAGATTCCTTCATGTTTCCGTAACTGTGACTCAGAAGGGTTAAGTGAACAATGCAAAATCTTTAGGATGCTTCTTACATTTATCAAGGTTTTATTTAGTGTTAGTACATGATTTATATTGGGAGTCAGCACAAACTTTACTCACGAATAACAAACATTTTCAATCCAATGAATTTCTTGTATCTCTTTTTTGCCATTCATCCTTGTATAAAACGTTCATGATGAACAGAGTAACAGAAATTGTCCTATATGACCGGATAAAATAAAATTACTCACTAGGATAAAATGTTTTTTTACATTATGATACATTAAAAAGAAATACATTTTGCCTATTCCGGTATAATAATAATAATTTTAATATATATATCGCCTTTCCAGAGCTCAAGTACACTTTACATATACAGTTAGAAGTCAATAAACAAACAAAAAACAAACAAAAAGGACACTTTACATTTTCAATGAGTCAAAACAGTCAACAAACAAGTGGAGGAGATGCAGAGGACAGATGGGATCAGGTGTAACATTCGGAGAACAAGTGAGTTTTGAGTGAAGATTTGAATTCAGAGATGTTGTTAACAGAATGGAGAGAGTGTGGTAGAGAGTTCCAATATTTGGGAGCAATAACACTGAATGATCTTCCATCCATTGAGGAGAGGCGGTACCGAGGGACAAAAAAAAAAAAACTGAAACGGAGGAACATAGTGAACGAGTCGGAATGTAGGGGGCGAGCAGATTACAGAGATAGGTGGGAGCTGAGCCATTTATAGATCTGAGTATATTTCAAGGTACTTGTTTTAATGCGTGTTATTGGACTATGGCAATTCAGTGATGATCAAAAATAACAACAAAAAACAAAAATAAAAAATGGCCTGGGAACACAGATGTGCATGCAGTGCAGAGGAACACTTTAAGACTCAGCTTCTGTGAACACATCGATTCAAGGAGTGCTTGTAGGAGTTTGGCAGGTCTTGGTGATTTGAAGGATTAAGCTTCAAACCCTGAACCTTTATTTAATGAAACAAAATTGGGTTATTGAGTTTTGGTATAACATTTAATCCTGTTAACTGGCTGAATGGAGTCACCCCTCTGGTTGACGTGTGTTGTACTCCATCACTATGTAATGTGAATAAAGCAGGCTCGCTGGTTTCTGAGAGCGAGAGTGTGCAGTGGACCAGGCCGGGAGTCCCTCAGGAGAAGGGGCAGACTAGAAAACGTGCGGCTTTTCCATTCCAGAGAGCAGAACTGCAGACCCGCTGTTACACTCTAGGGGCCACTTACAGCAGGTAACCAGCTTTACAGAACAGAGCTATAAATCCTGCCTGCTCCAGGACAGAAAAACCACCTCTACAGTGCATTTTACACGCTCCCTCTCTGTTTCTCTCTCTCTCTCGTCTTTCATGTCTCTCTGTGGTCTCTCATCTCTCTCTGTCTCTCCCTCTCTCTCCCTCTCTCTCTCTCTCTCTCTCACACACACACACACACACATCTCTCTCTTAAAGGAGTGTGTAAATGTAAGTAACATGACCGATACAGGATGGTATTACCACATGTGAACAGTAAAATCATTCACCCAGTGGAATGACCTCAGCAGATGTGTGTGTAAGACTTCTGGACATGAATTCATGACCTTTGGCTCTTTCACTGTATTTTTCAAATATATTCATAACCACCTGCTCAGCAGCACTGGTGATAAACGGCTGAAAATCAGTGATGAACATCGTAGTCAACAAATTGCAAAGAAGGTGAAATAGATGTGAATAAGTATGTTGTAAATATGTTATAAATATTTTGTAAAAATGACATAGTGACAGAAATGAAAGTAATGTAACAAAAGACATATTGTTGAATAGCAGCAGACAGTCTCAGCTCACAGTGATGTGATTTGATTGTAGTACACTAGGAAATGGTTCAGTGCATCATGAAATCCCAAATATTCCCCACAAATGAAATCTACATTTTGGTGCTATATATCTGGTGGCTCAAATTACACAGGATATCAAATTACACAGTAAATCAAATTATACAGAGGAGTAAGTCAACAATAAAATAAAATCAACAAAGATTTACCAAAAGATTGTATAGGTAATGCAAATATATAGACATACAGGTTATTGTGGTCTATATGGGCAGATTTTGGCCCATTTTTAAAACGTGCCTGTGTCCTCTTTAATGAACCAAACTGTTCTTGTAAATTCTAAAATGAAAATTCAGTGGGAATAGCCTCACTCAGTTGAAATAACATGTTGAAATAACAGCACTCAAATGAAGCACTTCATGGAAAGTTACAAACGAATGCCTCTATAGCACTATGAGTCCTCCAAAATTATTTTAAAAAAATCAAAATGCAATGAATTGATTCCCCACTTCATATCACTGGATCATTCCTTTTTTCCACTCCTGTTATCCCTTAAAATCAATACTCTATTTTTATATTACTATTTAACTTTAGAGGAGGGGTGCCCTATTTATTGTGGAGAAATTGATCTCTGCTTCCTGCTTTTCTCATTTATTTGAAATTCTGAAAAAGAGGTGCAAGTATACTTAAGAGATTATCCATAATAATCTCAGTAAAGTATTGTTTATATTGTGATGTCATTCATTGTGATAATGTAATCAGGCTTTGATTATGTTTTAGGCTTTGTTCATATCAATTCTTTCTTGTTACTGTCTTTGTAGCAAAATAATTTGACGTGTGTTTTATGAAATTAGTAGTAAATAGGTGTTTTCACTAATGTGTGTGACGGCATGTGCCTGTGTCTCAGCCTCTCATATTATCTGTAATATACTTCATTACTGCATGAAACAGCTCTCTGTCTTTTTCTTTCTAGCTCTCTCGCTCTCTCTCTTGCCCTCACTCACACACACACACACACACGCACACACACTCACACATACACACACGCAAGCACACACACCCGCCTGTTCACTCATGATTAAATATCAACGCACTGTGCTTGACATTTTATTAGTCCAACAAGATGGATGAAATGGCAAGGATAAAGTAGGCTATGTGTGTTCCCTTACTGAAGCCCACCACCCCTCTGTTCTTCTGTCTTGTTTCCCCTTCTTTCCTCCCAATTTACAAGGAGGAAAAAAATGAGAGATGGATTTTTTGGAGTAAAGAGTGCTTTTTCCCCAGTTTACTTCACTTGTTCTCTTACAGAGTCTTAATGACTCTCCCTCTCCTTTTCTCCCTCTATCCCTCTCTCTCTATCTTGGTATCTCAAGGATTAGGAACTCCACAGTTTCTCTCTCTCACTCTCTCTCTGTCTCTCTCTCACACACACACACACACACACACACACACACACACACACACACACACACACACGGGTTACCTCCTTAGATGTGTTGTTGGTACCTCTCTCGCTCCCTTTTTTTTTCAGTCTTCTGCTGTTCCCTATTTTACCTTTTGTCTTTCTCTTCCTCTCTTGCGACCTTTTATTCTGTTCACACTCATTCCCTTTTTCTGTTTCATGCTTTTTCTTTCATTTTCTTTTTACAAATCTCTCTTAATCTTTTTCTCTATTTTTCTCTTTCACACACAAGCATGCACCATATTTCTATTTTGTTCGTACTCTTTCTACAATTTCTCTCTCTCTCTCTCTCTCTCTCTCTCTCTCTCTCTCTCTCTCTCTCTCTCTCTCTTTCTCTCTCTCTCTCTCTCTCTTTCTCTCCCTTTCCATCTCTGTTGTGTGTGTGTGTGTTGTAACAGGTGGAGTGTGAAAGCTGTGTAATCTTGTGTTTGGTTCTGGCTCTAGGCCTTGTTCTTGTTCTTGTGTGCGATCATCTTAAGCAAGACAGTAAGAGCCACTCTGAGAGAGAAGCAGGGATGACCATGTTTTTTCTTCTCTTTGTCTTCTGGTCTTGTTGAAGAGGAACTTCTCTCTCTCCTTCTCTTTTCTTGCCTCAGGCATACCTCAGGTTCACAGAGCGAAAGGTTACACTCACCTGCTCCTCACTTTAACCTTGAGAAATACGTTTTTTCTTCTGAGACTGATTGCACTTATAGAATAAAAATGATGAGCTTTCATGATTTTCTGTACTATTAAACTGTAATTTCTCAAATGTGTGAACAATAAATTACTTTATGTGTAGTTATTTGTGCAATACATGACATGTTTTGACATGCTCAAGCCTGCATCTTATATTTAAAAATAAATATAATAATAGTAGGGCTGGGTACTTGCATTATTTATTCAACCTTTTTTGAGCTTAAACCCCTTCGCCTCAATCTAAAAGGGATACTTGCTTCTGAACGTACACTGTTAATGCTGCTCCACATTTATTTATGTTAACTTGCTGTTGCTCAGAAGGTGCCTGTTTTATATGAACAATCCTCAGCCCCTGATTCACTGAACATTTTATACAAGCGCACTACACCAGACATTAACAGATGTTTTGACATTGGAGTGGTCCCAAAATACAGCACAAGCTCAGGTGAGAAGCTGCATCCATTTTGACTATAAATAAAATAATAAAAAGTTATAAAAATGATATAAACTTTGTGCCACAGTATGAACAGTGACATAAAGTGAGGGAGCTCGAATTGCTCGTGTGCAACATTCTCCCATGAGTATAAATAATTAGTCATTCCGGTTTCAAAATGTGAGCCTCAAGTGTTAGAACTGCAGCGAAAGGTGCAAACATCTTCCATTTGTTGCTTTTCCATGGCTTTTGTTTGTTTCTTGTTTCCAGAGCCCCTTGAAATTATAGGAAAACAGCAGGGCTCATTTGGGTTTCATGCTTTGACTTTAGCTTCCTGTGTACACTTTGTTGTCAGGCTCTTATCTCACTGGTCAAGATTGCATTTAATTACGGTCGGGAAGTGATGTAGCAGACTGCCCCTGCATATGTGTGTGTGTGTATACGTGTGTGTGTGTGTGTGTGTGTGTGTGTGTGTGTGTGTGTGTGTGTGCCAAGAGGACACCTTCCAAAAAACAGCTGGGAATTAACATTGTTCAATTAACTTCCACCTTGTTATCAGCCAGTCTGTAAATGACAGTCTTATGTTCATTGATTGAATCTGGTGTTGTTACTTCTCCTCACTAATGGAGTTAGACTGGAAAGGCACAGATACTTAACAGAAAGAAGCAGCCATGGTCCACAGAAATGTAAGCATGTCGCTCAGAAGATCTTCCTAATCCCTTCATAGTTACAAAAGGTACTGAAATGTGGCCCACATGGATACCCTACATAAACTGATACCAATATATTGTGATACAGTGTGGCATTTTGTGTTTGATTATTGATTGGATTTTATATGCTGAATTGTATAGAACAGACTGTTCACTTGGAGTCAGTTATTTTAATTGGTTTATTGGAAAGAACCATCTCTTTTTTACACTTTCAGGCTGTGCTTTTGGTACTTGTGTTCATGTTTTATATTTAGCTTTGTTTTATTTCTTTTTTTCGTCCTTGTATTAGTTAATACATTTTCTATTCCGTATCCTATGTCTCTATGTTACAGCAATTGCTCTTATTCTTATTATTTTTGTTAAGGTGTCTCACCAATTATTACAAAAAAAAATAATAATAATATAATAATAAAATACAAGTAATAATAATAAAAAGAAGAAGTAGTAAAACATTGAGGCACAGAGCATGGACCTGTAATCATGAACAGAAATGGTACTTGGCTCAGTCTGAGGGGCCTTTCAGAATTGGTAATGTGAATCAGTGAGTGTGTACAACGTCACACCGGAACATAAACTTTGTAAATGGAGCATAAATGCTAAAAGCCCTCTGGTTGTATTTTGATACACATGCATACACATCCACAGATGTACTTCACTCTGGATAAGAGTGTCTGCTGAATGCTGAAAACCTAAACGTGCAGGCACACACACAAATAAGAGCTGTCAGAGTTGTCTGGATTTATAACTTATGTCAAGATTTGTGAGGATGGCTCTTTTATGGCCGGCCTGGCCCTTCAGTAGACCATGGAGAGCAATCAGAAATATGATGTGTGTGTGTGTGTGAATGCATGTGTGTAATATGTTAAAGTGACGTTATTCTTCAGACTTGTAAATCAAGACATGATCAGTTTATTCCTCTTTCTGTTTTGAATTATGTTGGTGCTTCATCTGACATGTAAGGACCTTAGTAATTGTAAACAGGGTGCAGTTAAGTAATAGTTGTGACAGCTTGACTTGCTGGACCCAGTGACACAATAAAACCCTTGGCACTACCATGAATGTATCGGATGTAAACTGAAGTGTGTGAACTGTTTGTGTGTATGCGTGTGCATTTGCATGTGCGTGCGGACATATGTAGGTGTTAAAACCTTTTCAACAACATCGATGCAGAATGTAAACCTAAATGAAAAGAAATGCCTCGAGTAACCCACAATGTAAGTAAATATATAATCACTCAATTACATTTTGCTAGTAAAGCCACATACATTAACTCTTGATATTTTAAGGGATGAGACAATTTTGATTCCCCTCCTGCTGGCACTCAAAGGCGGAGAAGTTCATCACCCCTCCCACTCTTTTCATCTCCTCTCACTCTTTCCTCCTTTTTTACTAAGCAGGGCTGAGAAGGGAGGGCACGAATCTGCAAAATAACTGGCAACCCCCAGCAGGAGGCCTTAATGACTCCCCTTCTCGCTTGGCAACCCGTCACCCCTCCTGCACCTCTGCCACTGATAGTTTGCAACCGTTACCACCCCTAGTTCAGCTATTGCACATTTCTTTAGAGCTGAGGCAGGATGAGATATTTGTTACGGGTGCCAAAGGTTCACGTGGACATCTGAAATTACACCTCAGATTCCTTTCAGGTCCTTTACACACAAAGAGGGATTCACAAAGGTCATGTGAATCAACCTGGAAAAAAATAAGAGACCACTGCTCTTTATTTTTAAATCAGCATCTCTATTAATATGACAACCACTCCATGCCAGTGTCTGGTCCTACACAAGCACCTCATTCTGCTTAATGAGGTATTGATTGATTATCTCTTGCATTGCGACCAGTTGTATGGAACAATTTTCATTAATCAAGTTCGGTAAACGCTGCATAATTTTTTTTCATTTTGGTGTTTTGTCATTTCCTTTTGAATAACACTTTCTTTTGAATAGGACAATATTTCTATATGGAAAATAGGTGATATAGTGTCAGCAGTTCAGGCAAAGCTGTTCAGTTCCACTGATAATATATATTTTTTCAATGATCTCTAATTTCATGTAGGTGATTTTTGCTCATTCTTAGTGCTCTTACAAACCTTATTACTCTGAATATCTAATAAAATGTGGCCATTTATTCTAAACTGTTTTTTTCATGACTTTCTTTTCTTTTGGACTATCTGACCTAACACAGGTAACAGTTATGGGAGTGTTATTCCTTTGAGTATTTTGAACAGTTGTAGATAGTTAAACTGAACTGTAATAAAGGAGAACAATAAAGGTTGAAGTATTTTCCTTGGAATGTTTAGCTTAAGTATGAAAGGCTGTGAAGATCAAGCAAGATTTCCTGAGATAGTTCCAGGGCTCACAACCCAGGCTTCTGTGTCACTCTGGATCACTCTCTCCCTCTCTTACTCTTTCTTTGTCTCTTGCTCTTCCTTTCAACTCTCTAATTTTCTTATACCTTCTCACTTTTTGTCTTTTCTTTCTCCTCCTTCATTACTCCCTTTAAATATACACCCTTTATCTAAAAATTCTTCTTCTTCTCCTTTTACTTCTTCTTCTTCCTTCTCTCTCTCTTTATTCCTCTTGTCTCTCTTGTCACCATTCTATTTCTCTTCTCTTCTATTCTTTCATTGCCTTCGTTCTCACTCCTACCTTCCCTTTTTTCTGCCCATTACCTTACTCATTCTCACTCATCTCTCTTTCTCTCTCTCCCTCTCCCTCTCCCTCTCCTCTCTCTCTCCTCTCTCTCTCTTTCACTCTGTTTATCCCCCTCTCTCTCTTTCTCTCTCTCTCTCTCTTTCTCTCTCTCTTTCTCTCTCTCTTTCTCTCTCTCTCTCTCTCTCTCTCTCTCTTTCTCTCTCTCTTTAACTCTCTATCTCTCTCTCTCTCTCTCTCTGTCTCCTGGCTCAGTTCCTGTGTTTCTTTGATCTCAGTGAAAGGGGGGGCATTAAAGCATCGCTGTTTCCGCTGTCAGCGGCCATCTCTCTTCTGCCCTGTCTCTCTCTTTCATTCTTTCATTCTCTCTTTCTCATTCTCTCACCCTTTACCTTCGCTTTTGCCTCCCCTTTGACTCCAGGCTCAGAGGTGCTGCCATTGCCCTTCAGAGGCAGAGGCTGAAATGTGTTACACGAAAGGGATCGCTCTCTTATGGCGCCGAGCAATATAGCAAAAAATAAGGATCATAATATTTCGTTTTTCAGAGGACTGGAAATGATGTAATGGACAAACGCAGCAGGAAAGGGCATGTTTAGAATGACCAAAAATATAACATGCTTTTTAAAATAATTTTTCAGTCGGAAAAACTATTGATTTTGTTCTGGTTTTTATACACACACACACACACACACACACACACACAGACACACACTACCAATCAAATGTTTTAGAACACCCTAATTTTTCATTTTTTTGTATTGAAATTCAAGTGGTTCAACGTCTCATTGTTCATTCTGCAGACAGTTCTTCCCACTTATGTTGCAGAAGTTCCCATAAGTGTCTGGCTATTATAGGTCACTTTGCTTTCACTCTTCAGTCCAGTTCATACTAAAGCAGTTAGATGGGGTTTAAGTCTGGAGACTTCTGGCCATTTCATTGTCTTGTTCTTTTTTCTGATGTAGTTCTGGCAGACTTATGTTTTGGGACACTATGTTGTTGTTGACTGAACCCGACCAACTAGGCAGAATTATTTCCCACTTCTGAGGTACCTCACCATTTTTAAACCTCTCACAGTTCAGCACTGTTCTTTGTACCATTTCATTGTTTTTGTTGGACTTGAACTGTTTGAATTTCAATTTTAAAAAGTCTGAAACATTTTGACCTATATTTAAATGCAGTTATAGGGACAAAACTATTGGGATGCATAATACATAATACATAGATTTTATGTCTGGTTCGCAATATCTGCTCCAGTTCCAAATATGCTGGGTATGGTTGAGGTCAGGGTTCTCTGTGGGCCAGTCTTCCATACTTAACTAATCTAATCATGTCTTTATGGACCTTGCTTTGTGCACTGGGGCACAGTCATGCTGGAAATAGGAAATGTATCCAAAATGTGTCCACAAAGTCGGAAGCATGGCGTTGTCCAAAATGTCTTAGTATGCTGAGGCGTTACGATATTTAAAACCACCTGAGACAAGTTAAGGCCTGATATGTACTGGGTGCTGTGCTGTGTCTGATATCATAACTGGAGTTTCATATTCTGTTGCCATCACAGTGCTGGCACAGCTGGATACTAGTAAACCCAAATCCTCACAATCCTCAAATTCAAGCACGTTAAAGTATGTTCCATTTATTTCCTCTATCATCTGTGAGTCTGTTTATATAAGGACACTTGTAATGTGACCAGAGTGGATGCATGAGTCCGTATAAACAGCGGGTGGGTGAAGGGGAGATGGAAAGAAAGAGATATAGAAAGAGAGAGAGAGAGAGAGGCAGGAAATGGTTTCCATATGTAGAATTTCTCTCTCTCTCTCTCTCTCTCTCTCTCTGTCTCTCTGTTCTTTCTCCTGGAGATATGAAGGATAGTCATTTGGAGACTGTGGGAATTACAAAGTAAAGGCAAAATGACCGCAAAGGCCTTCATTTAATCTTTTTAATCATTTTATTTCTCTCTCTCTCTCTTTCTTTGTCTGTCTTTCTCTCTCTCTGCATACCCTGATCCTGCTAATCCAGACTTGGCCTGATCCCAGTGCCTTTTTACTCTTTGATGTAAATCTTAAATCAGGTATAAGAATGGAGTCTGTTTAAACTCTCTGTCTCTCTCTCTCTCTCTGTTGCTGTCTTTCTTTCTCTTTCTGTTGCTCTCTCTCTTTCTCACCCTGTTCCTCTCTTTCTTTTCTCACTTTTTCCTGAGGTCTGTTAGAGAAGCTTGCGTGGTTTACAGTGAATGGCACCTGCAGTATTCTATATTTTTTTATTATGTACAAAGTATACACTTTATAATGAAGTTACCATTTATCGTTCACTAATGAAACAAATATAATAATTTTGTCCCACAATGATCTGAATTATTTTCCAAATGCATGCTTGCTTAGAATCTTGGTTCATCCAACAATAAGGACAGCATGATGCTTCTTTTATAGTGTGACGAACACGGTAGCACACACAAGGCTATAATACCACACGCCAATCATACCAAATGGCTACTAAAAGTGCCGATGCATTAAAAGGATAAGATACTTCAAATATACGGTCCATGAAACATTACTAGGTGTTTCTTATGCAAGATGCTGCTTACATTTGGCAACTATGAAAAGGTGCTTGTTCTTCCGTACGTTTTCGCCACAGTCTCATGTCCTCAGAACCTTAATTTAATTGTGATGGGCTTGTTGAACAGTTTCTGCTTCATTCTAAATGAATGGGGGAAAACAGCACTGTGCAAGTCATTTACACCCTCTGTCCCAGCAACCAAGGAGTGACAGGACTAATCATCGTCTTGGCAAAAGCAAGCTGACAGTGATGCATGCTAACTCACTAACTCTTCTGGGCTGAGCTGGCCTCTCAATCTTTACCAGCCTTGAAATGCACTACCACAGCAAAACTACTGCAGTCTCCCTGGAATAAACAAAAGAAGCAAGGTTCTTCTGTCTTTCTAGTTCCTTCTAAACAGAGACTACAAGAATAAACACACGTCTGTATCACCTAGTCATTATGGAGACTTTGGGTTTGTCTGCTTTAACTCATTAAAATCAGAGACACTGGAGGGCGCAGCTCCAAACTGGACATCAAACTGGATCAGCATGTGGAACTGAAGCTTTTTGTGATGCCCATTGGTTGATATCACAATATAAAAGATGCATCATGTTGCCTGAGGGACAGTGATGAGTGTATTCACATGTTTATTAAGGGCTTGTGATAGCATAACTGTATATTTCTGGTGTATGTTATTTTGGCTTTTTTCATGATGATATGTTTGCTTGCTCAAGATGGCACTCAACTTTTGGCCTTGTGTGCGTCGATCAATTATACACTATTTGGACAAAAGTATTGGGACAAAATATGTTTTTCACGGTTTGGGCGAAGCCCGTTGCTTCCAGCGAAGGACTATCTTTAATGCTTCAGCAGACCAAGACATTTTGAAAGCACCATATCTCCAACTTTGCGGACACACTTTGGACAGAAACACTCCAAAATCTAGTGGAAAGCTTTCAAGAAGAGTGGAAGCTTTCATAAATGCAATGGGGAACTCCATACTAAAGTCTATGTATTTGAATGTAATGTCTGTGTTGGTGTAATGTTCAGGTGACACAGTACATTTGTCCGATAAGTGTGTTTTATTTACGTTTTAAATAAATGAAATTATGTTCACATTTGAATAAAATGCTTCACTTCTTCCAATGTCCACTTTTCCAGCATTGGTAGATGGTGATCTTTATATATCAACATAATTGCATAAAGGGTTTTAAGTTTTTTTGTCTCAGTGTTAATAATTTCTGTTAGCTGATACCTGTGATTGGAGATTTGTGGTCGAGGTTGAGAAGAGTTTGCTTCATTTGTAGATCAGTGAAGGTTTTTCTTGTCCCAGCACTGGGCCATCGATTTCATGCTTGTGTAAAAGCTGCTATTGCAGGTATTGATTTTGTAGTAAAGTGTCGTGATATCAGATAAATGAACGTTGTAGGTATTGCGGTCATTGCCTTTTAAAGAACGACAGTCATTCTTCATGGATGCTTATGCGGTGTGAGTGTGTGATTGTGTGTGTGTGTGTGTGTGTATGTGCATGTGTGTGTGTGTGTGTGTGTGTGTGTGTGTATGTGTGTGTGTGTGTGTGTGTGTGTGTGTGTGTGTGTGT
>JBBKCR010000001.1:6151022-6166022 GCA_037577295.1 Ladigesia roloffi
GTGTGTGTGTGTGTGTGTGTGTGTGTGTGTGTGTGTGTGTGTGTGTGTGTGAGAGAGAGAGAGAGAGAGAAAGAGAGTGAGTGTGAGAGTGTGTGTGTGTGTGTGTGTGTGTGTGTTTGATGGAGTGGAGAGAGCAGTGGCAGATTTGACTGTTTTGGTAACACTTCTGAACACCTAAAGTAACACCTACTGCAATACTGACAGCTTTTTACAATGAGAGGGATAAAAAAGAGAGACACTGAGAGAGAGAGAGAGAGAGAGAGAGAGAGATGGCTATTAATAGAGCCTTATTTGGGCCTTCTTTCTTTTTTCAATCTGTTAGAACTTTGTTAAGCATTTTTAAACAGCATTTTACATTTTGGAGCATTTTTAAACAACGTGTTACATTTTAAGTTGATGCATCTAGTTTTTGCAAATGCTTTGTGAAGAAAAAATAACATTCTTTCTTCTTTCGGTCTCCTGTTTAGATGTTTGTTTAGAATAAGAAGTTCTGTGGTTTGTCAGGATTCATTGGCATTTACACAACTGTCCAAAGCTCACAGTCATTGTTGAGATACACACGTGTGTGTGTGTGTGTGTGTGTGTGTGTGTGTGTGTGTGAGCGTGTTTGAGTGTGTGTGAGTGTGTGTGTGTGTCCTACACATCCAAAACCATATCCATCCAAAGCCCTTGAGCAGACTTGGTAGCAAACCAGTATGGTGACAATGTAGAAAAGGGGTCCAAGCATATGGAAAAACACTCATGCACACGCACACACACATATACTCTCCCAGTGATTTACATGTGAATGGCAGGCACAGTAAATGCTAGAAGTGTCAAACGAGAAGTGAGAGAGAGAGAAAGAGAGAGAGAGAGAAGGAAGAGAGTGAGTAATCTTATTTTGCTTGCTCGCTTTCTGACAAAATTAAAACAACTGAGCGAGAGGGAAAAAAAAAGTGAGTCACAAAGTCATTGTGTCACTCCGCGCGACAAAAGCGCTCCATCCCCTCAGCGTCTCTCTTCCCCTCCTTCTTTCCCTCCTCTCTCGCCTTCTCCCTCCTTTCTTGTTTGTGACATTCGCGAGTGAAAAGACAACAAAAGTCATTTCTTAATCTGTAGATGCCCGTCATTGTGTGTGAGTGGAAGGCCTGTCTTCAGAGAAGCTGCTTTCTAGTGAAAGCTTTTCAAACACAGCCCACTGCAATTCCATTCACCAATAAAAGCCAATTAAATGTGATTAAACATTGCTGTGACACGGACGTGGGTGAGAGAATGCTACTGGTTATGTGTTTTTTTTTTCTTTTGCATGTGTGCGTGTGTGTCTGTGTTTAATATATGAAATGTGGTCAATGACTATAAGAGAATTTTCTCTTCTTTAGGGGATTATCTTGAATTAAACTGATTTTAGTGGGGAATTATATTAAATTAAATCATCCCTGGTCAGTATGTTTACATTTGAATGTTGTCATTAAACTGCATGAAAGCATGAAAGCATGAAACCAAAATCCAAAATCCACAGGAATCTGGATTGACTGTCAAAAGACCATTATTCTTCCCTAACATGACCATCGTGTGTCAAGTCTAATCACTAGGTTTCTTGTAATTAAGCACTGAGTATTGGTGGGACTTTACCTGCAGGAATGATTTACTTAATAGAGGGAAGGCTTCAAAAGACACAACATGTGTCTTGCTCCTGCGCATGTGTATGCATTATGTTCATGTGTGGATAAATGAGACAATAATAAGAATCTGTGTGATACAGTTTGGAGCGTTCCCCTTTTTTAATTGCAGATATGCAATTAATAAATTATTAAACAGCGTAGCAGCCTCTTTATGCTTTAAGTTCATAACAAATTGTGGAAAAAGCCAATAAATTGCCTTTTGTTGCTCTTTGTTGGTTAATGTATGTTAATATTTACACAATGTACCTGGCAGCTGGTGTCTTCAAATGAAAAGCAAAAGAAAGAATGAAGTTAGGCACAGCAACATACTTTCCTCATGTTGAAATGTTGTACATTTTTAATTGCTATTTAAAGTACCTAGAAATTGCAGCTCTAAAACGGATCTTATTTCATGCAAAACCAAGTAACCTTTTACATTTTTCTCTCTCCTTCTCTCTCAGGTTCTCGTTTCCCCAGCCCGAGGCTGCTGGCTCGTCAGAACCGGAAGCGACCCCTGCCCGTCTCGCCCCACTCAGACTCCAGTTTCGATCTGCAGACGATGATCCGTACCTCACCCGCAAACTCCCTGGTGACCATCCTGAATAGCTCCAGACCAAGCACTTCCACAAGTGGCTCCTATGGCCATCTGTCTGCTGGAACTATCAGGTACTGACAACCTCTGACTTTATACCAGCTCATTCAGTCAGTGAATGGCCTGTGTGAATGGGAGTCTTGACCAACATTGGAACTCCATCCCTAAATACTTTAGTTAGTTGGTTTTAAACCATATGTCATAATATGCTGTAGGCCAGCATTTCTCAAACTTATTTGATTTGTCCTGGGAACCTGTCATGTCAGGCTTTGGGGCTTCAGGGCCCTGCATATATGTCTTGGCATGCTGAAGCATTAATCCTTCCCTGGATCGAAAGAGATGTGTCCCAAAACTTTTGTCTATGTTGTGTATCACCTGCTGACTAATGCAAAACTAACCTAAAGCATGAGGTTGTTGTCAGCTTCAACAGAGAGCCAAGACTGAAAACCTCTTCACACAGACTTAAAGCACTTAAAGGAAACACTCACATATAATCCAGTAAATAACAATGTAGACTTGTTTCACTTTTATTCACCATGTTACCAAACATCTGTGGTGTAATGCTGCTTAGCATCACTAGCAGTAGCAAAACACTTGAACCCCAGACTCTGCCTCAGGTTTATTTTTCTCAGTTTGACTCTCAGTCTTGAGTGCAACTGTATTTTGTACCTGCATGTCTTGTATGCTTCACCATAACAAGTTAAATACAGACAGAGGATGCTGTAGTTTATAGCCTGTAAACTGGCAGTAGAGTGCAGCCCCTAGTTACCTGAGTGTAAACTCAGGGGGGGGAACTCCGCTCTGCTATATGTGTGTGAGTTCCAGGCCAGGTATTTTTAAAATAATATGCTTAGAGGTTCATGACTGGCCCATGAAAAACCCAGCTGCTTTCACATTATTGCCTCAAACATACACGGTATGGATAAAAGTATTGGGACACACCTGTTTTTCAGGGTTTGGGCCAAGCCTCTTACATCCAGTGAAGGGCTTAATCTTAATGCTTCAGTATAAAAAGACATTTTGGACAACACCATGCTTCCAACTTTGTGGACACATTTTGGGGAAGAACATTTCCTATTCCAGCACGACTGTCCCCAGTCCACAACACAAGCCTCATAAAGACATGGCGGGAGGAGTTCCGTGTGGAAGAACTTGACTGGCCCACTTAGGGCCCTGACTTCAACCCCACCTAACACCTCCACATCCCACATCAGTGTCTGACCCCATAAATGCTCTACAGAGTGAACGGGCACAAATTCCCACAGAAACTTTAAAGTCTTGTGGAAATCCTTTCCAGGAGAGTGGAAGCTGTTATAGCTACAGCGTAGCACCAAACCCACATTGAAGTTGAAAAGTTTCTTTAAAGTCCTTGTTGGTGTGACAGTTAGGCATCCCAAAAGCATTTAGTGTAATTTCATTAGTTTGATCTCACTCTTCTGTAGGGGTTATACTGAGACTTCTCATTCTTTCTCTATATGTACTTTATTATCAGTGTAATCCACTTGATTACTGTAAACATTACCTGTGACAAGAGAAAGATTTAGCTAGAAAAATGGATTAGCCGAAGTAGGAAGCTTGAGGTAAACAGGATGTAAAGGAAGATGATGAGGTCCAGAATAAGAAGGATGTAGGCTGGAGGAAAAAGAAAGTGCCATGATGAAGCACGGAAGGCATTTTGCTAATGAGAGAGGCGTGTTTAAAGCAGACAGAAGTGGCAGGGGGGAAGACAGGAGGAGAGGAGAGGAGAGTGAGGGTGATAGAGAGATAGATGGAGAGGAAGAGAGGACGAGAGAGCGGGCGGCTGCTCGGCCTCAGCACCGGAGTGATGAATGAACGAGGAGCAGAGAAATAAACGAGGGAACAGGCCAAGCGCTATTAGGAGGAAACGTGTGAACACACTCTTCTCCTCCTCCCTCACACTTGTCCCTCTGATATGCATCATCTGATTAATGTTCCCTCGATCAGAACAGGAGCGCTCTACCCCACCGCCACCGCCACGCAATCGCTCACGCTGGAAAAGGGGGAGCAGACGGGGGATGACGGATGAAAGGGTCGCGGTGAGGGGGACAGGGGGAGGAGGACTGGGCCGGGTTGAGGACACTTACACACAGTCTAATGGGAAAGAGAGAGAGAGAGATAGCAAATATAAAAAGAAAAGATAGCAAATAAAAAGGATAATGGCGCCTCTTACGGCTTCGCCGTCGCATTCAGGGTATAGCTGTAGAATAATAAAGAATAAAGCGTTTTCCACTCATGCAGTAGACTTTCCACTCATGCCTCTCTGGACCAAATTAAAAATCGTCCAAATGTATTTATTCTGACATTATTTCACACTCGTAGCTTTTTTAATATAACCGAGAAATTTGGTAAAAGTGTGAGGCATAAACCTTTAAACCACAAGCAGAATAGGAGAATAGTTCATTATTGGAATTTGATGCAATGTTGCTCTTATGGATACAGTTCTTAGGACATGTGTGCTGCATTTTTGTCATTTCTGTTCAAAAGTCAGTTGAAACTAAAAGTAAACAAAATGGTCAGAATTATAAGACTGTGAAATCATGTATTGTGTCCTGTTATTACATTTGAATTCCAAAGCACAAAAATTGTAAAACCTCAGATTTTTATTAGTTTGGCCCGCAAAGAGCCCTGACCTCAACCCCATCCGGCACCTCTTGAATGAAATGGAACAGAGCTTGCACACCAGGCTTTCTCTCCCAACATCAGTGCCTAAAATCATAACACTGTACAGAAGGAAAGGGTACAAATTGCAAGAAAACTGGAAACTGTTATAGCTGCAGAAGTGAATAAACTCCATCTAAAAATCGATGTATTTGAATGTAATGCCTGTAGGTGTAAACGTCAGGCATCCCAATACATTTGTCCATATAGTGTAGGTATTAAAACAGGTGTTCAGTTACTGCTTATTTAGATACAAAAGCAATGAACACCACTCAGTCCAGTTTACCTGAGGAATTATTCACAAAGAACTTCCAGAGGTACTTGTGTAGCTGAAACCTGATGTACATCAATATGAACTACAACAAACGTAAAACATTTTCCTTCCATACTCTTACATATTTCAGAAAGCAGCACAGCACACGGCAGCATTTTAGAGTTTTTTTCCCTCTTTGATATGTGAGGGTGAGGGTAAACTTTTATAGAATTTTTATAGAATATTCAGAGTTTAAGCAATTTTTCATACATTGTTGTCTGATCTCCTTACAATCTTAATTAATTCTAAACCACTGAAACTCCACAGAATCGAGATTTTCCCATACAGATATCAAAGAGAGAATAGAGGGATGCTGTAGGACAGCAGAGAAGGTTCACAAAGTGTTTAGAACTTAAAAACCAATGTAAAACAAATTTGATGGCTACACTGGGAATTTTTGATATTTGACAAAAACATTTTGCCTGAACATCCTACGTGCATATTTAAGGAATAATATCTGGGCCCTGGGACCATGAGGAAAGTTCCCCTCTGGACCGCCCAGTGCGTGAGCATCTCCTGAGGGCCGGGGGCCTGAGAATCTCCCAGCATCCCCGGCGACGTGTCAGTCAGCTTGTCACCGCGCTGCCTCCCTACCTGATCTGGGGAGAGCGCGAGAGAGGGAGAGAAACAAAAGCACGGAGAGGACGATGGCCCCCGGCCGGGCCGATTGATCACGATTTACAGAGCCGAGCTGATCAGTCATGTCTGGAGTGTATAGGGACATGGGCTGATGAACGATGAGACAGCGACTGCCTGCTGCAGCATCCGGCTGCATTGATTTCCTCTCTCAGCGTAATAAGATTAGCAGACATATGAGGTGGCTAGGGCGGCCTGTAATGCTCTCAATGAATGGATGAATGAGCATTTCTCTATGACGCCTCAGGGAACTGCGCTTAAAATCCCAATGCACAGATAGAAAGGGAATCAGTGACGATTGGGTTCATGGCTCTATGGTATTATATAAGTCGTAATGTTATACTGTGATAAATCTCAACAATTATACTGCTTTTAATTTCTAATTTCTATTTCTAATCCTGATTCGATTTTATTATTCACTCGTCACTCATTTAAAGTGAAGAAAATCTGTCAAAAGGGCAGATTAAACTTTCATTTCAATATTTCTGTTGAGAGGTAATTGGGGAAATTTCTTTAATTTGCTGAAAATGTATTGTTATACCCCAAAAAATGCATTTGTGTCCCGTGATAAAATTAAAATTTCACAAGTGTATACTTAAACTAGTTGATACAGGTAAATTAGATACTTACAGGTTAATTAGGTAATTATGTAGTTTACATTGCTGTAAAAAGTATAAAGTGCTGTAAAAAAAAAAAAGTTAAACCAGATACAGTGCTGTAAAACATATATTTTCCGGATTTCCTGAAGAGGAACATGCAGTAAAATTTTTTATCATTGTTTTCCTTTTACTAAATCATCTATGTAAAAATTAGTTGCCCCTCTAGATCTAGTAACTAAAAAAATAACCTAAAAAAGTGAAGACTAAACTTAATTCTTCAGCAGAGCAAGACATTATGGACAATGTCATGCTTCTAACTTTGTGGACACAGTTTGGGGAAGAACCTTTTCTATGCCAGCGTTCCAGTTTCCCCAAGCAAGCTCCATTAAAACATTGGTGTGAGGTCGGTGTAGAAGAACTTCACTGGCCCATAGAGCCCTAACATTAGCCTTGGGTCATTACAGTCCCTGTTGTCGTTCTAATTGACTATTACAGTAGGAACACCTGGGCCGGAGAAAAGGCAGAAACAAGAGAAACAAGACAGGATGGGCAAAGTGAAAGTCAGGACTAGCATCAAAACAACACTACAGACACATATCAGGGTAAACTGAGACATAGCCTAGGCCATTCAAACCTGTGATTGAGCTTCTGAACACAGACTAATGATTGGATATTGCCCAGCAGGATGTTCAGGCAAAATTCTTGGTTTATAGAAAGTTGCCCATGCCCTGAATCCTCAAAAATCCCTACATTTAGCACTACCACCACCATGTTTTATTATTAGTTTTATGCCAGATGTAGAAGGTGTTTTCCAAAAAAATGTAATCTGGAGTCTTAGCCTTGGAAATAGCTTTATTACAGGGTATATTTGTTTAGAGATATATTTCAGTAAGTTACTTTCTCATATTTTCAGAATTTTATTTAGTGCACATTTCACTTCACATTTCTGCAAAGGTTATATGTAGATTGAACCCATTGGCCTTTTCTGGCTCTGGGTCTTTCCTGGCTTCACTCTTTCATTATAAACACGCCTGTGGCTAGTTTGACATTCATTGACTTTGCGCGTGTGTATACAACAACTTTTTTGACTTCTCCTTTGCTATTTTCCTTGTGCGATTCTGAGGCATGTTCCCCATCCCTGTTTTGTATCTCAGTCTTTGACTTATTTTTTTGATTAATGATCATGAATTTATCTTGCCTATGGATGTCATTTATTCCTATGAGTCAATGTTTTACCAAATAAATATATAGCTACACATTATTAAATGCCAAATAAAATAGAGGATACTTTAATATGTAATTATCTGTTTTTCAACATTCACTGAAAATGTACCTGCTCTTAACTGAGCTAATTTATGTGGGCATTTATTATTAATTTACAAGATATAAATGTATGGTCTCCATTAGCAAATTAACTCTCAACAAGCCCTCGACTAACTGAACATTAAGTTTAACCCACCAGATTTTTACCAGATTTCTATAATATGCTAAACCTGTTATTTGGTGCCGGACAGCACATTGATGCAAAAATAAAAAATTCTCCTTTTTTATCCTACCTCTTGTGCTCTCTCTCTCTGTCTCTCTGTAGTCCAGCACTGAGTTTCGCCTACCCACCCACCCCTGTGGCGCTGCAGATGCATCAGCAGCTGATTGGGCGGCCATCAGGCATTGTGGGTTCAGCTTTTGGCCACAGTCCACCCCTCATCCACCCTACCCCTGCTTTTGCCACCCAGAGGCCTGTGGCGGGCATCACCCCGTCCAGTCTCGGCCCCACAGAGCGTTCCACCGGCTCCACTGACTCACAGGTGAATTTTTTTCCCTCCTTATGAAACTGATCATTTCGGATTCTGATATGATTGCCTGAACCATTTTCAAGTTCTGATTTCTGCGTTAAAGGTATTTAAAATGATGGTTCTGTTCTCTTTGGCTTTAAAAAAGAAGTATGGCAGTTATTGATAAATCATTTTTTATATGTGCATTGATGTATTTTATCCGGTAGTTATATGTCAAAATGCCGCATATTACCATGTTTAAAGTACAGTAATACAAAGTTTCATGTGGCTTATGGCTTAAATAAACACTTGCCAAAGCTATATAAACTCTGTTTAAATTCTTTGAGTAATTCTTTGAGCAGTTCACTTACAGTGAAATAAATGACTGCTCAGTATTGGCAAAATAATGTGTGAGTATGGTGCCAAATGTAGCAAAATTAAAAAAAAAATACATTTAAAAGTCAATAACCTGACATGGCTAATGACTGTCCTGCATAATTTTGAGCAAAATCATTTTTGCTTTATTTTGTTGAACACTGATGAATTAAAACACCCACAGAAAAGCAAATCTGAATCTGTGAGGCCAAAGTCCTCAAAGACACATATTCTTTGATTAGAAGGCTCTTTTACACATAGTGCTTATAAACCTTTATTGCAAAGCTGTGGTAGTTTTACAATAATAATGAACAAACTATGCACAACTTAGTACCTGAATAAATGCACATACTTGCTTTCTTGTAATTCTGGATGTTTTAAATGGCAAAAATTTAAATGTGCTTGTGGATGTTTGTCCTTTAGCATTTTGGATTGTGTGTGTGTTCTATGAAAGCATGTGCCACCAAAACATCAGCATCCTATTAACTGTAGAGTGGGACTGCAGGTAGCCCTCCCTCACACTGCCCCCCTGGGGGTTTTCCCCACTGAGACTGTCTGTGTGCATATGTGTGCTGTGTTTGTGTTGAGTCCTGATATGTTGAGCTCACTTTAAAGGTCCTTTTGAGAAATATCACCCAATTTGTTAGCAGTAAAAGAGCCTATGCTCCACTTATTAATCAGTACCGGGTCCACACCAAGTCTTCTGGATGGACACAAAAGCTCGTCCCCTTCTCCACCCCACCACCTTCACTTTATTTTTACTTGCTGCAAGTGCTGGATTACAGCTCCACTCAAAGTGATTTTTCTTTGCGTTTATATTGATCTGAATTTTATGTCTGGTCCGGTAGCTACGGCGAGTGATATTTGGTCTGCTGGTGAATGAGTTTCCCCCCATTTTTTCCCAAAGCCGATCGCTCTTCTGCAGCTGTTAAGGACCCCTCACTCTTGTCCCGACTTGGCCCCATCCATTTTCCCTCTGGCTCACCCCGTACACAGCTGCAGCCTCTGTAATCGAAGGGCCAAGCAGGACATTTGTCTCTCTACGTGGTCATAAAATAACAATTAACGAGAAAGCATGAAAGACCCAAGCATTGCTCACTCTGACAGAAGGAGAGATGGAGGAAGTGCTAGATCTATGTGCTCTATTGCTCCGTTGTATCTTCAAATGGTCTGTAGTTGAGAAGTAACACCACTGCGGTTGGAAAGGTGATGTGGTGCAGTATGAACCATAGCTCTGTCCTTGTTGGACATAGAGATAAAGGGTGTGAATTAGGCCAGATAATATTTGATATAACATTTGTATAGTTTTGATTGAATGTGAGACATTGTTGATATAAGAGAGTGACTGGAGTGGTACAGGAGATGGAAAAACATGTGGTAACCCTGTAAGGACAGAAAGGCTTTTTCTTCTATCAAATACACCAATTGTCTCTTTGGCAGACCAACCTGAGAATTTGCAGACGGACCCTTAAACTTGTTTAAATATGCTGCCAGAGGAATTGCACTTAGTTCATGTCTGACATGCTTAGACATTTAAAATTTGAGCTTTCTGTCAGTCCAAGGTTTTTGTACCTGTTCTTTCAATGCTTTTATTGATAGTTTATCAGGTTATAGAGTTATGGCATTCTCTGCCCCTCACTTCACAATATAACACATGAGGGCATTGAACATGGAAGGTGATTTGAGGCGTTTTATTCTGGATAGTTTGTACACTATGTACCTTTACTCTAATATAAACAGCATTGCTTTTAGTTTAGTTTCAGTTCAGTTCCTTCTAGAGCTTGAAATATTTGTCCAAACCTGACCAGACCGGACCGCTCACTGCTCAGGTTCCGGCATCCAATTTCATGTTCACTTTGAACATATTTTAATCAGTATCGCTGCCCACCTTAGTTTCCTTCTTTTCTCCATTTCATAGCCTTAAATGCCAGAATCAGTATCAGGAAACTTTATGGTCCTGGAAGAAACCACTGTAAAATAAAATTTAATGTCTAAATAAATCCAATTAAAAAATCTGTGGGAAAAAAATGTAAAGATGAAATGCACTGTGTTTGTTACCATACATATGTAACTTACAATAAAGTGAATTTGTAATGACACAAAATCTTGCCATGACAAAATTGTATTTATTTGTTTGTTTGGATAGTACACACAATTTTAAT
Source organism: Ladigesia roloffi (assembly GCA_037577295.1). Taxonomy (NCBI): domain Eukaryota; kingdom Metazoa; phylum Chordata; class Actinopteri; order Characiformes; family Alestidae; genus Ladigesia; species Ladigesia roloffi. Next base: position 6,161,791 of record JBBKCR010000001.1, read on the forward strand.
TTCTAAAAAGAAAAATGGCCAGATGTCCTGTAACTGACCATGTGTGTGTTTCAGAGTAAACCCACCAGTGAATCTGCAGTGAGTAGTACAGGAGACCCGATGCATCACAAGCGCTCCAAAATGAAACCTGACGACGAGACGCCCAGCCCTGGATCTGTTAGCGTGCAGGTAAACACAAACTCACATAAATAAATATCAGACCACTCACATGCTCTCATGCACATACATAAACTCTTTCCTTCATAGCAGCTGCAAGGTACTTCACCCACTCCCCACCCACAAACACAGAGCCCTCACACACACTTACACACATTCACACAGTGGAGGCTTGAAGCCCAATTATGTGAGGCACTGTAGAACTATTTATTTATGCGTTTGATTCGGTGGCATGCTGTGGCTCTGCCTCAGATGCGATAAGCACAACCGATCTGTGCCGCCTGAGAAGGAAATTGTTTTGCTTTTAATCAGATACATGAGTGAACGGAAAAATGAAATAAAAATTAGCCAGCACATTTCCACTCTGTTTTTGTAGAACTGAATGTTTCAACCATTTTTTGTGTTTAGTGTTTTAAATTTTGTATAAAGCAATAGTCGAAATATAGACTATAGAGAATACAATAATGTACACTATACCTCAAAGTCACATTCTGGAAAAATAATTACCTATTTTACACCAGTTAGCTTACACTGTAGGGGAAAAGTATTGGGACAAACCTGTTTTCCAGGATTTAGACAAGGCCACTTACTTCCAGTGAAGCATAACCACTGAAAGCTTAGACTGATGCATGTAAACAGGCTGGAGGCTGGCTCATATATTTAAAAATGACACTCAAAAACATCCACACGAATGTAGCCACCCACAGCAAGCTAACAAGTTTTAGCAACCTAGCAGATAATACACTTGTAGCCTTACGGCTAAAAGAATTGCCTGTGAAATAAATGGCAAATTTGCAGGTTAAACCCCGCACTTCCTACCATTGGTTTCTTGAGCAAGACACTTAACCCTGAGAATCTCTAGGTGGACTGTCCCTGTAACTGTTGATTGTAACTATTTCCTAATGATAGTGGCCTTATTCAGCAAGAAGAGCTGTGCTGCCGCACTGCGAAGTGGTTTAAATGAGTTTAAGGTGTTGACATGGCCTCTAAATTCTCCTGACGTCTGATTGACCATCTGTGGAGTATGTTGGACAAAAAAAATGTATCTGTGGAGGACACTCCCAAATTACAGGACTGCAGCTAATGTCTTGGTGCCATGCACCCCTGAAGGTCTCATGACGCTTTGAATAGTCAGAGCTGGAGGTTCACCTACTGAATGTTAGACAGGTGGTTTTAATCTTGTGGCTGATATGGTGTTATATAAGCATTACTAGTGATGTTACTGAAGCAATACACTGTCTCAGCATGTGCAGTACAGATTCAGCATGTCTTGTTTGCTGGTACAGGACCAACCGGAAGGGATGACACTGGTGAAAGAGGAGGGAGAGAAGGAAGAAGGCAAGCAGGAGCCGGAGGTGGTGTACGAGACCAACTGCCACTGGGAGAACTGCTGCAGAGAGTTTGATACGCAGGAACAACTTGTACATGTAAGACACTCAGAGACACGCAAAGACACACAAATTAAAACAGTCACACTTGCATTTATACACACTCATGCAATCGCAACACGGTTATAAAAATAAAACCAAGGCCTTTTTCTCCCCCAATGTCTCTCTTTCTCCATTTTCATTTCAACTACCCTGATCTGAAGGTAGGTAAGGAGTGCTGAAGGGGCAGAGGAGCACACACACCTACACACACTCACACACGCTCTAGACACCCCATTTGTCACAGCCACTTTCCAGGTTAGAGTAGAAGAGACACTCACTTCTGACATGAAAGCTCACCTCTAGTGAGCTACACTGCACCAGTGTGTGGTGCCTGTAAACCCTTACTTCTCCGAACACACACTCCACCATACACGGACCCTAAAACCTAACCTAGCCTTAAATTCAGTCAACACAAAAATAAGGCATCTTTTAGTTTAAAGATCGGACTGAACCACTTTGTTGGTCCCATATGTTTTTGTTTTTCAAACGTTACTAGGGAAGGACATTTTTTTGTCCCAAAAATACACAAAAACTAGTGCTTACACACTTAGGTACACACACACAAAGATACACACACACACACACACACATCGAATAGAAAGATCTTCCGTTCTCCACAGCTGTCTATCCGCACTCTGACATGGCAATCCGAGGCGGCCATGCTAACCCCTATCTATAATTGATATCCTGAGCTGGGAATGGCCTGCCTCACGCGTTTGAAGGCCCGCGCTCAAAGCTTGAGGATCTTGACAACTTCTTGCCGCTGTTTCTGAGAGCAGGGTGTGAGGAGGGTGTGGGGGAGGAGTGTGTGTGTGATAAGTGTTTTCTGGGTTCAAGCAAAAGCCTTCCATTCATACATCACATTGAGTTACTTTCTAATCAGCTCAGCTGGAGTTAATACTCCCCACGTTCTTTATTAACCATTAGCCATTATCGCTGCTGTACCCATTAGAACATCAGTGCAAAACAAATTCCAAACAAATCAGCCTTCCACAAAAGCAACATATCTCCTGATATTTTCCATCCTGATTTGTTTCTTGACAGGGTGCCACTTATTGTCTTTTATTTTTCTTTCCTCTACGCCTGGCTGATAGGGCAGACATGCTAATAAAAATATTTGCACGCGTAGTCCCTCCTCTCTAATTTAGCACAGCGAGGGATGAGGGATGTCTTATCTTTTTCTCTTCGGTAATGGGATGAGTTCTGGGTTTGGACCACAGACGCTGGGGTGGGGTTTGGGTGGCTGGTTAAGGGGGAGATTTCCATTAAAAAAACAAAAAACAAAAAACAATCCGGGCCTCCCACCGTACAGCTGAAAACTAAATGAAGCTAGCACTGCATTCTTGCAATTTAAAAATGGAATAAACGAAATGGACAAAAGGAAAAATAGCTCTGATCAATGATGTGTTTCAATCATTATTTCTCTCTTCAGCATCAAATACACATTCAGATTCATTAAAAAAGAAAATATAAAACTTCTTTGTTTCGTTTCTTTGTTTATAATATTTTAACGACATTATTGATTCTAAAAATGAAACGTCATGGATTGACATATTGTTACTCTGGTTTAAATCCATTTATCCTTAATGAAAGCGTTTTGGCGTCACTTTGATTCACAGCTCTTATTAATGAGATGCCGTGCTTCTTTGCTAGTAAAACATTTAGTTTCCTTCATTTTGCAGCTTTTTGAAAATACAGTAATTTTAGGGTGTTTTTTCATGTTTTAATGCTTGAACTTTGATGTGCTCCCAAACCTGACATTGTGTGGTTATTTCAAAATATGCTAATTACACAGTTTTGTTTATGTGTTGTTTGTTCTTTTTTCCACATAGGCTAATTTTAGATGAAAAGTACGCACCACCCTGGTAGCGGGTGCTTTGCTGAAAGCCACCGCTACAGTGCCGTCGGTGTGTGTGTATGTGTGTGTGTGCTCATGTTTGGCGGGCGTGAAACGTTCGTTCTCACCATGACGCGCGGCCGTGCTCTTTTATCGACGCTGCTTAAGCGCTCTCGGTGCTGCCGATAAGATAACCATCGCATCTCTGCAATTTAGCGCACTTATCTACCCAACCCAGTCAGCATAAACCAAGCGGGTGTCAATTTTCCCTCATTTAATTCATTAGTCCCCCCAATGCTCACTTTCAATCTCTCGTTATTTCTTTCCTTCTTTTCCTTTTTTCTTTCTTTTTTCCTTTTTTTTTTTTTTTTTTTTGCTTTTTCCCTCAAACACTCAGGCCCTTATACTCCAGAACAGGTGCCCTGGGGCCTCTTTCTGTAGGGGGACTTGCAAAGATAAGGGTCCTTTAAAGACTAGTGGTGTGTGGTGAGCTTTGGAGAGGTAGAGGTAGATGCTTGCGAATGGCAGGTTCTTCATTAAAGGAGAAGAGAGGAGGTCTCTAGCTCTTAGCCAAACCTCCCGTCTCTCAGGACCCTCATGGTGGCTGAAGTGGAATCTCATGGCATCTTCTGATTACTACTATGTATACTTCTCATGCATACAGGGCTGTATGTACACAGCCCGTCGAAGTGTGAGGGCCCTTTGGTTTATGAAATGTTTGACGCCCCCTAGAGGCCGACATTTGTGGTTTAAATGTTTATGTGTTTCATTTGTAAACCACAAGCTTTAGTGATTGCGTCACAAAAGGG
>JBBKCR010000001.1:6182558-6198677 GCA_037577295.1 Ladigesia roloffi
GAACATTTACCATGTCGGCAGCAAGAAAATGTACCCAAATTAACAATGTTGTTTTTAACAGATTTAGCTCTAAATGTTGAAAAAATGACACCTCTAAATTTGTGGTGCTGCTTTTACAAACGGCGCCCCATACATGACTAGTGTTAAATGTTTTCTGTTCATTTCTGGCAGACTGAGCACGGGATGTGCATGGCTACCTCCCTCTGGTTAGAAACAATGTGTCTGTTTTTGCAAACAGAAATTATATACGTATGTATTTGCATAGCAGTCAAGTAATGAGATCCAATCACGTGCGGTCACTCAGCTTGAACTAGATATTGAGAGTTGAGGACTTGTCAGGTCCTCCAAAACACGTGTCAGTGGCAGGTGTGGATTAGGCCTTGTACAGATACTCGATTCTCAGTATTAAGTGTGCCATCTGCAGGTGTGAAAATGTAACTACTGTGAAACCAGAACTAGTGAATAAGAAGCTGACAAGAAAAGTAAGAAGTTCTGCCAAGACAACATTTTTGGGACAATTTAAAAATGGACCTTCTTCCATTGATCCATGGTCCAGTTCTGATTTGGGAACAACAAGCTGACATACAAAGAGGGGGTGCAAGAACTAACCAATTGTTGCAGAATCAAGAACTCAATCATGACGTGATCTCTCTACACTGAACACCAACAGCTCCACAGTGGAGAACATCCAGATTAATCCTCTTTGTCACATTGCGGAGAACCTCACATGGACCCTCAAGTCCAGCTCCATCACTAAGAAGGCCTCTGAGGAGACCTCCCACAAATCATCGCATTCTACAGAGGGATTATAGAGAACATTTTCTGTAGCTGAATGACAACTTTGTATGGCAACTGGTCTATTTTGCAAGACCCTTTAGGAGATATTGAGGACACCTGAGATCATCAGGGTTCTCTCCTGACATTGATTCTTTTTTTATTGCTTTCAATTACAATCTTGATGCATTTTACGTTTAGGTCAATGGGCTCCTCAATCAGAACCGAAGCATAAAACACACACACACACACACTTCTTGCCTCTCCTAATACAAAGTATATACAAATGGTTCAATCTAAACAAATTACATCCTTTTTTTTATTTATTATGTACTGCATATTATCTGCCCTGCAGCTGTTTTATTTGCACAATTATTATTTTTTGCAGTCTATATCTATATTTGCCTTTTTATAGAACACTTAACAATTCTGCTGCTAGAATGCATTGTATATCACAATACTTTATTCAGCTCAAATATGATGCTGTAATAGCTATTGCCACCTGCATTATATGTTCTCTTTTCACGTAGTGTTGTTGCTCTGTTGTTGTTTTTTTGCCCCCTCTCTCCCACACTGTCTTGGCAATCTGTGGATTTTGTACTCTCTGCACTAGGTCTCAAGTAGTTTCAATGCTCTGAAATATCTTTCTGTATGCATAGAATGTTTACATTTAATACTAAATTGTTCCCATCTGTTTTCATTCATTTGATCTAATTATTGTCATAATTTCACCTTTTCACTATAATTTCCCTACTACTGCAGGGTGCTTTTACAAGTGAACAGACAATGTTATGGTCATATAATGCACACAATTATTTCCCAAGACATTTTAGGCAAAACCATGCTTCCAAAATTCTGGTAACATTTTGGGGAAGAATCTTTTCTATTCCAACATGACTGTGCCACAGTGCACGATGCATTGGGACACATGACCATTACACTAACAGGGACATTAATGATATTGTATTCAAATAAAAAGATTTTATTATTGAGTTCATCCACTGTAATAGCTTCCACTCTTCTTGGAAGGCTTTCCAAAAGAATTTGGAGTCCCTGTTATGAGATTAAGTCAGCGCTCTGTGTGGGTATTTCAAGCAATTCCACAAAAAACTCAACCAGCCATGTCTTTTTGGAGCTTACTTTGTTCACAATTATGAAACTTGCTTTGTGCACCCACGTTCTCCAGTGAGCAGGTGTCCACGAAGTTGGAAGCGTGGTGTTGTCCAAAATGTATTAGTATGCTGAAATAATAAGATTGCCCTTCACTATAAGTAAGGAGCCTAATCACCCAAAATCTGAAAAACATGTGTATGTCAGTACCTTTGACCATATTGTGTACCTTCTGTTGTCTGTAACATTTGAATGCAGTATAAGTAAAAACCTGTTGGTGGAATGGTAAGGTGTCCCAATACTTTTGACCAAATGTTGATTTAGTTACCATAACAACAGTGCTACTTTGACAAACAAAGGGTACCTGACTGTTTACTGGAGAGAGTGGGTGACAGGAGTTTGGGATATTGAAGGCTAAAAATATTTCAGGAGACTTAAAACATAACTTTTAAAGTTTCTGGAAGGTTGGTACAGAGAACAGCGGGCGGCAGCCGAGAGCAGAGCGGCTGTGGTCGCTGTTTGTCTCGCCATCATAACTCCACTGAGGAAGAGAGGCCCGGTGGACACCCGTTGGAGAAAATGGCCGACGTGGAGATGGATTTACAAAGCGAGAGGTTGAATAATGGGTGAGAAAAGCCCCACTCGTATCGATATACGGCCATTTAATCGCATTGATGCATTGCCTGCTGTTAGACACACGTTAGGAGAGGCTGTATCCCTCCATAAGACATACACTCTGCTTTGTTTTTGTCTGTTATGCCTGCTTTATTGTACCGAGGGAGCCATTTAGCATTGCCTCTTAGCAAGCGAAGTTAGCCAGCTTAACACGACCTTAGCAAGGTGTAGGCTAACCTGTGAGTCCATCCGAGATATACGAGGATTTATGTGTGCTTTAACCCCATAACATGTGATTTATTAATGTATATTATGTATTTTAAACGTCTAACCGCTGGAAGGCGTGTTTTCTTGTGTAGTAGCCTGCTAACGAAACATTAGCACACACATGTAGCCACTCATGTAGCTTCCATAGAGGATGCCACTGCTGAAATGTGAGTTAAAAGTATTTGGAACCCCGGTTGATGTGTGTGTTAAAGAATGTCTAACGCTTCCTCCAGTCAGTCATAACTTGTGGAATTTTAACCGAAACATTGGCAGGTTGAATATATCCAGACAGAAGTGTAGTTGGAAGAGGTAAAGTTATGATGTTTGGGCCACATGTGTGAAGCAGGGAGAGAAAACATAACCAGCCTAAGTAGCATCGGGGACACGCTAGGTTAGTTACGTTGTTTTGCCAAAGAAGTTCACACGTCTGGGGGTGGAGACATTAACCCCAAAAGTACGATTTATTTAGTACGAATAATACTATCTCGAGTCAAGTTAGAGTTGGCCGGAGTTTTCAAGGCACTTGGGCTACTTTACTCCACGTTTTGTATATAAATCACGTTTATAAATAGTAGGGCAAATCAGATGCTTAACATCTTGCTACAGGTTTAAGATAAGAGATAAGATAAACTTTTATTAGTCACACCAATACGTTCACTAAGATGTTTTGATGCATCAAATTTCTGCATGTGAATGCATAGACACGTGCACAGAAGAAAAAAAACAGTACCAGTATTTTGCCTTCACATTTGTGTTTGTTTTTCCATTGTCAGAAAAGAAGATTTGGAAAGTCCAGAGAAGAGTGGAAATGAGAACGGTGCCGTGTCAGAGGACGACGAGGAAGAGGAGGGTGAGGAACAGGCCGAGGTGAATGGAGAAACCCAGACTGAAGGCTCCAAACACCACAGCAGTGGTAGCAAACACAAGAAGAAGAAACACAAGCACCGTAGCAAACACAAAAAGCATAAGCATGCATCAGAGGAGGACAAGGACCGCAAGCGCAAACACAGACACAAGCATAAGAAGCACAGGCGTAAAGAGGTGGCACCTCTCTCTTCAGGAGCTGTCAACAAGAAGGCTGAGGATGATTCTCTTTCTTCTGAGAACCAGAACGTGGATGACAAGGCCCTGCTGGAGGATCTGGAGAAGCAGCGGGCGCTCATTAAAGCCGAGCTGGACAGTCAGCTAATGGAAGGCAAGGTGCAGTCAGGCATGGGGCTTATCCTGCAGGGATATAACTCTGGTTCAGAGGAGGATGGAGAAGGACAGAGGGCGCGAAATGGGGAGCAACGCCAGAGAGCCATTGGAGCCAAAACTTCCCGGGACCAGAGCAGCAAAGGGGCCAGAAGCAGACGGGACTCACCAGACACTAGTAAAGCCGGTGGCAAGCGTCGGAGCCGCAGCCGGTCCAGGGACAGGGTAGTCAGGGACAGTAAGGCCAGCAAGACGACCAAAAGCAACAAAGAGACCACCAAGGAGCGCAGCAGGTCTAAGGACAGACGGCGATCCCGGAGTCAGGACAGATCCAAAGATAAGGGAAAGAAATCCCCATCTCCGTCCGGCAAGAAGCGATCGTCAGGGGAGAGGAAGACAGAACAGAAAGTACGTTCTGATAGAAGATCTTCCCCTGTTCGGGGGGAGGAAAAGCGGACTCAAGAGCAGAGTGGCCGACACTCAGTGTCACGTAGGAGCCGCTCACGAGATCGCAGGTCCCGCTCCAAAGATGGTCACCCTGCTCGTTCAGAGACAGGCAGGGAAAAGAGACCAGGGAAATCTCCTTCCAAAGATGCATCTTCAGGGAAGGAAAACCGTTCTCCACACCACAGACGGGCATCAAGCCCTCCGCACCATCGCAGCTCCTCCCCCCGTCACAGAGAGCGGCAGTCCCACCACCCACCCCCGGGCTCCACTGATCGGGGCTCCAAACAGAGCCACTCACCCTCCAGGAACAGGTCACCTGCCAGAAGGGCCCGCAGCCGCTCACCAGAGCGCAGGAGAGAATCACCAGCCAGGTAGGCAGCTTGTGTTTCACCTAGTGTGGTGAGATACTGTTACTGGAGTGTGGAGTGATAACCCTGGACCACTTAGGTGTTAAATGTTCTGTTCAAGAGCATTTGTTCTGTGCCATGCAAATGTAAGGTTATCAGTAAAAAGGACAAAAAAACAGAAGACCTGCAGTACCAACAAATATTAAACACACTCAAGTAGGGTGTATGCAATAACGTCTGGGCTGTGTATATTTAGCAGATTCACATTTTAATGTGTATCACAATTAAAAAATATTGGATGACCTGTTTAGTCAGTGTGGACCTTACAACTGCATTAATAAATGTTTGAATAAATAATGCGGGTGAAGCTTCACCGAATTTTATTATGATTATGATTCACTCTGAGGTGCTGGGACACATCCCAGAGAGCACTGGCTAATAAATGCTCTAAAATGATTAGCGAACAAGCAAATGTTCAACAAAATGTGCCATAGATCATCCATCATAGCCTCATTTTCAGTATAGTACAAAACAAAGCAAGACTGCAAACACATGACAGCTTTTGGTAGTGTTGTTAAAGCATTTTATTATTATTATTATTATTATTATTACTTTTAAAACCGAGAAGACATTTATGTCCGTGTCTTTTGCTGTGTCCATAATGGAGCTTCAAGAACAAGGCAATTGTCCAATATGTTTTATTGACCACTGTATTTGGCATTTGAAATGCTGATATTGTTAAAAAATGCAGTTTGTAAATGAGCAATCTTGTGTAATTTGTAGTGTGAGCTCTAACCAGCAACCCCAATATGCATGTCATTCTCTACACATAAATACACAGCATAAATAAAGATTATTGTGAATACAGCAACAGTAATATTAATTTGCTTTGTCCATTGTGGTGCCACAGTTTGTTCAGTAGGCTATAGCTGGATAATTAGATTCTGTACTCTGTATTGAGGTCTTGTATCTTGTCATTTGGCTGCACTACTCTGTGGTGTTAGGGAGGATCAGTACTATTTTTAGTTTGATATCAAACTGGACACCTGCCACCTGAAACACAAGCTTCTCTTAGTCAACTTTGGTTGCCTTTGATTGACACTAAAACAAGGAAAGCAGAAAAACTTTGTAGTAATCAGCTTGAATGAAAACTCTATGGAGTCTGTTAAAATGGAAACCTACACTAATCAGCAATAACAGTAAAACCACATTCCTAATGTTTGTTGGTCCCCTTTGAGCCGCCAAAACATCTGAGTTATCAAAGTTGGACTTCACAAAACCTCCAAAGGTGTGCTGTGATATCTGGCACAAAGGTGGTAGTTGCAGATGCTTAAGTCCTGTAAGTGGGAAGATTAGGCCTCCATGAGTTGGACACACAGCTATTTGTGATTTACTGTGTTCCGGCAATTTCTGCCATAGCCAGCATTAACGTTTTTAGGAAATGCTGCTGTATGAGCACAATTGGATTAGATAGACTTGGCTTTTACTCCTCATTGAGCTTCCACTGTTGTGGGTGAATGGTGTAAATATGGTGTAAATCTCCTCAGGTAGTGCCTTTTTTTTCCTGACCATTTTGGAAGCTCTCCACTCTTGCCCTTGATTAAAAATCTGTTGTTTGTTTGACATAATGTTAGGGCCAAGAAAGACTTTCTCTGATTTACTGGATGTTATGGATATTTCTTTGGATTGGTGAACAAGTTAAATTAATTGGGGAAAATGGATATAAACACAACACCTCCCAGAGTCTGTTTGGTCGAAGTTCTCTCCAACATCTTCTCTGTAGAAATTTACATTTGCCACAATTGTGCATCTTGAACTTTTAGCTCTAATCTAGTTCTAGGGTGCCTAGATCAGGAATGCTGTACTGCAGATCTTAGATCTAACCTAATCTAACACACTGGCACAAATATTTAGGCAATTAGAAATTAACTTTATATTGTTTCTGAAGTTCAGGCCTTAGTGCAGCCGCTGCTAGGCAATAACTTTCCAGCAGTTTGGGTCACACCAGTCATTATTTTCTGGTCTATAAGTACATGGCTTTATGTTTATAATGGAATAATATTTTGTCTCTTTCAGAAAGCGTTCTCGAGCAGACGGAATTGGACGGTCACATGATTCAAGCCCAGTCAGGCGCAGGGTCAGTCGCTCACCACTAAGAAGAAGGTCTGTGTCGCCGCGGCGACAGTCCCGTCCCTCCCCAAGAAGACGAAGCCGTTCTCCACTAAGGCGAAGGTGAGGGAATGTAAGAATTTCAAATAGCTTTCTTCAGAAGGTCTGACTTTTACAGTGATCTAATTAAGCTGCCCTGTTTGTCTCTCAGATCCCTTGACAGGGACCGGTTCGGACGTTCAAGACTTCGTCGCTCCATTTCCAGGGACCGTGAGCGCAGGAGGAGACGGAGCCGAGACGAGGATAAGTTCAAGGGGAGCCTGTCTGAGGGCATGAAGGCAGACCAAGAATCTTCCTCTGAAGAAGTGTGAGTTGGAGAATATGTCTTGCGGTTACAGTAATGCAGTGAGATGAATATGAAAATATATATAAACCTATGAACTACTGTATATACACAAGGGTATGTATCCAAATAGTTTTTTTTTCTTTTGAATGTTTTTTAACATAATTCCAGATGAAACGTGTTTACATGGCAGGTAGAGGGCCGATATTTTTCATTTTTTATTGTATCGGCATCGGCCGATATCCAAGTGCACTACGCCGATTTACAGACAGGCACCTCTGCAGGCAGCCTAGTATTATTTTTGCTATTGAACATGTGGCCCTTGCTGCTTGTGCTGGACCGCAGCCTCTGTTCCCAGTGAGAGAGTATTTGGTGAGATTGGAATGATCTATGACAAGAAGAGGAGTCGGCTAACAGGAGAAAATGCACGACAACCTGCAGCTCTTAAGCTGGGAGTACTAACAACTTTCAGTGAGGGACGGGTGGAAGGAGAAAGTCTCAGGGACTTGAAGTGGGATTAAAATTGAACATAATACAAAAATGCATGTTTAAAAAAGTATAAGTTATTTTTTCATTGTATTGTTATTGTTAAGTTTTGTTTTTGTTATGTAAGTTTATATTTATATTTAAGTAATTATTCAGTTAATGGCAAGTTGAGAAATTTTGCCCAATAGAGGGGGTAAAAGTTTAATTATTGGGCAAAAAAATCTCGGCAGCATTTATCGGCCATTGGGATCGGCTACTGAAAAACCCATATCGGTCGACCTCTAATGGCAGGTTTTAGTATTTTTTGGGTCAGTTCATGAGGGGCTGGCTAAACAGCTGATGAGCTGTGTGTAGATCAGATGCTGGAAGAAAAATGTTCAGTGGGACTATAAACAGCTGTGGATAAAGCAATGAAGTTTATGTTGATGTTGTGGTCTTTTTTAATAAGTAAAACTTATTTCATGTTTTCAGGATGGAGGATTTTGATGCCGAAGAGGAGGACGAGGAGGCTCTGATTGAACAGCGAAGACAGCAGCGGCTGGCTATTGTACAGGTAGGAAAGTGAACAACATTTAGACCTGTGACTGGGGTGGCTGCAGTGTTATTTTTATTGTTTTGATTGTGTTCCTGTAAACACAAAGTCATGAAACAGTTTTAAGTTGTACTATAAAGAGGGTCTAAATCATTATGGTTATCAGACATCGTTGACTAACTGGATTTTCACTCCAACATTTGTTCATACAGAAATACAGGACAGTAAATGAAGACAGCAATATGGGCTCCATGATGTCTGAGCCCAGCAGCCCTCAAAGCAGCTCACGTAGCCGTTCAGCCTCTCCAGATGACATCCTGGAGCGAGCAGCAGCAGATGTGAAGGAATATGAGCGTGAGAATGTGAATACATTTGAGGCCATCGTGAAAGCAAAGCACAACCTCATCGCTCAGGAGAAAGAGGGTGAGCACTCATTCCTGGGGTCCTAGCACAGTTCTCAGGAGTTTAATTGATGGAGCAAAGATATGTTGGGCAAAGTCTCTCTTATCAGGTTTGCCTTAGGATTTGTAGGAAATAAGTAGCTGAAGTAACAGGCATTGAGGAAGTGAACCGCATTAGATATAGATAGAAAACTTGGCTTTCCTTCAGATGCACTGTTATCTTAAATCATGTTTTTCAAAATTCATTTTTCTTGGGATCTTTTCTTAATTTATGTATTAATTTAGATGTACAAAATGAGTGCGTTGTTGTCTTTACATCACTTTACTTCAATCTCTCTTAGTAATTGGAACAAATAGTTGAACATTTTTTACCATTAACTGAATTTACAAACAAAATATAAATTGTGGTTCTTTTTTCCTAACAGTGTTTTTCCATCAATATTTTGTGTTCTTTGTCCATCAGGAGCCAACCCAAAAAAGCCCACTGCCCCTGACATGTTCACAGAGTCAGACGACATGTTCGCCGCAGACTTTGATGTAAGTTTGGCATTTGAACTAGGTTAGGTTATCTTCCAGTTGGCAGCTCGGCTGTTTATCACTCAGGGTATATGAACCTAAATACCTGGCTCTAAACTTGTTTGGGTGGGGGTGAAAAAAATTGCTTAATATTATTACTGATAGATTTTTTTTGTTTGTTTACATTTTTTTGTTTGTTCCCATTTGTATGAATATAGGTACAACTGTAAATCTGTAAATACATTTTTAAAGTAATAAAATGTTATTACTATTAATCTGTTTTATTCTGGCCAGCCGAAGTCATAAAAGTGTTTACGGTCGTGGCCCTACAGTCACTGCTTAATGTGACCGAATCCCTGCTGACCACAAAAAACATTCCTTTAAATAATCTTCATGCCTTCATGCCATAGTGGTCATTTTAGGCTTGCACATGTTTTTTATGAATATGAAGCACACCCTGTCATGATATTTTCTTTAGTATGGCCTTGTCAGTGAAGCAAATTTTACTTTGTTGGTCAGCTCTGAGTGGTACAAGGCAATGGGTTTACTGAAAAGTTTTTAATAAGATACGACCACATAAGGGTTTGTAATTATTTTCAAATATTGATTTAAAGAACCTTTTTGGATATATTTTTTTAATTCATTCATGTTAGTCTCTTAATGATTCAAATCATTTATGATGTTTAACATTTTTTGCCATGGGATCATTGGTATGGCCTTAAGCTTGAACTACTACTTAATCAGATTTTGTCTTTGAATACATCCTTTATTTTGAATACCATATGTTTTAGATAACTTGTGAGATTTTCTGCTTTTGTGATCTTGGATATTTCCTGACCTGTTTTAGCTTGGTTTACTTTACTCTTGCAACTGTTGCATCTCTCAGTGGAGGTGTGCTTTATTTGGAAGTGCATTTCTTTGTTGATTGGTTTTGCTTTTTCACTGGCCAGCCCTCTAAAAGTAGGTAATATGCTTTTAATATTTTGATGGATTTAGGAGTGTCATTTTTAGGATGCAATGCAAGAATGGAAATGTTGGCATACTGATGCTTCTTGAAGCAACGAGGATTTGTTCATTGTTCATTTAGTTTTCGAGCTCTGATACCCATTGTTTAGACAACCTGTCTGTGCAGCTGCCTGATTTTTCTTATTCTCTGCCTCAATATTTTTTTCTTTAGAGTGCCAGACTCAGGGCTGTGGGATTTGGGAAAGACTTTAAAGAGAACCCAAATCTCAGGGACAACTGGACTGATGCCGAAGGCTACTATCGTAAGTGCCACTCCTGAAAAATGCATTACAGTGTCCAGTGTGTGTTTTGAATTACAGGGGTGAACAAAGACCTACTTTACTTTGTAGAAAATGTTGATATCTGCTCATTATGAGTTCCCACATAAATCCGTATTTGCCTCAAACTACAGTTCATTGTTATTTGTAGACACCCTGGATATCGGTGCAAACAAATAATTATTTTAAATTACTATCAAGGTAATTAACTGGACTTAATATTTTGTCCAGGTATGCCAGTAGCATTAACATGTTTGTGTGTGTGTTTGTTTATTTGTTTTTCCTCTTTTTTAGGTGTGAACATTGGTGAGATGCTGGATAAGCGCTACGATGTCTATGGCTACACAGGGCAGGGCGTTTTCAGCAATGTTGTCCGAGCCAGGGACACTGCCCGTGCTGGCCAGGAGGTGGCAGTGAAAATCATCAGAAACAACGAGCTCATGTCAGTAGTGGTAATATTTGTACTGGTAATACTTTGTATTACAATTTCAAGAAATCACTGCTCCTCCAAACTCCAGATAATGACTGTTCCTTACTGCTTTCCCCACTAACAGGCAGAAGACAGGACTGAAGGAGCTTGAGTTTCTGAAGAAGCTCAACGATGCTGATCCAGATGATAAATTCCACTGTTTGCGTCTCTTCAGACATTTCTACCACAAACAGCACTTATGTCTAGTGTTTGAGCCACTTAGGTATTGTACATAATGTGTGCTTGTGTGTGTCTGTGGGCACTGTGTATATGCCCAAGTCTCATATCTGTCTCTCTCTGCCTTCAGTATGAATCTCAGAGAAGTTTTGAAGAAGTATGGGAAAGATGTAGGGCTCCACATTAAGGCCGTCCGCTCCTACAGCCAGCAGCTCTTTTTGGCCTTGAAACTTCTGAAGCGTTGCAACATCCTACATGCTGACATCAAACCTGACAATATTCTGGTGAGATTAACCAGCACCACAGTGATGTTTTGCACTATTGGCTAGTTTATTGAGATACAAAACCGTTAAAGAAAGCTTGAGTTTATTATTGACCTCTTATATCAGAGCGAAGTGTTTGATAGGGTATGAAACATTGATTTTGCATCGTTTCCTCCTCTCTCCTGTGTTTGCATATTAAAGGTAAATGAGTCTAAAACCATCCTCAAGCTGTGTGACTTTGGTTCGGCATCTCATGTGGCAGACAATGACATCACACCCTATTTGGTCAGCAGGTTCTACAGAGCTCCTGAAATCAGTAAGCTGTTCAAATTGAATTTCCTTTTGGTTGAGTGCCAATTAATTTTAGCGTAGGTTTGATTTATTTTGGCATCTCAATACAACTGACTACGTGATATTTGATATTTGTGTTAGAACAGTTAGAATTCCATACAACATAGAATATTAGTTGGTTTCTTTTCACTTTCTTCTACTCTGATGTCTTCGCTCTCTCTGCAGTTATTGGAAAACCCTATGATTATGGGATAGATATGTGGTCAGTGGGCTGCACGCTGTATGAGCTCTACACAGGAAAAATACTGTTTCCTGGCTCCTCCAACAACCACATGATAAAGCTATTCATGGATCTCAAGGGCAAAATGCCCAACAAGGTCTGACCCACACTATTGGTTAAGGTTTCTCATTACATTGTTAAAATATTTTCATGGTTTCAAAGTGATTTTCATGGTTTTCTCTGGCATGAAGTGTGATATTGAACATATTTTGTCCAATTTTCCTTTTAGATGATCCGGAAAGGCTTGTTCAAAGACCAACATTTTGACCAGAACTTGAATTTCCTGTACATAGAAGTGGATAAAGTGACTGAGAGGGTATGTTCAATGTTCAACCAGTCTCCTTATTGTGTATAATTAATGACATTCAATTTAAGGGCAGTCTCAATTTGTACATTCGGAAGTGATCATAATGACATATGATGGTCAGGGCTACACATTGACAACTCTGACTCTCTCTCTCTTCCTGTGTGCAGGAGAAAGTGACAGTAATGAGCACTATTAACCCCACAAAGGACCTGCTATCAGACTTGATTGGTGGCCAGAGGCTGCCTGAGGAGCAGAGAAAGAAGGTGATGCAGCTGAAAGATCTGATGGACGGCACTCTGATGCTGGACCCAGCCAAGCGCATCAGCATCAACCAAGCCTTGCAGCACCCCTTTATCCAGGAGAAGATTTGACCTTTTTTTTCTTCACTATTTTGATTTGACTATTTAAAACATTTTTTTGAGACCTTCTGCTGGAGGTGCAGTGGTCTTGCCCATCCTTCTCTTGGAGCTCTAGGATCCTGTAAGTGTTCGGTTACAGCCCAGATCTGACTGTCCTTATCCATTTAAATATGAGGCCTTCAGAAGGCTGTTTTCTTGATTAGATATTTTAGGATGGGATGGAACTGAACTATTAAAGGAAGCTGATCTGCAAGCGAAGGTTTGGACACGACAGCACTGGAGTCAGATTTGTGATGCGTATCTGGGACCGAACCAACAAAGCCCAGCGGAGAATGTTTGGAATGATCCAAGACTTTAATTTTTACATCTTTTGGTTTTGTTTTACAAGCCCAATGCTTTGTTTCCCCATTTGTTGATTATGGAACTGTCAGAATGAGCTGGTTTTTATTGTAAATAATCCATACATAATTACATGTTCTTGTTCACACCAAAAGGGTTGTTTTTTTCTCCAGTTGTTGATAGGCTTAGACTTTTGCATCTTATTTAACTTCAAATGTGGTCGACGTTTGAGAGGGACCTGTCAGCAAGAACAACCAGTTGAGGCATTAAAGTGGTAAGGCACTTGTTTTGTTTGCAATCGGAGATATTATTGAATGACTAAATCCCACAGTGTTCAGTTCAGGATTTTTGAGCCTGGCCAACTACACTGAATGATTCTGATGCTTTTTTTAAACCCCCAGTTTTAGATTTGACCTAGTGTGAAGTGCATACCTTATCACAGTGCAGTTCCTTTGCAGTCAGTGAGGAAGCTCATGTATTCTTCCGTACTGTATAGGTTTTGGTTTCTTTTAGGGTGGCGTAACAACAGTGTCAAATATCTTTTGATACCTTTGCTTCTGTGATTTATGCTGAAACTACTGAATGTGGGAAAACATGATGGAAGTCTGGGGTTTATTCTGTCTAATTTCTCTTGATAGAACAGGCAAAACAGTACTGTATGAGGGTCTCTCACATTCTGCTTATAAGCAAGGTCAGTCTCTAACAGTAGTGCTTTGTTTGCTTTTGAACTGGGATCTTGGCCAAACATCAGCCCTTTTTCTGATGATTTTGCTTAAAAACAGCTTCTGAACAATTCCCAGTCAACAAATTTGGCACTTTTTTAAGGATGCCTATGCAAGACTGATAAACCCTAGCTCAGTCTCTCAAAAATGTTTGTCTTGGAGTAGCCCGGATGGGATTTTTTTTATAAGCCGTGAAAATTCTCACCCCAATAATTAGAGCCCAAAGGCCTGTCAAGTTGTGGGAAATGTTAACACTGTTTTTACTGGACATGCTTCACTTTATCCTATAGTTATCCAGTTTACTGAGAAATCCTGCTTTTTGAAATGTCCACTGCATTGCATATTTGCTTTTTCTGACACACCTCATACAGCTTGACCTAATAATTGTGTCCTAAGCTGAACTGGGTATGATTTGTTTAAGAAAATCCTTTATATGCTGTTTTAGTGGAAATGGTGAAAAACTGCTCAATGTTTCAGCACCAGCAAGTAAGGGTCAAGGCTTCCAGCTGTTAAAGGATGCCCCTCTACTGCTCATTAGATCATAGTAGTTTAAATCATTGTCCAGTTATTTGGACTATCTTCAATTGTCTTACAGACACTTGCGATTTCATTCACCCTCTGCAGTTGAAAATTGTTCCTTAAAGAACTGACACGAAGGAGAATTTCTCAGTTAACTTAGTAATTGAAGCTAGTAAAAAGGTTGCGAGATATTGACCATTCATCCATCTATCTGAAATCCTGCTTCCTGGGAAAATTTCCCTGGTTAACAAGCGTGAAAATGGTCCATTTTCAAACCAAGTCCAAAGTTTTTAGAGCAATCCTATTTTAAAGTGCCTCCCTTTGAGTTTGTGTGATGGCATTGGCCCTTACACATTCATTTCATGTTGTAAATATTTCTCGGTTTTGTTATGCAAGAAGTCAATGTTAGTCTTTTTTTTTTTTTCTTACAACAGAATAAAAATTTAGAAAGACGGTAAACTTCAAAGATTCATTACCTAGAGCCTATCATTAATTTTATTAATAAAATGTTTCATATCTTTGAATTATTTATTTACTTTAATACATCAGATGGTGCAACTTCGCAAGAGCCTCATGCATCATGTTGTGGAAAATTAATCCAGGATTTCCATGGCCTTAAACACTAGTTCTGCCATATGTGGGTATGTTTGCAGTATTTCAGGATTGTCCATTCTAAAAACCTGATTTTTCTTCTGATCAACTGTTGCCGCCAGCATTGGAGTCGTCTGCTTTTACCGGATTGGCCTCGCATTGCAGAGAATACGGAGCTGTGAGGTATTGATAGTTTTCCTGTGGCAAATCGTGGAGCTGGAAATGAATTCTTCAGAGAATAAGGGTAATGATAAAAAATAATGCACATTTCATACACTACATCATTCTTTGATCACCAAAACAGTCAGAATTTGATGTAAAACAAAACCAAAGTTGTGCCTCATAATATTTATATTAGTAACTTGTTTCTTAGTCCTAACTATTTAACAGACTATCACAACTGGTTGGTTTGAATACTACAAATACACTGCGGACTAAAGTACAGATACGCCTGACATCTACATCACCAGAGAATTGAGTGATACAGCATTAAAATACATATTTTTAATATGGAGTTGGTCCCATGTGTACAGCTATAACAGTTTCCACAATTCTATTAAGGATTTCCACAAAGTGTTGGAGTTCCTGTGGGAATTTGTGCAAATTCAGACACTGATGTTGAACAAGAAGGCCTGGCTCACAATCTCCATTCCAGTTCATCCCAAAGATGTTGGATAGGGTGAGGTCAGGACTCTGAGCAGCCAGTCAAGGTCTTCTACACTGAACTCATCCCGCCATGTCTTTTTTTGAGCACTGGACACAGTTATGCAGGAATAGAAAAGGCTCTTCCCCAAACTGTGTCCACAGTTATTACAATGGTATTTTTGGTATGTTGAAGCATTTTAATTAAGCCCTTTACTGGAAGTATAAGGTCCCCTATACCAAACCCTGAAAAACAGAAGTTTTTTTTAACCTTTTTAAAAATATTCAAAGCCCTCCATAACCTAGCCCCACTATATCCACTGATCTCCTTGATATTTACACACCTTCACACTCTCCAATCCTCCTCTGGTTCTCTCCTCTCCACACCTCCCACACGGGGCTCAGATCATTTAGCTGCACTGCTCCCTGACTTTGGAATTCACTCCCATTCAACCTCTAAACCTCAACATGCCCATGTTTAGATCTCTACTCAAAATGCATCTGTTCAGATTAGCCTACCCCACATAATTTTTCACACTTCATACCACTATCATCTATACCAGGGGTTTCCAACCTTTTTACCTCTGAGAGCTACTTTTACAAAATGAAACTGTTTTCAGCATCTTATTTGTATGGTGACCTGCCGCGGTCATGGTTCCTGCCCGTCTCCCATCATCTGAATCTAAATCCTAATCCAAATCTGAATCATCACCTTTGACTCATCAACCTTGCCGGT
>JBBKCR010000001.1:6216320-6227280 GCA_037577295.1 Ladigesia roloffi
CTTGCTTTCCTATATTTAGTAAACTTTATTAAACATAACAGCTATTAATGCACACATTAGATGTGTTACATAAATGTAATATGTAGTTTATGCACCATTGAAGACTTCAGTAACAGTGCCTTCTTTATGATTTTTTGTAATATTTGTTTGTATTTTTTGCACTTTCAGAACCCTAGTTTTGATTTGTATATAAGGAGGGAGTGATTATTATACATAAAACAGTTTTTTCAGTTGAGTGGTGTTGTAATAATTGTCAAAAACAGAAGTATAATAGTCGGTTCTGAATATCGGTTATCGGGCACATAAACATGCAAATAATTGGAATCGGTATCGGTAAAAAAAACAATATCGGTCGATAACTCCCTCAGTGTCTATGTGCTAAGGCTTCATTTGATTAAAAGGCTACAATTCAAGCTTCTGTTGCTACATGCAAAAGAAGAGTGGGTTTAGCTACCTATTAATGTTATTGAAGCATTGAAAATACTTACAATAATGAATCGTGTGTAAACCTTACAGATTTTTGAAAAAAATTTTGTCTCATTTTTTAACTACACTAATATTTTATGAGCAGATTAATTAACATTTTCATGGAAATCCATTTGCATTGATCATTCGAAATCTGTAATTGCCAGTATAGATTATAAATTGCTAGATAAATAGTAGTGAGCAATTATCTTATTTCTTGTTTTCTTGACCCCAACCTGGCATCAAACACAGCTTGAAAAATAATCACTGCTGCGCTCTAAGATTTCAGTACCATTCAGAAGTTTAGTCGTTTTTGTTAATTATTTGTTGTTTTATTATGACTCATGACATGTCGGTGAATAAAATCTTTTATTTACGCAAGCTTGCTTCAGTCCAACGGAAAAAACATAAAATAAAACTGGAAAACTGTAGTGGTTATAACAAAGGCATGGCATAATTCAGTATAATCACTCACAGCTCGTTAAAGAAAATTAACACATTCATGCTTTGCGGCTGGCAAAGTAAAATGCAGTGCATAACAAGCAAAGGAGAGAAAGAGAGACACAATGTTTTCTGGTTTGCTGTTTTACATTCTGGCTTAACGGGAACAAGACTGGAACAAACCAGTAACATCTAAAATGGTCGACAAATAAATAGAAGAGGACACCGTTTGTTATGGAAAGGTGTATATGTGAAGGCTGCCATTCTGACTTATCTTGCAACATGCTGTGCTCAACAAGCACGTCTTCAGCTACCTATTAATACATTATCGAAATATCTTGAACTACAGCGATGAAAATAATGGGTTATCGTAAAATTAGATAAAACAGTTCCACAGAGCAGACTTTGAAATAATTTCGTTAACTTTAGAAAATAATGGCAAGTAATACTATATGTATATAATATTATTAGGTAATTACTTGGAGAAACTAGGAAAATTCCCTTTCATTATATCTGTTTTGTCTGTTTATATTCTCCAGGTCCAGTGGTTGAAGGGGTGTCTGACTGACTTGTATCTGAGAAGAGTTAAAAAAAAAGTGCTGCTTCATCCTGTACCTCTCTCCGACATCATCGGTTGATTATCAACAGCTTCAGGAATTGACATCATATTTATTGACCAAAACACAGTCCAAGTATTTATTTGAATGTTTTTGTTGAGATGCTGGATGTGCTGTATACCTCACTGTATGAGGTAAAGATGAAGTAACTAAGTTGGAAGAAAACACTCCTGTACATTTTTTTGCACTAAAGAATTGACAACTAGCTCTTATGTCACATTATAACTCTTTGTCCCTGAGCTTTTTGTTATAACAAGTAGTGACTAAACATAAAACAGTGAGGGAAGAAGAAAACTCACACATTTTCCATTTTTCCCAGTTATAGTTGATCATCACTGGTATCCAAATGTTACATCTTCAGCTGTGAGGCTAATGTTTCTGACACTAGAGCTCAGTAGTCACCCGAATATCTCAAGACATTCCTGTAATATAAATCATGTGTGTTCACGGCACCTGCTGGCCTGGTGGTGAGGGAGTAGCCCCTGCATTTAGAAGGTTGTTGATGTGAATTAGAGATCGACCAATATGTTGGTTTACCAATATTTTTCCCGATATTTAAGCAATTTAACATAATCGGTAATCGGTTTTGTAATATCGGGTTTACCGGTAAACACCGCCATCTGGTGGCCGGTTTGAGAATTACGTGCATGATCGGCATTTCAGCACAGCGTCTGATGGGGAAACTGTGGGCAAAAGTTGAACACATTTTCGTTAGTCGTTTTTTTTTTCCGGCAGTCCGCTGCTGCGCTTCTTTAAGCCTCGTCTAAAGCCAACAGTTTGGTTTTGTGGCAAACAAACACAAACCAGGAATAAGAAATAAAATCCCTCTAATTTTAATCCATTCTGACGACTGTAATTACCATATTTTTCGGCGTATAAGGCGCACCCAATTTTCAGGAGGACAATCTTTCCCAAAACTTTTGTCCAGTCTAGATACATAATGTCTCGAAGAGAAAAAATGAAGACACTTTAGCACATTATAGATTTCGTTTCGTTATCGTCACATGACCAGCATTAACTTAGCGTCTCGTTTAGTTTTTGTCTCAAGGGTCAGAGACGTCTCCATAGCAACAGTACATACCACAAGTCCAGACACCCCCACCCCCCATTATAGGGAAGAAAATGTGCGTCTTATAGGGTGAAAAATACGGTATGTACATTTTTTACCTCATGTTTTTTTACCTCAGTTCCGCTCGAGCTGCATCTCGGTGGCTGCGCAACCAGTTGTAGTGGAAGGGTAGAGCCGAGCCGATGGAAAAAATGCGGGAGTGTTAGTTGACTAGGAATATCTTTAGTTAGGGGCAGCCCAAATTTGGGCTATTTGGGTGACTATTGACCTTTTAGTTTTACAATCATTTAGCCTTTCAGCTACATTTTTTTTTACAAAAGAGGCAACAAATGTATTGGTTGATCAGTTATATGTAATGTATATGGAAAATATTTATACATTTAATTTTCAGGTGAAATATTCTTTAACTTGAGCCTAGGCCAAACAATATACCAAATGAATTGAATGTTTTCAGTTACAGTTGTTAATATATGTTATTGGAAGTTTAATTTGGAAACTATTTGGTTCATATACAGCCAATAGCAGTTTGTATGTAAAGTTGAATTTATGATAACAGATTTTTCTTTAGTTTTTTAAAGGTTACTGCTAACTACTTTTTGCTAACTAGTTTTACAGAGACTGTGAGAGAGCCAGGTTTCGAGGAACTTTTTAAAATGGGGTTATGATAATATATTTTGCTACTCTAGTTTTTCACACATTTAATGGCATTTCATAAGACTTGATAATGTCTTATTACTCAATTAATAGAGGAATAAATTTTATACACTTTCTAACAGCATATTTCTTAATATGGGTTTTTAAATTGCAACTCCACAATATTTGCATTTACTATAAAATATTAACCCTGAAGGATTCATTGTCTGCAAACATTGCTCAGTAAAGTGTTACCTACTGTCTTTGTAATGCATTTACCCTGAACGTTCCTGACAGACGTACACTTCCACTCAAAGGTCTGGATGCTTTTTAAAAACGCGTTAGTGATATTTTATTCCATAATAAGGCAATATTGAAATGTTAGCTAGATTTTATTGCTTTATTCAATGGTTTACATTTTTTGAATAATTTAGCTGTGGATCCCCATTTCAGGTCAGGAACAGTTGGGCAATTAACTGATTTGTTGGCTCATGTGATTTGGGAGCAGGAAAAGTAACTAAAACACTAAAATAGGGTGTGTCTGAGAGTGTGAGTACATTTTTAGATTTGAGGCATTCTGTATATAATTTTCATGCATGCTTTAATTGGCTTTATGCTGTTAAAAGCTCTGGATCTAAACCTTTGAATGGCGGTGTATAGTTTAATGGAATAATTTATTCCTTACTGACCTATAATCCTTTATTCCCCACTCACCAGTTATGTATGGTGTGTACCCAGCAGGAGACTATTCTTTAATATGTTTGTAATTTGTGCAGACGGGTATAACCATATTGCAAATACGTCATTTACACTCATAAGTTAAGGTAAACTAATTCTGAGCCATGCCGTTAAAGAACCCATCAATTTCCATATGGAACCATGTTTAATGAAGAGATTTGTTATGTGAAGAACCTTTTAAAGCTTCAAACCACCACATAATGACACAGCGGTGCTTTTTAGAACCTTTTCATTGCATGGAGGTGCATTAGCAAGGTTCTTCACACTCTCACATCTCATGTACAAAAGTGGTTCTCCAAAGACCCACACATTGAAGAGGTCTAAAAAGGGTTTTCATCCAAAACGTCTTGAATTTTAAGAGTGCTTTGTACTTGTGAACTTGATAAACACGAGGTTCACGTCTGTTACCACAAATCTAGAAAACTTTGGGGGATTTAAGAGGGATTATTGTCATTCAAGGAGCAAAAAGAGCCCTGAGAGCTTTTTAGTGTAATATTTATAAATGCATTTTAGAAACAGAGCTACTGTGTTTTCAGTGAATCTGGTTTGTTACATGTACAGTTCTCCTTGTTCTGTGAAAGTGAAAAACTAGACGATGGTGTCAGTCTTTGTGCTAATAACCCCTGTAGGAATAAGAGAAAACTCCAACAACCTTCCAAAGCTTGGACTCTCTTGTGTAAGGATAGCTGTAATTCGGGAATATATGGCTTAGTTAGAAATCTTCACTGCTAGAAGGTATTTTCAAATGTTTTATTGTTTTATACTGTAATTTCTATTATTTATTTATGCTTTTCGTATATGTGGTGTGTTGGAGATAAATTTTACCACTGTATTGTGATGGTCCTCTATAGATTATCGACTGTAATTGCTAAAAATAATTTTTATTCTATTATTCGAATTGTATCTAGTGAAATTAAAAGGATTGAGTTTAGATTTAAGTTTTGGGTTGAGGATTTGTTTTGAGGTTTAAATTTTGATTAGAATTAAGTTTTGGTAAAAATTAGGGCTGGGGTTTTAAATTAGATTTTAAGTTTTGGGTCAGGTTTGGATTGTGTTTAGAACTGGATTCGTATCAAGGTTAGGATTAAAATTTGGTTTGGTTTCTGGGATGAAGGTTAGATCAGGGATTAGATATAATGGAGTCTTTCATATTTAAGATGACGTTAAGATGCATTTAGTGTTGTTCAGTTGGTTGTTATTTAAAGATCTACAGAGGACCATCAAAATTTTATCTACAGCTCTGTTTTCCCGGATCCCTCTCAGATTTCTTTACTTTTACAGCCTGACGACTACGTTTGGGGAGCAGTACCTTTACTGAATCAGTTCCTTTAATAAATTGGTTTTATATGATGGAGTGCATAAATTCTAACATTTTGAAGGCTGGTGTATATGTATATTGTCAGTGAAACTCCATACCTGTCCATCATTCCTAATTGTGTTTTTTTTTTAAACCATTCATTTATTTACGTTAAATATTCCTCCTTTGGTTCTTTTGTTCTTTGATCTTTCCCGAACACAATTCTGAAGACACTGTTCACATTGAGCAAACATTCGTTTTTTTGTTTTTTTTTTTATCACTACTTGAGTGTGAATAATATATGATAACACTGTTACATGTTTATATATGGTCTAGCCAAACCAAACAGGTTGAGGTCCTTGACAGCGGTGGCACTTTTCCATAGGTTAAATGTAGCTGGACTTAAATGGATTTATATATGTACTCCAAAAAGAATATAGACATGCATTTTGAGACTGTCTGAGCCAGTGTGTGTTTGGTAATTGCCATTAACCATTGTCCACAACTACGATAGATGAGCCGTCCTGCATAGTCAAATTACTGTATGCCTGGAAGCTTTGTATTTGTACTTCTCCTGTAGCTGTGTTTTTTCAAATGATGTATATTTTGTGATTAAAAAATGGCAACTTTTTCCTGTGTATTTGAAAGCATGTTCCTAAATTTGCGTGGTTAAAAACCAAGAGTTTTTTAAGATCTCACGGTGGGCTCTTACTGAGAACTTTCTTATCAAGGGCGAGGTTGCTTTAATCATGACACATGTATTATTCAGTGCAGGGGCTGCTCTGTGGCCTATAGGACATTACAACATCAGTAATCAAGCAAGTGCAATATGAAACAAAGCCCATGAGTTTAAAACCTACATGTTTCTTGTACTTTGGTTGAGATCCACAATATAGAAAGTTCTGAGGTTTTTTTTGTCAGTATTTGGACACCTGACCATTACACCAACAGTGTATGACATCAAATGCATAGACTTTAATATGGAGTTTGTCTCTTTGCAGCTATAATGGGCCGCTTCCACTCTTCTTGAAAGATTTTCCACAAGATTCTTGGTTTTCTGTGGGAATTTGTGTCCATACATTCCTATAAGCTCAGACACTGATATTGTACTGTGTTGGATGGGGTGGAGGTCGGGCTCTATGTGGGGCAGTCAAGTTCTTCAACACTCTAGTGTTAATTTCATCAGACGAGACGAGACGAAATATGTTCGTCAACGACCTTTTTCTCCATGACTAAGACGAGACGATGACAAGACGGCAATAGTGTCCAAAAATGCTGACTAAGACTAAATAACATGCATTATTGTTGACGAGACTAAAATGTTTTTTTATAATATAAAAACTAAGATAAAATTTCTCCTCAGTTTCGTCTACAATCATCTCTACTTTTTCCATCATGAATATTCAACTTTTAAGCCTTAAATATTGCAAATGATTTCGTACTGCCGCTGCCTGTGGAGCAACATGAAGCTACATGGAGCAACAACACAGGAGCTAACACCAGAGATTTCTGCCAGACTTGAGCGCGCGCTGACGATATGCCAGGTAGAAGGAAGAGGCTCGATATTTGGTCGCATTTTACTTACAACGACTTTGAGGAAACGTCAGATTGTGTGATTATAACTGACAGGAAGCACTGCGGACATAAAATATCTGGGAAGAACACCACCAACCTGAAGGCTAACCACCCACACATTAAGGTAAGATAACTTAAATGAACGTCTCATAAACTAAAGCTGATTTTAGGAATTTACACTGTAACGTTAAATAAACCAGTTGGCTATGGTGTAACTTGTGGGACATACATTATGCAGGTTTTATTTTATAGCCATTATACCAGACTTGCTAGTTGGCTATGAAGTTGTGAAGTGGATAAAAACGAATGGCTTAGCTAATGTCGAGACTAAAATGACGAGACCTTTAGTCGACTAAAACTTGACTAAGGTACCTTGAGTTTACTACTCACTAAAACTAGACTAAAATGAGGAGACTTTTAGTCGACTAAAACTAGAATGACAACAATAATATTTCAATGAACAAATATGACTAAGACTAAAAAGCACATTTCGTCTCAAGACTAAAAAATAGGTGACAAAATTAACACTACTGACATATAGGCTAAATATTTAGAGTATTTTTTGCAGTTGCCTAAATAAATATTAAACATAAAAATGACTTGTACTGCTATAGTGCTGCATGTACAAATAATAATAATAAATATAAATAATAAACTGAGAAATAATAAAGCAGAGCTTACCTAAAAGTTCATTTGTAGTTAGTCCAACTTTTTTAGATCAGGGTTAGTGTTGTTATTCTGTTCTCAATTAGTTTTTAATTAAAAAAACACAATGGAATTACCAATGAAGTACCAAATTGATAAGCGGTATCGATAGAAGTAGTAAAACCGTTAAAATCTTAACGATACCCATCCCTAAGCATGGCGTCTTGAACCCTGAAAAACCATGAAAAACATTTGTCCCAATACATTGTTCACTTATTGTAAGACATATGTAAACTTAGATGAAGCTTTTACAGGCCGTCTTTCAGATACAGCTGGGACATTTTAAGCATGTGACATTTTACATTAATTATTATAGTCTTTAAAGGGCCCATTCGCTTTTTTTGGGGGGGGATTTGTTTCTTATTGTTCACTTATATTTTTGCAGCCCATTTATTTGGATTTCCCCTAAATAATAAAACACTGTGGACTGAAACCCTTCTCGTACTTTAGATATAAATAGGCAGTGCTAAACTCCTGTTGACTTTATGAGGACGATCAGTGGCTGTGTTGCAGCTTCCATTTGTCTGTCTGGACTGGGGAGCCAAAAGTAATTTTTTAAAACTGCAACATATTAACATACTGAATGAACTGCAAGATATAACTTATTTAAATTGTTGTTTTAAAAATGGTTATTTTAATGGAATCATTTTAATTCCAGTGTAAAAAACATTGCTGATTAAATTGCATTAAAATTATTTTTTTGATGGGTTTACAGTTCATGACCACAGGGTGGTGTCAGATTCCAGAGAATTGAGTGGTGCATTAGGATGGAACTGCTGATTTACATCACTGACAAATTTTGGACACTGTACATATATTTATTTGATCACACAGATTTCAACCAAAATACATTTCCAGTTATTTCATGCATGTATTTCCCTTCACTGAATTTAAGAAGTCAACCCCTCAAACCCTGGAAAAACAGATGTGTCACAATACTTTTGTCCATATAGTTTAGTTTTACTACACCTAACAGTTGTAAACTCCACATTTCTGTATGTTCTTTCCAATACGTTTGTCCATAATATGTGTGTGTGTGTGTAAAAACCAAATGCATATATATATACTCATATGCATGTATGTGAATACAAATTTGAATATACACACACACATAATCAGTGAAACTATTTACATCTAAACAATTTTGAAAAACATTGAAAAATAAAGTACAATTTGTGGTCTCTGTCTGAGGGAAAAAAAACAAAGCAACATTCCAGAAAAGGCAGGAGAGATGCAGCAGCTGGCCACAGACATTCTCGCACTCCCAGCAGACCAGAGGGGGTTTACAGGAGAGCCTATCCAGTTTCAGGGCACTCAACCTAACCACAAGTCCTGACGTTTCCAGAATCATTCAGGTAAACTCAGGTCAGCTGTGCTAGCTACATGTTTAACGGGGCCATTCCATGAAAAAAATAATCAAAATATGTTTGATGTGGGGGTTGGTGGAGACGGACAAAACAAATTATGATGCACTTTTATTTTAGACTGGGGTACATGGCGAAAGACTTATGCAGTACACAAAAAAAGTCAAACAAACCACAGTATGTTCTGTAAAAAGGAGCTGATTTTTATTTAGTTAAGTGGTTCCTGCCATAATGTGGTGTATAACCGTAGTGGAAAAGGATCAATAACTGTGTCACAACTGATGATCCCAAACACATTAAAGCAGCAAGAAATTATGAAAACACCAATGAAGAAGAACATCGGCTAATTAAATTCCCTTCCAGGTTGATTCCTCACGAATTTGATGGAGAAAATGCAGATTGGGCAAAGCTGTCATCAGAGCAATTGTCTATTAATCTACAGTGACTGGTAGTGTATGTTTGTGTGTGTGTGTATATTTATGTCTATAATTATATATATATATAATGTACACGTAGAGAGAAGGAGAGACAGATGGATGTATAGATACATGTAAGAAATAAGTGTGTGTGCACATGTGTGTGTATTTACTGCTAATGGGCAGATTGTGAAAAGTGAAAACACATAAGAAGTGCAGGGTGTGTGTATACCCAGAGGCGATCCTACGGTCTGTTGGGGACCCAAGCAAAAATTCACTGGGGACACCCCCCAACCACATTTATTTTTTGTTTAAAAAATCAGCTCTCGCCATCTAGTGCCTGGGGGGTCCCAAGCAGCTGCCTGCACTGCCTGCTGACAAGATGCGCCTCTGTGTATACCCCACAATAAAGTGAATCAGAATATATCTGTCTTAAAGATGCAGTAACAAAAATGCCCTGTTTAAATCTATGCTAGTAAACAGAATGACTGCTGGCACATAAACCCACAATGAAGTTATAAATGGTCAAAAGAGGAGGAAAATGGCACGGAATAGCAAAGCAGTAAGGTACACGACATGAGTGGTGAACATTAGACCGGACCATCAGTCTATGAGTATTCTTTATTATCATCCAAAATCACCTCATTAATTCCTCCTTCTCTCCACATCACCCCTTCGGTTCCCCCTTTTATGGTAATTTTCTGCCTCAGCAGTGCTTGTGTAGATAATGCATCCTCTTGGCCTTATGCTCACTCCTCTCGGGTGGAATCACCCCGTTTCCTGTTCCACAAAAAAGTCTGCCCAGACAACCGCAACCCTGTGAAAAACAGGAAAATGACACATAATGAGCCCTCTGGGTGCTGAGGGAGCTGCAGAGGAGAGCACAGCCAGCAAGAGGCCGGAGTCGCTGCTCCCAGAAACTGGATGGCTGTTTGTTCTGAGGCGTTTTCAACCTTCGGCAGGTGCAGAATCTTAATGCAGAAAAACAAGGAAAGATTATGGGCACATTCCAATATTACTCTCCTTTTCCAGGCTGATTTTAGCCTAGGTGACCTATTCACACACACGTATATATGCACAAGCATAGATACACTTTATGGAAATAAGTATTGGGACACACCTCAGGTTTTAAACCCCTTTCTTCTGAATGACAATTTTAATACTTCAGAAGTCCCAGACATTTTGACCACAGCCATGTTTCTAACTTTGTGGACCCACTTTTGGGAACAACCTTTTCTATTCCAGCATGACTCTGAGCTCACAAAGCGAGCTCCATAACGATATGGCTGAAGGGGCTGGAAGAACTGGACTGGCTTCACAGAGCCCTGACCTTAACACCATCCAGTTTGTGAGCCAGAACTTCTCATCCAGGATCGAGGGCGGCGTCCCGAATACAAATATTTTTTAGTATTTGTCCGAATCCGGTATTTGTAAAAAAACATGTTATTTGTGCCAATCCGAATACCGTAATATATACATATATATATATATATTAGGGGTGGAGACAAATACAAATACGGTATTTGGATTGGCACAAATAATATGTTTTTTTTTTATGAATACCGGAATCGGACAAATACTAAAAAAGTTTGTATTCGGGACGCCCCCCCACCCCCCCTTGATCATGGATGATTCTGCCA
>JBBKCR010000001.1:6263737-6274786 GCA_037577295.1 Ladigesia roloffi
TATTAACTGGGGTGATATTAAATCACGGCTATTAAAACTGACTTGTTTTTATGGTCTTGGTCTCGACTCGGTCTCGGCATAGGCGGTCTCGTCCCCATCACTAACTTCCAGTGACAATTATCTTAATACTCCAGGAGACCAAGCATTCGGTAAGAAACTTTTCTTTTCTAAGAAACTTTTCTATTCCAGCATGAGTGTGTCCAAGTGCACAAAGCGAGCTCTATAAAAACATGGCTGGAGGATTTCAGAGTGGAACAACTTGAGTGGCCACACAGAGTGGTGCACATTAGGCATGAACTGGAATGGAGAGTATGATCCAGGCCTTCTCAGTGCCTGCAGAAACAACCCAAACATTGGAAGGTATTATAGCTGCAAATGTGCGACAAACTCCATATTAAAATCTGTGTTTGAATGCACTGTCAGTAAAGTCCTCATTGGTGTATTGGTCAGGTGTCCCAATACTTTTGTGCACGTTGTGAATTCAATATAAGAAAACACATCCTCACATTTTGGAATAATAATTTAATGAAGAAAAATGTTAATTATGTGCAGCCAGTGTCATCAAATAACGTATTTTATAGAACGCTTCCTCAACATAATTCATTGCCCAATGTCCATAATACTTTTTTGCATTAAAATATCACAAACATCCATTGCATTGTTACTCCCTGGCTTCTATTACAAGTTTGTTTTTGAGTTTTCCATTGTTTTTCTTGTTTTATCCCTTTATTTTTCAAACACCAGAACATCCAAACTATGTTGGTCTGCTGTAACTGATGGTACAATACAGAGTGGATGTGGATCAGGTTGAAAATACCTGCTGGAATAGACCTTTAAATATGTTCAGGGTGAAAATAAGAGGTTCTGCAAAAACCACTTGCTCATTTAATCACCCTATCATTATTTTTTTGTCTCTTTTTAGATTGGACACATCGAGGGGCAGCCGGAGAGGAAAGGCGCCTTCCCCATGTCGTTCGTCCACATCCTGTCTGACTGACACCCACGGGTCCGACGCCAACCTGCCCACCTTCACCTCTTACCGATAGAAATGCTGTAAATAGCCGTCATGACTTCCACGGAACTTAAAAAAGAAAATAGAAAATGAAACCACAAAAGAGAAGCAGAAAACAAAAACCCCATATTAACTTCCTCACTGTCGGGGAGGTGCAGTGCGATGAGTATCTAACTTTATCAGTGTTACCGTTCCTCTTCAGAGCCTCCAGGCAGGACTTCACCCAGCATTTACCCACATCCTCCACTTCAGCGCTTACTAAACGCTCCTGTATATAAAGACTGTACATAGATATATCGGTGTCGACTGCACACAAACTCACAGATGTGGTGGTTTGTGTTTGTGTGTGTATAGAATTTCGTGTTAATGTGGCGAAAAGTGGAAACGAGGAGTGTACTTGTATTCTGGATGTAAGCTAATCACACCCAGGGCTAGTTCTGTTCAGGAAACTGAAAAGTATTGGTGCGGACACGTCGTTTTCCACACGTTTGCCTCGCAGATGAGAGAAAAAGTCGATCCAGGCGCCGACGAGGTTAAGACTGAATTGATTTTACCTCCACGTCTCTCAGCGTACCACTATTACACATCCAAGGATGGAAGTCAGAAGCTGTTCTCTATCTCCCTTGTTTCTCTTTTGTGAATTAACTCAACCTGTGTAACGCACACAACCGTTTGTTGTGGTTTAAAGTGTGTGTGTGTGTATGTGTGCGGCCACTGTCTCCCTGTCTGTCCACTTCCACTGATCTAGGGATTGATCGTCTCTATCAGAGGACACGATTTTGAAATGTTTGACCATCTACGTATTCATTCCTTCACAGAAACAGAACCACTGAGGTTCTTCTCTTCATATTTCAGTTCACCCTCTTTGTTATAGATGAAGGCTTTGAGAAGGTGAGAATACTTGAAGCATTCCATGCATAAAGGAGTCGTTTTTTCTTTTCGTAGTCATTCTTGATGTGTTTGAAGAACGTAGACGAGGGACCCAACGGGTGATGATGCAACACTAGCCTGTCAGGTGGCGCCGCTACCGTCGAGAAGGCGGTTTTAGTCCGATACTCAGGTTCTCAGTACACACGAAACGCAACGGAGTACGTCTGAAACCCAGCAGTCTCGCTGTGATTAACACACAAAGAGCCACATGATGGAATTTGTAACCAACAGATCTGTTGAAGATGAAATAAAATACTGGATGAGATGGAAGGGTGAAAACCAGTGTGTGGCGTCATTTCTTTCCAAACACGGCACTGCTGTATTTTGAATAAAGTACGTCAAAGCACTATTTAAAATCAATTTTAAATCAATTCTCCAAATGTCTCCAAGGCCAATAGCCAAAGTTTGCATCTTTACGTTTGCCACGAAGGTGCTATAAGGGAAATCGCATGCAATGTTTTGTTCAGCATCATGACTACAACTTGACCACTATTTTCCCTTGATTTTAAGCCTAAAATATTATGCTCTTGCTTCAAAAGACATTTTTGGCTACTTGAAACATTATATAAACTATAATTAGATTACAACAGCAAAGGCATTTTTGTGTACAGTTGTTGCTTCTTTAGTTTAGACCTGGAGCTACAAGTCTTAACTAGAAACCCCATGATCCTGGAGGAAATGGCTTATTTTGACATTTGGGCTTACGTTCAAAAAGATGAGAGATGAGAACAATAGAAAACAATTCAAAAGTCCAAAAATAAATATCTGTACGAAAACAATATGAAAACACACTGATGCCAGATCAGATCACATCCAGATCTTCATTGTGGTGGGGTATTCAGACTGGGCACCCCTTCTGCACATATTAGTGGTTTCTCTGCCCCCAGCATGCCTGATCCAAATGGTTAGTTACTCGGCTCTGGGTGTGCTAACTTTCAAACACGGATTGATTTTGGACACAGTGATATACTCTTCAGACGGCCATTTTAGAAAACCCTAGGACTGGTATTCACAAAAGCATCAATACAATCATAGCATACAGAAAGGTCCTAAAAAGTCTGGTCTGCATTTTGCCATTTTTAATAGAATTTTAATAGAATTGAGTTTTAGCATTAGCAAAATTAGCCTCATAGCTTGACTGACCACATCTGGGGCATTTTTACTTTATTTTTATGTTAAATTGACAAGTAATGGAAACTCATAACCAGCAGACATGAAACACATCAAAACATGTTTATATTCAACCTTGTACTTTTGACAAGTATTCCAGCTCCATGTAATTAAAGGGGGAAATTGTAAATAATTTATATGTTCTCAGAGACTCCATTCTGTACTCTGAACACCACTGACATGCAAGTCCTCAGACTGGGGCCAGCCTCACAATGGCTGCAGGCTCCTAAATGGACAAGGAGGGCCTTTTTACTCCAGACCCATCAGCATTCACAACCATGTACTGCCCCATGCCCAGTTGAATTCAGTTCTGAACAGCCAAGGTGTCCGTTTGGCAGTCTCTGTGCTGGGAACTACTTTCACATTCAACTAGTAACTTCAGTGACATTATGCGGCACTCATTGTAATTAGCCAGATGCTAATTTACCCCCCCCCCCCAGGTTCCAATTATAGATCCTGAGGTCTAACCGTGACCATTAAACACTTACCCCTCTCTGAATTTCCTGAAAAGGAGAACACCAAATTCCAAAATTGAAGAATTTGAGAAAAGCTAAATGTACATTAACTAGTACACAAGAGGAACCAAGAGCATTAAGGAGTTTCGTCTTATTGAAATATACTTGCAGCTTAATTTTAGTAATTCCTCAAAACTTCCAAAATGCCATCTTCTGGAAACTTCCCCATAGCCATAAATGTATACCTGTGGAGCACTGGTGAGGGTAAACATGTCCCACAACCAGCTATTAAGGCAATCATGAGATATTCAGTGGCTTCGCACAAACCAGCCAAGATATAAAGCAAAGTATTTAAAAGGTTACTTGGTTCAAAAAGACAAAAATGCATGTTTAGCAGAACATGAACCTACATTTGACATGTACATATCGCCAAGTTACCCCGTGGAACACATGGCATTTCCATCATGGAATGTCACAAAGCTCTATTATGGGGGTGCTACCTCTGTTAGGATCACAATTATTCTCTCCAGAGCACCTTTTTATATCAAACCTCAGGTCTACAGTCAATCTGGACAAAATGTGGACATCCACTTTGGGTTCTTCATTTGTAAAGAGAACCAATTGCACCGACCTGGTAGATGATTTCACGAAGCTTATTCCGTTTCCAGGGTGATAAGTTCAGCCCAAGATGGGGAACTAACAAATGCAGAACACAGGGTCCAAACAAAGTGGAAAGTTAAGCAAGCCGAGGTAAGGCACGCATTATTAACCCCAGGCTAGCACTGATCCATCTCTTTACTTTAGAAGTGTTGGGTCCTATAAGAAACTCCCTTTAAAACTTAAACCACACCATTCCTTCACAGCACCATCTGTACTTTATTCCATTTTCACATTACAAGAATTTTGTACAACAGAAGGCCTGTGTGAACACAGGATACAAATTCATACCTTGACAAATTCAAAATAAATATCGCAGTCTAGTAACTTAAGACAGGAGGTACCATTCTTACAGTTTCCAGCTCAAAAGCACCTTCACTTTCAAGTCAACATAAAAAGCTGTGCGCCAGAGTAAACATATGCAGCCTTTTGCAGGCTCATACCAGACTGCTGGTAAACTAAGGGTCATAAAAGGGTTAAATGATGAGCTCATTTTGAGACTTGAGCTTTCTGCCCAGTCTTCTTGGTCTGATCCACTTTCTCCACAGACTTGATCACCCCAACAGCGACGGTCTGCTTCAGGTCCCTGGCAGCAAATCTCCCTGCAAGAAACAGAACGCTATAACCACACACTCCAGGATGGCAAGAGATTTGCTAACAAAACCAACAGTATAGTATTAATATCCACAACACCTTACCTAAAGGAGGATAGCTGAAGAAGCTCTCCACACACAGAGGTTTTATAGGCACAAATTTGACCGTGGCAGCGTCTCCCGACACCAGGATCTGCGGCCAGTCTTCCAGCTTCTTCCCAGTGCGGCGGTCCAGCTTCTCCCGTAACTCAGCGAAGCGGCAGGTCACATGGGTGGTGTGGCAGTCCAGTACTGGAGAGTAGCCACTCTTGATTTTGCCAGGATGATTCAGAATGATCACCTATAGGGATACAATATTTTAAAAAATGGTAGTTTTGACAAAGCTGCAGTTTAAACCCCATCCTACATCCGAAATCAAATTCCAGTGTGGCAGTAAGACAGAATACAGCCAAATACTGTGGATGTGCTTGACATAACTGGCATTTGGGCACTTTATGTGCCCCAAACAACTCATTTGTAGAGATTACAAAGTCTGTATTAAAACTCTTTCTCCACCAAAGCTTATTTGCAAGCATCTTCTCCCACACCTCACCTGAGCAACAAAGCTGCTGACATCAGAAGGTGGATCTTGCTGGGCATTACCAGCCACATCTCCTCGCCTCAGGTTCTTCACAGCCACATTTTTGATGTTGAAGCCCACGTTGTGGCCAGGCAGAGCTGTCTGAAGTCCCTGGTGATGCATCTCGAT
The DNA here is from genome assembly GCA_037577295.1 of Ladigesia roloffi. Classification (NCBI taxonomy): domain Eukaryota; kingdom Metazoa; phylum Chordata; class Actinopteri; order Characiformes; family Alestidae; genus Ladigesia; species Ladigesia roloffi. The sequence goes on from JBBKCR010000001.1 coordinate 6,269,303, forward strand.
GGACTTCACCTCTGCAGTCAGCTTAGCTGGAGAGAAGGTCAGCACCATTCCAGGCTTCAAGATCCCAGTTTCTATCTTGCCCACAGGAACAGTACCAACTCCTGGGAATGGTGAGGGAACAACCAGTGTTTAGATCATTGCAACACCACATTCAGTGATGAAAGAACAACCTGCATCACAACCTCCAATTTTGTAGACGTCCTGCAGGGGTAGACGGAGGGGCTTGCTGGCAGTTCGGATGGGCGGGTACAACGAATCCAGTACCTCCAACAGAGTCTTGCCACTTGAAAAACCATCCTTCCTCTTCATCTTCCACCCCTTAAACCAAGCCATCTAGAAGAAAGCATCAGATATAAAGTGAGTCACAATCAAGACAGATCAAGGTTGCATTATGGGTCTCAAACTACTTTGGTTTAAGATGTGGACCTTACCTTTTGTGATGGTGCAAGCATGTTCTCACCACTCCAGCCAGAGACGGGAACAAATGGCACCGCTGTAGGGTCATAGCCAATCTTCTTGATGAAGACAGTCACACTCTTCACCACCTCCTCATAGCGTTTCTGGCTGAAAGGCGGTTCAGTCACATCCATTTTATTGACGCACACGATGAGCTGCTTGACACCAAGTGTGTATGCAAGCAAGGCATGCTCTCTTGTCTGACCATTGCGAGAAACGCCTGCCTCAAACTCTCCCTTTGCTGCAGAAACAACCAGTAGAGCAGCATCAGCCTAAAAGTGGAAACAGAGTCAGGACTGGACCCAGAATAAGCTCAACCAAGCCATACATGGCCACATTAGCAAGCATTTCACACCAGGTTACCTGAGAAGTTCCAGTAATCATATTCTTGATGAAGTCACGGTGGCCAGGGGCATCTATTATCGTGATCACATACTTCTGAGTATTGAACTTTAACAAGGAGATGTCGATGGTGATCCCACGCTCTCTTTCTGCTTTCAGCTTGTCTAAAACCCAGGCGTACTTGAAGGAGCCCTTGCCCATCTGTAGGAAGTCATATTGAGTTTAGGATTGACATTTTTAAAAAACCTCAAGTAACTCTAGTGCAGGTGTCTGACCTGGGACGCAGCCTTCTCGTATTTCTCGAGGGTTCTGGGATCCACCCCACCGCATTTGTAAACCAGATGTCCTGTGGTGGTTGACTTGCCACTGTCAACATGGCCAATAATAACAAGGTTGATGTGAATCCGCTCTTTTGCCATGGCGTGGCTTAACAAGACCTAGCACTGGCAATAAGGAAGACAGGATCTTTAAGCTTTTGTCACGTTTTGAGAAGAGGTGGGCCTTTGTGTTGCTCATTTATATAGCCTAAGGGAGCCGTTGCCTGGCCAATTAACCAGCTCAGTTTAAGCCACATCAGGTGGCTTAATTGACACAGCTATGATTGCTTGGAGCTGCTGTGGTCGTTCCCAGGGTCCACCTAATTTGTTTCAGGAGACTACTGCTTAACTTTACTTCTACGTTTATTGTAGTTTTAACTGTTAGCCTGCGCTGCAGAGGAAAACTGATGCTTTTGCTAATGCTTTGGAGACATTACAGCACTTTTAAAGTGTCCTGTAGTGACTTCCCGTTGCTGCTTAGTCGTGTGAGGAAACTGCAAAGTGTTTGCAGCAACGGGGAGTCACAACAGCAATTTCCAATCCACGTTTGATCACGAGAACGTAAAAAAACGCAAAACGCCAACATATCTGACGAAATGACACTTTTTCAAGTGTCATTTTGACGTATCTCGTAAACAATTGGATCCATACGGTAGTCAGCTCTAGTCATCTATTTAGCAATGCCATGTTTTGCAGTATTGGTGTCATTCCACTAACAGGGAATTTTATTATATTAAAATACATAGACTTTAATATGGTGTTACCCTCCCTTGCAGCTATAACAGCTTCTTGGAAGGCTTTCCAAAAGATTTTGGAGATTCTGTGAGGGAATTGTGCCCATTAATTCTGCAAAGTACACCGTGTCCCCGCACTGAGGGTGGATGAAAGTGTGGCTCTCCCTCCCAGTTCATCCTAAATGTGCTGGATGCTGTTAAGATCAGGGCTCTCTGCGTCCAGTCAAGTTCTTCCACACTGAACTCATGCAAAAATGTTTTTATGGAGTTCGCTTAGTGCACTGGGACACACAACAGAAAGGGTTCTTCCGGCAAACTGTCCACAAAACCGGAAGCACGGCGTTGTCCAAAGTGTCTTGGAATGTGGAGCATTAATATTATCTTTTACTGGAAGTGAAGTGCTTAGCCCAAACCCTGAAAAACTAGCGTGTGTCCTCAAGAAGCGTAAGGCGTCATTTCTCTCCAGTAGCCTTTCCCCTAAGAGGAAAGAAAATTTGACATCAATTTCTCGCCAATAAAACAGTATCACGTGCAGAAACCCCAGCTATTACACAAAAGGAATAACAGATATGTAACACTTCATGGTTTAAATAGTGTGCAAATTAAATAGGAAGCTATCGTTTGGGGTCCTTTGAGACTTCTGTTTTGAATTAGTTTGCCGCAAAAATGTAAACTCGAGTTCAAAACTCGCTTTCTCTTCGTTCGGTAAGGACCAAATAGCGTCCCCACTGCGTTTACTATTAGTTTATACTTTTTAATATGCTGCGGTGATTTGTTTACTTATATTCTTATCTCAAATAATGACTAGGCTCTCTCATCTGATCGTAGCATCACTTCTGCCAGGCAAGTAGTAGTTTAAACCCTTGATTTTAAAAGATGATAAAGAAGTTCATTTATAACAAAGGAAAACTTGGTGTCATCAGTGCAACACGAACGAATAAAATATAATATGTCTGTTGGTAATAAAGTAATTAGCTCGTGTCTTCAAAATTTTGTCCAGTTTGACGCCCGCCTGGAGCCCATATAACGGAACTGATCAGGTGTGGCGGTAGGAGCAGTTGCTCCGGAGAGCCACAGGGGGTGTTAGATAATCAGTGTTTTTTTCATCAACTCCCTACTGCTCGACTGACTGGGGAGTAACACACACAGTGCATTGCTAAAAACAGTTGTAGCCAGACGTGTCCCGTGTTAGTGCCCCCCTTCAGGCTGGTGTCAGGGTCCTTGTCCAGCAGGGACCCCCTCTGGACCTGTCCACCAGCTCCGTGACGTCTCTCAACCCGGAACTAGCACTGAGACAGCTGAGAGAGGGTGAAGTGAACCATTCGGCTCGGAGCTGGACGGTGAACCTGGACTCAGGAAGGGTTTCTCCACTGACAACCCACTCAAAGGTATGTCCCGGTTCGTCTTGTGCTCCGGAAAGTGGCTGTTGGATCCGGCGTGCAGCCGGGAAAGAGCTCAGAGACTCGCCTGAGAGAGAGAGAGAGCAGGGCTTGGGGTGGTAAACTCGACGGTTTCGGTCCAGAAACACGTCCAGAACTTCTAAAACCAGGTGGCGAGACGGCCAAGAGAAGGTCTGTTAGATTAGGAGACATATTTAAGCCTAAATGTAAGGGAAAACCCTCCAGTGATCCATGCCCCCCTCCCTTCGTAACAATAGCCTAGTTGGTGTAGATGGGTTCTACTTAACCTTTACATCCTCACGTCCTGTCCTGCTAGGTTGTGATCCAGTTTGGTGAATGAAAGGTGACGAGGTCTTTTGGAGCACGCTTACACGGTCATTTGGAGCACGCTTGCACTCCGTGGACAAAAGTATTGGGACGCCTGACCAGGCAGTTTATTAACATTGCAGTCAAATACATAGTTTTAAAAATGAAGTTGGCATCCCCATTGCCGCTATAACAGCTTCCACTCTTCTCAGAAGGGTTGCTCGAGTGTTATCTGCTGAAATATGAGGCCATTTATTCTGTGGGACATTTATGAGTTCGGGCACTGATGCTGGACTTGAAGGCCTGGCTTGCAGTCTGTTCAAGCTTATCTAAAAGGTTTGGAGTGCTGTTGAGGCTCTGTGCTGTCAGTCAAGTTGTTCCAGCCAGCCTTGCTTTGTGCACTGGGGCACAGTCATGCTAGAATAAAAAGGTTGTTCCCCAAACTGCAGCCACAACGTTGAAAGCATGGCAGTGTCCAAAATGTCTTGGTATGCTGAAGCATCAAGACTGTCTTTCACTAGAAGTAAGGGGCCGAGCCCAAACCCAGAAAAACAGGTGTGTCCCTATACTTTTGTCCATGTACTGCACGTTCTGTAACAGGTCCAGTGCCTGTAAGTAGTCGCTCCCTGAGACACTGTTTCAGCAGTTGGCCTTCACACTTGCGGGGTATGGCTTTTCCTACTGGGCTTGGCTCTTGCTTTTGGCTGCTGTATGAGCATTTGAGCTGCAAAATGACACGTGTTAATTGGCTTTTTGAACACGGCTGCTGGAAATCACAGGTTCTAGCCTTCTGCTGACAGCTCCACCACGCCTGTGCAGAACCAGCGTGGGTTCAATTCGTGAATGGCCTGTTGGCAACTTGTGGAGAGGTCACGCACAGGAACATAACCTAGTTGTTCTCATGCATGTGCATGCAGGCAGGTTGTAAGAAATGTGCCATGCCGCGTTCATAAATCATTTCTCGGAGTGAATAATTGACCCTGCCCTTCTGCTTCGTGCTTTCTCACAGTGCGCCATATCTCCACTTATATTTGAGATTGGATTGGTTGACGGCTAAAGCGTTTAAGAGCATTCACAGGAGCCGAATTGCTCTTTTATCGCCATGTCCCGTCTTCCCCTTTTATGGTATGTAGGTGAGACTCTGAAAGTGGAAGCAGAGAGAATACAGGAAGTTAGCATGCTGGTGGTTGAGACATCATGTGTCGGCTCCGTTATCCGTTTGTGTGGCGTAGCCATGTTGACTTCTCTTTCCAGCCTGGCCATTTGTTCGCTTTGGCATCCCATCTGTGTAGTTGGGAGGATGCTGAGAGCTCGGAATGGTTGCATTTCATTTGTGCTGCATCAAACCCAGCACATATTTGAGCATTGCGTTGTAGTGCAAATGCAGTGCTTAGATTTGATCTGCTTCTTTTTCTTTCCTTTCCTCAGACTCGTTATCGGCATGGTTTGCTGAATTACATGTGTTTATGTGAGGCACGATAGACTGAGGCACTTTATTGATCTCCGAAGGGGAAAGCTATAGTAGGAAAAACATGTTCACATGTGTACACACAATGCACGGACAAAGTATTCAATCCATCATTCACACATTTGTAATGCGTGGTCCAGATTTCAACACGGAGGCCACTGAAGTGTATTTTGGTTATAGGCTGCAAAAAAATGTCATTTCGTCCACATTTTTATAGAGGAAACAAAGCTAAATGTGTTTATTGCAACCGATATTCACTATTTCAGAATGTGGTGCATTCTGTGTATGCAGGGGTATTGAGAACTGGGTACTAACTTGGTTCCTGTTCCTGACGGTCAGTTCCGATTTATTGATAAGTTCCCTGACAAACGGTGTTTATGAGTCGTTAAAAGGACAGTTCACCCTAAAATGAAAATTTGATGTTTATTTGCTTACCCCCAGGGCATCCAAGTCGAAGGTGA
>JBBKCR010000001.1:6385211-6395350 GCA_037577295.1 Ladigesia roloffi
AGCACAGTTTTTATATTGTAAACCACATTTAGTCTCGTTCTTATTCGTCAACAAAAATACATTATAGATTTAGTTTTGTTATATTTCGTCATAATTTTCGTTGACGAAAACAACACTATTTGACATGGTGCCCGGGCAGCACGTGGTTAGACTGTCGGGAGGGGGAAACAGGTGCACTTTAGGGGTGATGGGAGAGGGAAGCCCGAACACACACAGCCTGGCCGTGCAGGGAGGGTCAGAGTGTCTCCACAGCCCGCAGTACATGCCACAAATCAAGCCAGCAGCACACACAGCATAAAAAGAGGACTGCGTGCAAGGCAAAATGTGTATTTGTCGTATGAGACGCACCAACTCCCCCCCCCCAGTTTTGGGGAAGAAAATGTGCGTCTTACACGGCGAAAAATACGGTAAGTACCGTGTTTCAGGACCCATCCCTATTTACAGGAATATTGCGCTTTATGCTAGTTTAAAAACTGTGTTGCTACAAGTGGCAAATTAAAAGTTTCATAAACTATAATATTTTCTTAAGTTTTACTTGGCACATACCTTAAACACTTCGAGCTGTAAGATAATGATGGTTCTATAAGAGCAGCTGCATGCTGGTGCGTTAAGCTGTACGTTTTACGTCCAATGTACACATGATCTGATTGGTCAACTTATCGCAAAAATGTTTGGCGACTGGTCAACTATAAAAAATAATCGTTATTGGCCCTACTTGTTAATGTGCATTTAAGATGAATACATGGGCACTCATATGTAAATGTGTTTATGCTTCTGCTTTCACAGTCATGATAAATTTCTACTTTTCATTATTGGGTGTATGTATGCAGCTGAATGTATTTTAAAAGTAGCAATGCATAATTAGCAGAACTCTTCCAAAGCAAAAGCAAGGAAAAAAATTATTTTGATGATAATGGCCCTTTTATGTCATAAAAAGACAAAAAAAATACACTTACCTTTCCTCCACCACCTCTGTTTGGCTGAAGCCAGTTCCCTCTGACCCATCTGCCTTGGTTGAGGCCTTTGATTCTGAGGAGCTCAGAAGACCCTTTGTCTCATCAACCATCCGGTCACATGAACTCGACTGCGGACAGCATAGGTTTCCCATTTTGGTGGTTTATAATACCTTTCATCCAGTCCACAATCGATGGATATGGTGGGTTCGCTCAAAATAAACATCCACTCAAACGTAACACTGTTCGATTTCCAGGTCCCAGCTCCTCTTCAAGGAAAAGAACATCCCCAGCCATAGGTAAAGACTCTCTGTGCTCCACACTTATGCATAAGGCCACTGTCTGTCATTATCTAAGCATATCTGCAAGTCCAGTTATTATTGGTCTTCTATGGAGGTCACTGAGGATGTCAGGACGTAAATTCAAACCCAAACCTGTGAAAAACAAGGTTTGTTACAAGAAATAAGCAAAATAGCCAAAAGACAACACTCAAAATCACTACATAGGTTTTCCTACACCACGTAGATATGACGTATTCATATGCTGAAATTTAGTTCTAATTGTAGTTAGCCCTGTTTACACCTTTAACATGAGTCGTGCGATTTGATCTCCAGTGTGGGTCTCATGTACCTCAGAAAACTCACTATCATCCACTGCTTAAAACGACCTATGGAGGTGATTATAACCCACTTCTTCAGTCTAAATTCGGAGGCGATCAGTGAGGTTTATGACCAAAAACATTACAATAATGTGAAATGATTCTGACTACCTTAGTCACCTGTCAACACAGTAAAAATGAAAGGAGCTGCCTTGCATAGCTTATTTATAGTCTATATGTTAACCTATGCCCTCTAAATGTTTGTGACAACACGCACATTTATGCAAGGCCCTTCCTTGAGTTGCGAAATCTGATCATAGGTAGTCCCTGGGTCTGCACATGGAGAGTGTAAACACATATATTTCTCACTGTAATCAGATTACCAGACCTCTGGGTCTCTCTGCAGGCTGTAAAGTGCAATTGTTGCCTGAATAATCACTCTTATTTCATTTCAGAATGTACGAAAAGCTACACTTTATGGACAAAATATTGGGACACACCTGATTTTAGTGGGCACTAGGCCGCTTATTCCAGTGAAGGGCAAACTTAATGCTACAGCAGATCAAGACATTTTGCATATCGCCAAGCTTCAAAATGTGTGTTTCTGTTCCAGCATGACTGTGTCCCAGTGCACACAGCAAGTTCCATCAACACATGGCTGGATTAGTTCAGTGTGGAAGTTCTTGACTGGCCGCACAGAGCCCTGACACCATCCATTTGGGATGAACTGAAATGGAGATTGTGAGCCAAACCTTTTCATCCAAAATCAGTCTCTGACTTCATAAATGTTTCATAAAAGCACATTAAAAGAAGTTAGACTTTAACCTACAGTCCTCGTAACTCTTAAAGCAGGGCTGTCATACTGAATCAACAAGTCACTCGAGCTGCAGAACGACTTAAATCGGATCTGCACCTCTTTCCAGCCTGGTATTCGCACTATGTGCACGGTGTCATTTAAACAGGTTCTCCAATATTGGATATCGTGTTTCTGTGCTCCTGGCTGAGGCTGGAAGAAGTTCTCCTCGTCTCGTACCACTCGGTGCACTGCATGTACGTGCCCAGCATATAAAGAGACGCTGTTCAACAAAACCCTTCCACCAAACCCCTGGCTGCCGTTGTGATGCGCCTCACCGAGACACATATGCAACATATTAGACCTCCTCACATGTTTTTCCACCATTTACGAAGCATAAACCCGTGCTGGATTATTCTTGATGTCGTCCAGGCGGTTTGTTGTCTAGCTTTAAGCGTGCACCATTAGGCTAACGGCTATAACCGAGCCTGTCATTCATTATGTATAGAAATTAACACGTTTCTCGTGTCCCTTGTATAACACTGCTGTCATTTCCTACCTTCATCCCAAACCTCTAGCCCGCGGTCGTCGAGAGCCCACCATTTCCACAAGTAGGAAGTTTACCTTAACGCACTTTCACTTTCCCTCCTTGGAAGCATTACTGTTTTTCCCCCACCCGTTTTCCGGAAAGTCCCACCTTCACTCGCTCCGATTGGCTACTAGTTCATGCCCACCGCAGACTAGCCAATCACAGCGCAGAAAAGCGACGATGCCGTCAGCCAGTGGTAAACTAGGAACGTCGAAAAATGGCAAGAAAATTACGCCGCACGTACCCAATGTGAACAAAAGTATTGGGACAAACCTGTTTTCCAGGATTTGGACTAGACCTCTTACCTCCAGCGCAGGGTAATCTTAATGCTTCAGCGTACCACGACATTTTGGACACATTTGTTTGAGGAAGGCTCTTTTCTATTCCAGCATGACTCTGTCCTAGTGCATTAAGCATGGTCCTTAAAGACACGGTAGGACGAGTGTGGAAGAACCCAACGTATCCTGACCTCAACCTCATCCAGCACTTGGATGGAACTGATTGTGACTGTGAAGAGATTGTGAGCCAGGCCTTCTCGTCCAACATCAGTGTCTGACCTCACAAATACTCTACAGAATAATTGGACACACACTCCCACAGACATTCCAAAATGGAGAGCGGTAGCTTTTATAGCTACAAAACTTCAGATTATATATTTGAATGCAAAATAATTGAAGTCCCTATTGGTGGAATGGTCGGGTGTCACAATACACCACACTTATGCTCATTATATTATTTTTAATGCATGAAATGAGTCACAGTAAACATACACGAAACACAATAACACCATAGCCATGTCTAGGTTGTTTTCTGCTCTCCGATTGGGAGTGTGAGCTCAGTGGACCCTTCGGTGAAATACAATCCTAAAGGGTTGCACTGCACCTCAAATTTGCATGGAAGTGTCTTGGACTTGTGCCTTTATAGCTCGCCTAAATACGTCTTCGGCTTATGCTCCTAGTGTTGCATGTAGAAGTATAAATACTTGGTAACACTAAGGCATGAAAGTGGAGTTTGCTGTACCTTCCCATAAAGCTTTTCAATTCTTTAGGTTCAGCTCTATTTCTCACAATATGTTTCAGAGGAATCAGTTTAATCACAGGCACAAACAAACTTTTAAAGATGGAGTTATTAAAAATGATTTTAATGGTACTATACTAATATACTAAATCTCCATTACATTTTAAAATACAAGCCACAAAACCTCTCCAATGCAAAAAAACCCCCTGTCTAAACAAACCAAAAAGAAATTATTTAATAATTATTGTGAAAAGTCAGTGCAATATTCACAAATCCAGCATTTGATCAGTTATATAGGCAATAATATGGGGAATGAGCTAGTCCACAGCAACTTTATCACTGGGAAAGCAAACGTTAAGCATAAAAATGAATATAAATAAAAATAAATCATTATCACTGCAACGTTGTAGGGTTGTGTAGAATCGATCAGCATGGCCTGTCCCAAAGTCATGAATATCTGAGCTGCTGGATGTGAAAAGTCAACTCTTCAGGAAGTTCCATTTCAGCCACTAGCTCCACACAGCACCTAATCAACTGCTCCAGACTCTCGCCTGTCCGGAACGAACTCCCTGTGTCCTCGTGCTGCCCGCCGCAGTCCATCTCCCCATCTTTCCTGCAACAGTCTCTGTCTCCATTCTTCACACAGCAGTCGGATTCCCCTTTACTTTCACTCTGCTCTACACCCAGGTCCTCCAACTCTCCCGTCACCTCCGACACACTGGGAGGGGGCTGCTGCTCCTGAGCTCTCCGCATCGCTCCCACCAAGTCCTGCTCATGCTGGTCTACTCTCCGGAGCAGCTCTGAGATGGGGGACAGCACTGAGATCCGAGAGGGCCGGGACTGACACCAACACTGCAGAGCGCTGTGGAAAGCACAGACAATGCACACACAGCCACAGTGTTGGACAATGAGAGGGATGTCTGGCACGGGCAGGAAGGGGCACAATGAAGTAAAGCATAATGAAGCATTCACATGACTTTACCTGAAAATTATCGCTGCCCTGCCTAGCTAAAAACAGCAACATTCCACTATTTCGGCCAATCAGAATGAAGAATCTACGGCAGAATCTCCAGCTTCTGATTCCAGTTTAAAGTCTAATCACCTAGTGTCATGTCTACTAGTAAATTACAGAACCTGGGGCTGGGTTCCCAACGTTAGACAAGGGTCCCTACATCGTTTGGACAAAAGTATTGGGACACCTGACCATAACACTAACAGGGACTTGCACTCAAATATATAGACTTTAATATGGATTTGGGTTCCCGCTTGGGAGTTTCTGTGGGAATTTGGGCCCGTTCATTCTGTTGAGCATTTGTGAGGTCAGACACTGGATCACAAGCTCAGTTCTAGTTCATCACAAAGGTGCCGGATGGGGTTGAGGACAGGGCTCTGTGCGGCCATTCAAGTTCTTCCATTCAACTCCTCCAGCTCTTTATGGAGCTCGCTCTGTGCACTTGGGCACAGTCATGCTGAAATAGAAAAGGTTCATCCACAAAGTGTGTCCACAATATTGTAAGCATGGGGCTGTCCAAAATATCTTGGTCTGCTGGAGCATTAAGAAGTAACAATACAGACCACAGCCTGAAAAACAGGTGTCCCATTACTTTTGTCAATAGACTGTATATTTTGTTTAGTCTGGCTGGGGTTTATGGGATTGAGACTGGACTGTGTGTGTTTCTTTTCTTTTGTTTTTATTTGTTTTGTTTTTTTTTACCAACACTGTCAACTACTGAAAAAAGTTAAATATATTTTTCTTCGTCTCTGCAATATAAACACATCACACCCAGCTACCTATTAGTGGATATACCAGCCGGTGGGGAAAGGGCAGAAAACTACATCTCCAAACCTTACCTAAGGATTCCTTTCAGCTGACCAACAGCCTTGGTTTTAACAGCACCTTCTCTATAGCCCATGTTAAAGCCAACTTGAAGTGAAGCCTCCTTTCCTGCATTCATGCCATCTCTGTAACCATCCTGGCAGAAACAAACAAACACACACACACACACACACACACACACGACAGAGTGAACACCCTCAGGCTTCAGATGCTCCATCTGAAACGTAGTTAGGAGCAGAAACCCACCTTGATTCTCTTTTCCCTGTTGCAGATCCATTCTTTGTTTTGGAGGCTAAATTCATCCACGTTCTCATCGAAAACATCATCGCTAATCTGTACTGCCTTCACCCACGACATGGTACACAGTCTGGTCAGATCATGGAGTACCAGCAGGTGACTAAAGCCTTTTAAACAGGTCTCAATAGACCCAAACCCTCCAGAGAGAGCTCTATCCACATGGTCACATGACGGACGTCACCCGATTGCATTTCTTCGTGGGAATCTCCAGCCAACACATAAGCATCGCCCCCTACAGGTATACAAAATTAACAAAAGTATTGGGACACCCGTCTTTTCCAGGGTTTGCGTTAGGCCTCATACTTCTAAAGTACGGCCAATGCAACAACATAACATTTTTCACACAGTTCTTTCAATTTCCCAGTAATGATATGCTGTGAGGTCGCAGTAATGATATCAAACATCTTCTAGATGGGTATGAACCGCATCACTGGATTGCAGAGCAGTGACCTCTCTATAGTGGTGGAGTTCCTCTCTGTCTTCAGGATACGGAGAGGAGTCTGTTTTCCAGATCCAATTTTCCTAATCCAGTACCTGACATAACTAATAACCTTGTTGCTGAATGCAATCAAATACTCATGCAATGCTCCGTAATCTAGTGTACATACATTTTGTTTTCTCAGTCATAACATAAGCAAGAATCAAATTATTATTATTATTATTATTATTATTATTGTTGTTGTTGTTGTTGTTGATATTATTATTGTTATTTTTTATTGTTATTAGTATTATTACTACTGTTGTTGTTGTTTTTTGTTATTGTTATTATTATTATTATAAATTATGTACATTAGAATTCTAACTGAGCCAAACTAAAACCACAAATCCAACTAGGAATTATAGCAACTAATGTAATTTACATGTAATGAAGAAGAACAAACCCAGCAATTGTCAGACTGACACTTTTGGCAGAGTTATCTTAAACCAGACTCAGGTTCTTTAATGGAATAATGACTTAAAGGGTTTAAGTAATGACTGAAGTAAGGGTAGCATGCAAAACCATATGAATGGGGAAAACTCCAGTAGAGCAACCAACACCGAAATTACAGAGGGGCTATTATTGCCTTTTTATGATTAATTTGATCTAAAATAAAACACTAAATCTTAGATAGAGAAGTACAGTAAGTGTAAATGTATTTGTATAATTATGTCTGAAATGACCCACCTTGAAGGTCTATAACGCCTTTCGCCACTAGATGGTGCTGCATTCATGTTCAATTTCATTCCGTTTACCCAACATTCATCAGGACTATTCCTTTTCGCTATTGGGAGAATTTAAAATGGATTAACACATTAAGAAATGTATAGATTTTTTATAATAATGTTTTATACCCATTTAATCTGATTTAGCCTCAATACACCCACAATCATGACTGTAGCGTTCCATTCAACAGCGCTTGTGCGTCACCTCTCAATGTTACGGCCAGACTGTTAGTAAATTAGTCCAACATTAAAGAAATCAATGTACAAATCGCAACGTCAATATTACTTAAGTAAACGAGACTCCCTTCACGCCTGTAAAAAGGGCCGTGATTGGGCGAGCAACATGATTTATTAGGCTCATCTCCTTTACAGGCTCACCTCGTATGTTAAACTCTCATGCTCTGAAGGGCTGTACAGTCTCCGCGACGAAGGCATGCTTAAAGCAGATCTGTGACCTTTATAATGAAATTAATTAAGACCCCTCATTAATCTTCATCATCCTGATGGGCCAAATATTTTGCAGTCGTGCAGGTTTACTCTAAAGCCACCTTTGATCGCGTCGCTGCTGTTTTTCATTCCCACATATGCCTGCATGCATGTGCGAACCAGCACTTCTTGATTATGTGGCACTCCTGTTTAATGGCCCAATTTGGCCAGTGATGGCGTAGCCAGGCAAGGGCATGATGAGAAGGGTGTCCTAATCAGTCACTGGATGGGTGGAAATAACCACGTAGGGGGATGTGAATGCGTATGTAGTTCTTCTTTTCAGCCGTAAATCTACGTCAAGTGCTGTAAATCAAACTTTATGATGGACAGGCTGATATTTAATTCACAATTTGGACCGCCTGTGCTACAGAACAGCACGTTCAGTGTTGGACAGGACATCCCTGGGTAGGCAGAGGTTAGATTTACCTCAAGTAAACCGAAAATGTACAAGTTTACTAGATGCAAGTGGAACAAATGAGGTCATTATTTAAGTATCCGGAAGAAAAATGAAACTTGCCCCGCCCACGCTAAATAGCACTGCCTAACAAAGCTAAAATTGGGTAAAATCTTTACAAACGTATAGTGAGATTTGCTTTTTATCCTTCACTTGTGTTTCTGAAATGGGGTTTGGGGGCGAGGGGGGTCTCACAGCACTTATGTGTGATTTTTTATTGTTGGTTTCTTCTACTCAGGTGCTGGGAACACGTTATTAGTGATGACAAACGCATTATTCCTCTTATCAATATTGCATTTTCTTTCTCTTTCCAAAGAGGACAAAAGGAGCCCCCCCCCCCCACACCCAACCCCCTTGCTTTTGTCTTAAGACGGGGCCATCCTTCATCCTGCGCTTTAAGGGAGGAAACACACAGGAGAGATGCGGCCGGCGGACAAATGCGTTTGAGCGCCAGCGCCCAGTGCATTTGCAGGAGGCCGGACAACAATAGTGCGAGAGAATACTCGGGAGGGCCGTGGAAAATGGAGACAGAGAAAAGGGGGCTGGAGGCTCTGAGGCTTTTTCCTGGCCCCCTTCCTCTTTCTTTTTTTTTTTTTTCTGCGCTTCACTCCGCCGGCACACTATACTCTTCCCCTCTCACTCTCTCTCTCCCAGAGAGCAAAACAAGCAGGCCGGGGCAATCACCTGACACATTTCCATCCAATTTCCACCGCCGAATGTGTTCATTTTTGGCCCTAATGGCATGTCATTTCGCCGGAGTCTTTGGTCAAGAATTAATCCTGGAATCAAAACAGATTTTCCGGGGAGCAATCTTCCATCAAGTATTGATTTTTTTACACTCGCGGAGCCTGTACTCCCTAATTTAACCTGACAGCACACTGCACAATGGACTAGAGAGCACCTTGGCGACTTGCAGAGGGAACTCTCTCTCCCTCCCTCCCTCCCTCCCTCCCCTTTCTCTCTCTTTTTCTGTTTTTTCCATCCACTTTTTTAAAAGTAAGGGGCAGAGCAAGAGTTTTGAGGGCTTAGGAATATAAAACAAAAGGCTTGGCCATTAGAAACACAGGTTGAAGTGTGTGTGTGTGTGTGTGTGTGTGTTTACGGATAACGTCTCTTCTGTTTTAGCCTACCACCTCTAATTATCATTTCAAGTGCATTGCGACTTAGGTGGCTTCGACTGAGAGGGGGCAAAAGGAGAAGAGAGAGAGAGAGAGAAAGAGACAGAAGAGTGTTTTCCAGGGCCCATCAGGTATCATTATGGGCCTGTTGACACCCAGCCTCTCCGTGTGAATCCCCTCTATGATTTGGCCCTCCCTCGGCAGCCATTTTCTTTCTCTCCCCCCCCGAGTGGCTGATGAAGGTTTCATCATGGCCTGGAGAGGAAGGAGAGTGAAGGAGGGAGAGCAGGCCAAGGGGGCCGAACGTGGTCAGCTCCTAATGAACAGAACCTCCTGCATGTCTGACCTGAGCTTCTCCCTCAAGCCTGTTTTGTCTTGCTCATTTTTCCATCTCATTGAGATGAAAGAGACACATTGTTGTCTAGTGCTTACACTGAAAGCCTTATCTATCCACGATATGTTGAAATACATTGTTCAACAGCCCTGGCATCACTATTGCTATTGTGTCTGGTCACCTGGAGGCCTTAACGGGCCCTTATAGCTCTACTTAAGCTATTTCACAGTCATGGTTTTTAAACTACTTTTTTAAATCAATTGTTTCAAGTATTTTAAAGGATCTTAGTTACACCACCTGTCATTAAAGCGATAGTTCAACCAAAAATGAAAATTTGATGTTTATTTGCTTACCCCCAGGGCATCTAAGTCGAAGGTGACTTCGTTTACTCAGCAGAACACAAACGCAGATTATTAGCTTTAGCCGTAGCAGTCTGGTAGTCATTTAATGGAAGTGGATG
>JBBKCR010000001.1:6628015-6638720 GCA_037577295.1 Ladigesia roloffi
TGAGTCAGTTATGTCAGTTGGTTCCTGCAAAACCTGCTTTTTCTCAAGAGGAAATACGAGTTTTATATTTCAAATATACTAGAGACAGGAATGAAATATAAAGTCTATATATATCTAATACAATATCTGTAGAAAAAAAACCCAAGAAACAAAAATGCTTAAGGGTATTTATTTGTCCAAATATTTGCAATAAGAAATCTTTAGCTTCTTTAGATCAATATAGAATAAATACAATAGGCAAAGACACAAATACTGGGTATAATAGTTGAAACTCCATATTTTATTCCTCGATATGGCCGCAATGCCTTGTTCGATGTCTGTCTGTAATGTTCCTAGCTGTCTAGATTAAAATAAGAGTTTTCTATTTAAAATGTGCCAAATAAAAACCTTAAAACTGAGCTCATTTAACGCAAGCCCCAGTGTTTCATCAGGGCTGCTGCAGCAAACCGGAATACTCCATTTCAGGCAGCACGGGGGGGGCGGATCTCTAATAATAATTCACTCTGGACGCGCAACCAAACACACGGGCTGACAGAAGCAGGGGAACAAGAACAGTCTCACTGGACACTTTATACCAGCACAAAGCTTGCTAAAATGCCGAAATAGGTTTGTTTGGTGGCATTTTGGTCGCAAACGACTACGGTTTCGTTTCTTTCAACCGGCGACACCTATATTTAGGGCAGAGAGGGACGAGTGACAGTCGAGTGTGGATCGAAGGAAGCCTCAAAAAGAGCACATTTGGCATTTTAAATAAAAAAAAACTGAGACTGGACTTCTTGTAGCTGGTCAAGAATACGCTTGTCTTTCATTCAAGCCACTTCAGAGGCTCTCCGGGGGTCCCACCTCCTCCACCGAGCCGTGACTGTCTGTGGAGCAAAAGAGAGGGAGAGACTCTTTCCCCTCTTAGAAAGCTCCTGACTCTTCCTCTCGTCCACAGGTTCACGGTTTGTCCGAAGGCATGCTGGAGAAACTTGACCTCGAAGATGAAGGTAAGCCTCTTTGCTCTTATGAGGATGAAGTTCCTTCCTATATTAACCAGGCTGTTATTTGCATTTTGCTGCTAGTAAAAAAATAATGGTGTAGCATTTAAGGTGGAACGGAGAGTCGAATTTAAGAATCTGACTCTAGCTTTGTCTTCTGGTGCTTTGCTTCTTTCTTTTTCAAGCTACAAGTCTTTTGTGTGTGTGTGTGTCCCACCCTCCTTCTACCACCCGACATAAGATCGACACTGTAACACACACACACACACACAAACGCACGAACACACTTCGTTCGTGTCAGCATGTAGGCTGTGCTCATGGTCATGTTAACACTTCTGGTTTGTTCAATATCTTCCTTCTCTCCTGTTCGTAAACGATTCTACCGGAACCATCCGTTTGTTATGGACAAAAGTATTGGGAAACTATGTGGACATAAGTATTGGGACATGCATTTTTAGGGTTTATGCAAGGGTTTGTGTTGGCTTGTGCAAGGCCCTTAACGTTTAGCATAATCATAATTTTCCAGCAGAGAAAGACAATTTGGACAATACCATGCTTCCAATTTTGTGAAAAAAACTGGAACGGAGATTATGATCCTGACCATATCGTCCAGCATCAGTGTATGACCTCATAAATGCGTTACAGAACAAATGGACCCAAATTCACACAGAAACTTGTGGAAAATCTTCCAAGAGGAGTGGAAGATGTTATAGCTGCATACGAGGACCAACTCCATTTTAAAGTCTGTGTTTGAATGCAGTTTCATTCAATAACTGTAGAATGGTCAGACGTCCTAATACTTTTGTCCATATTGTGTGCATACAGAGGTTATGTTTTCATCCCACTCTGTAAGCCGGAGATACGGGTTTTCTCAGTCAGCTGGTTAGACTGACACACAACGAATAAAGAACTTGAAACAGTGAACATGAACATTCCTTATTTAAAAAAAATCAGTTTAATGCAGTATACAAGCATGCAGGGAGATCTCTCATTTACTCTTGCTCTAACTTGGCCGCAGAGTCTAAGCAGAAAAAGATGCGTTTGTTGTCAAATTAGTGCCCATTGCATTGCAACTGGGAGCATTTACAGCCAAAAAAGCACACAATTGCATTGTTAAATTCTTGGCTGAGGAAACAGTTGAGCATTGCTATCTAAATCCTGGATATAATCTCAGTTACACAGCTCCACGCTTGTGGTGTCAGGCCTGGGCAAAAGAACTGGGGGCTCTGTTAGTGGAATATTCACCTTAAGAGCGTACACCTCCTTCACAAATGAGTGAAAAGGGAGTGTTCCTGAGGATAGGGATGTGAAAATGCCCCCAGGGGCAGTTTTTTTTCTTCTTCTTTGGGTGCAGACATGTTCCTCTGGAGTGGTGGAGGGCGTCCACTTCCTCGCCTTCTGTCTTTCCATGAGGTGGGTGTGTCCGTCTGGCAGTCCTGCGATGCTTTAACAGGTTTTTCTAGTCTTGGGTTTTTGACTCTGTTGGCTGTTGTGGGCATTCTACAAAGCTTCAGGAAACCTTGAATTGTGTGTAAGCCTAAATATTTTTAAAGCAGGGCCTTTGACTGTTCACGAGCACGTGTGAGGGAGTTTTCAGAGCGTGCACATTTGTGCAAAAAGACAGTTTGAAGTAGTGATCGACCAATATTGGTTCTGAAAGTGCAAAAATTACAAAAAAAATAATAATAAAAAAGGGCACTGTTACTAAAGTCTTCAAAGGTGCATAAACTACATATCAGTCATTTATGTAACACATCTAATGTATGCATTAATAGCTGTCATGTTTAATAAAGTTTACTAGATGGAGGAAAGCAAGTAAGTATACTTTACCTTTGCACACAGTTTCCCCCTCAGACCTCTGCTGCAATGGAGATCATGCGCGTAATTCTCAAACCGCCCACCAGATGGCGGTGTTTTTCGGCAAACCCGATATTACAAAACCGATAACCGATTATGGTAAAAAGCTTAAATATCGGGAAAAATATTGGTAAACCGATATATCGGTCAATCTCTCGTTTGAAGCACAGGGTTGACAAAGTTTTGGGAGTTTTACCTCTTAAAGATTCAGGTCTGGGGAAAGATTGCTGTGACCGATTGCTCTTCTGCAAATTATTATTATTATTATTATTTTTTTTTTCATAGCCACTTGTAGTCGAAGCATAAAGTTGAGTGGCCATGACTCATCTACTGCTCAAAGTAATTTTTCTCAAGAAATGACAATAAAAAAAAAACATTTATAAAACTCAACATTGGTTGGGCATGGCACTAGACACCAAAGCACAAAGTGCAATAATCTTTTGACTATTCCAGCAAGTAAAATTTACAGTTAAATGGCCATTTGGGTTCTAACTTCACATTCAAATAGCTAATTGTAGCTAGAAAAGTCTTGACACTTGAGATTTTAACCTTAGCCAGGTTTGCTAAAACTCGTCTTTTCATCCATTTCATCAAGAGGTCACTTGAAAATTTAACGTTAAACCTGAAGTGCCTCCCTAACCCCTTTTTAATATAGTTGAGTCAATCACTTTTACATAAGATTTGGTCACTTTGGCAAATAGGGTGCCCTCTCACTTTAATTCAAATTTACCTGCAAGGTTATCAGGTCAGGTTAGGTGGCACTTAGGTGGGATTTGACTGAGGATGTCTCGGCAGGTGAGTAGTCTGTGAGTCACAAGTAGTGATCGACCGATATTGATTTTTTATTACCGATACCAATTATTTGCATATTTATGTCCCCGATAACCGATATTCATAACCGATATTTATTTACAATTATACTTCTGTTTTTGACCCAATCATTACCACACCACTCAACTGAAAAAAACTGTTTTATGTATAATAATCACTCCATCCTTGCATACAAATCAAAAGTAGGGGTCTGAAAGTGCAAAAAATACTAAAAAAATACTTTAAAAAAAAGGACATTCTTACTAAAGTCTTCAATGGTGCATAAACTACATATCAGTCATTTAGGTAACACATGTAATGTGTGCAATAGCTTTTACTGCATAAAGTTTACTACACATAGGAAAGCAAGTAAGTATACTTTACTTGTGCACACAGTTTCCCCCGCAGACGCTGTGCTGAAATGGCGAGCATGCGTGTAATTTTCAAAATGTCCACCAGATGGCGGTGTTTATTGGCAAATCCAATATTTCAAAATTGATAACCGATTATGGTAAATGGCTTAAATATCGGGAAAAATATCGGTAAACTGATTTATCGGTCGATCTCTAGTCACAAGCAGCCAGTGGCCATACCTGTAAAGACATGGCTGCATATTGGTGGATATGGGACTTAACTATTTGACAATGTCCATTGAAAAGCATATCCTTGACGTTTTCAGTGTGAGTTATTTCTGTGAGTCATTTAACCCAGAAAACTGTCATAGTTTCCTCTGAGACTTTACAATCTACCGCTCTGTTTGTTGTGAGTTGGAAATCCAGGCTCGAAATGTGTAGAGGCGCACAAAATCTTTTTGAACCAGCTTTTTTAGTATTGTGAGATGGGCCTTTAAAAGCTTTGGTGGTGAAATATGTGGTCAAAGCGAGGCCTGAAAGCTATAGTGCGCTGCTTTAACGCGGTGAAGAGCATAGTCCGTCCAGCAACAAAGGCTCCATTCTGCAGTAATTCAGTTCTTTGAATAGCTTGGTGGACGTTTGCCAGAGTGTCATGCCTCTGTGGTAAATCCAGGCTACTTTCATTGGGCAATTGTTTAGGCTATTTTGAAGATTCTTTTCATGTGGCGGCGATTTGCTTAAAAGGATAAAACAGCATAGCGCTGTGTGTTGGAAGAAAGGCGCACTGTTTCCAGGGTGGCCTCCGGTTTTACCAGCAGTTAATGGGTTAAGACCCTGTACAAACTTTGTGTAGGCCAGACCATTCTCTACCCAAAACAGTTACCCCCCGATAGTGGCCGCCCAATTTTTATTTAGCTTTTGTTTCCGTGAGCTAATCTTGGACGAATTGAATATGCTCTTGGTGGAGTGAAAGGATTACATTTCACTGTGGCTCCACTTTGAATAGATGACCACTCTGATTAGCACAACAGTTACTTAATTATTAGTTTTTGGCCTTTAAATGCTGTTTCTTCTGACTTGGGAATATGATTAGGCAGTCTTTGTATGCCAGAACATGGCATTTGTATTAATTTTATAAATATAAATTTGAATTATTCCAGCCCTCCCAAAAAAAACACACCCTCATAGTTTTTCATGGTATTTGAACATTTTCAGTTAGATAAAGAAGGGGTTTAGTTTGGTGAGCTAGACCCCCCTCCCCCTTAATTTAATGGTGTGTTTGTTTCTTTAGTAAGGCTGGAAGTGTGTTGAAAGTCACACTGTTGGTATTTCTGCACAACAATGTTGACAGTACCCTCAGACTGCCCAATCCTAAAGACCACAATCAGCTGGTCTCAATTATTACTGCTATTCACTTATTGGAAGCTGAGTGCTTGTCAGCTTCTTAGAAATGGTGCAGATGGGGCGGGTGAAAAGTGACACATGCATTTAAAGTAAGTACTAGAACTCTGTGGGTGAAGCTGAAGTGTTTTTGCGAGCTTTTGTAACGGAAGCCTGCGCATCACTGCTGACCACAAGTAATTTCCACAGTTCTGCTATTGTAGTCCATTAGGGTTAAACAAGGCAGAAATCTATATAGAAAATTATATATATCTGACATCTGATTGGGGATATCGGTCCTTTTCGCGTACACCAGATAGTAACATTTGTCTATGTGATGTTTGGGTGGCTTGTCACGTATTGGATGAATTACTGGCTTTTTTGGCACATATTTTAATTGCAAAAAGAGACTGTTCACTTGTGTATAAATTTTGGATGAATAATGACATAACTAATTTAAATCAATTTAAAATCAGTTATTTTTCACAATTGCTGATATACTTGGGCGGTTTCTCAGCAGGAAGCCACTATTTTTTGAGAGGTGATTACATGTTGGAACCAGGTGTCAGCTGAGTAACTTACCACGCCTCATTCTTTCCAAAGTATTTTCATCTTTTAGTGTGGAAACACCTCAGGTTTGACAAGCCAATTAAAGGCAGTGTGTGTGTCTGTGTGTGTGTGTCTGTTTGTGAGAGGTGGGAATGCGGTTCGCTGCGAGGCTGTGCGCTCTGCTGATTGGGCCCGCCAGGGGAAGCAGACTGTCAGTCACTGCCCAGCACGGCTAGCAGCAGCTCCTGACAGACGGCGTCTGGCGGCGGTGTCGGTAAAGATCACTTCACACCGCTCACTTGGCCCAGAAACCAAGTGCTGCCTCAAAGAAGCCAACTGGGTTTATGTGGCCTCCTGGGGCAGAGGGACAGTGGCACCCAAAGCTGCCCCCCCCCCCCTTCCAGCTACACAACAAATGGCTCCTGTTTCGTCTGGACACATCCCAGGAAACTGTTTAGTCGCTGGGAGTGCTACTGTAAGAATCGCCATGACAACAGGCATCCTAGTGCACGGACGGAGGAGACGGAGCCTTCACCCTGACAGGTTCCGTTCACAGAGTTCCCACATCAGTGGCCTCGCTGTTCTGTTCCAGCATCGGTTCTTTTGTTTTCTTGCAAACATGACAAAATATTTGGCTCAATGTGAAAAAAGGTCGGTCGACTTCATGACTCCACACTGTTTTGTGACTCATGAATGCTCGGCCGTTTTCACATGCATTTACTCGAACATGCTTCAAGTTTAGACTGGATAGAAGGCCTCGATGTTGCCTATTTTTAATATAATTTAATTAACTGAATTATTTTGTCAGAATACTGTCCAGTTGTCCTTTTATCCCAAATGGAGCGGATCAGCTTGGGTGTATTTGGTGTCTGAAGTTTCAGGCTTGGTCCTGGAGCTTTGTGGTTTAACGTAGTTAGCGAGTCTTTCAGCAGGAACCTTTTTATCATTGCACGATTCAGTTATCACACACTTGCCTCAAACTTTGGTCTAATTGTTAAGTAGTCTTAAACTGACTTCCTGAGGTGGTGTCTGCAACATGTAGAGACCCAGTGGCTGCATTTGCCTTTTAGCTAAGGATGGGTGTTGAGAACTGATCCCTGATTGGTCAGAACTGAAATATCGAAACGCTCCTGTATGAACAGTGCAGCTGTCAGTATTTATACAACATTAACGCATTGTAAGATATCTGGCATTTTCAAATCTGGATTGGGACTGGATTCGTCGGTGGGACGGGATTGGCACTCTGCACATCATAACCAGGCATTTGTTGAACAGTAGAACTCAGGAAGCAATTTGGCTTGTTGTTTCTCCAAAAAAGAAAGTATTTTTTCCTCAATAAGAGGATCAGTAAACATGATCAGTATAGACATTGGTAACAGCAAACCTCCATACTTGTATCTGATGTCCTAAACTATAGATAACTACATCTGGGGTAAATTAAAGTCATTTCATTAGAAGTTTGTTTCTTTTTCTGCATGTTTGCCACTTTAAGTCTTTCACTCTTCATTTGAGTTTAGTCTAACTGCACTGGACTGCACTGCACTGGACTGGACTGCACTGCACTGGACTGCACTGGACTGCACTGGACTGCACTGCACTGCACTGCACTGCACTGAACTGAACTGCACTGGACTGCACTGGACTGCACTGGACTGCACTGGACTGCACTGGACGGCACTGGACTGCACTGGACTGGACTGCACTGGACTGCACTGCACTAGACTGCACTAGTCTGGACTGGACTGGACTGCACTAGTCTGGACCGAACTGGACTGCACTGGCTCGGCTCAACACTAAGCTCATTCAGAGGAAATGTATATTCCCTTCATAATGGAAAAATGAGGTTATATTCGATGCTCATCAAGTGCACAGGGAATAACCGCTTTGAGAGAAGCTGCCTTTTTTATAGACCTTTGTTCGGCTTGAGTCTTTTTCACCTTTTATGCAAGCTGTTATTCATGCTTGGCCTATCTTCTGTTGGGTGACCTTAAACCACTGTACTTTCTTTCTTTCTTTAACTGAAGGACTTAATGTTTCTTTTTCTGTTCTCTTGCAGCTGTTGAAGAGTCAGAGAGTGATATTTACATGCGCTTTATGAAGTCACACAAGTGCTATGACATTGTCCCCACCAGCTCCAAGCTCGTGGTCTTTGACACTACACTGCAAGTAAGTGCTCGTTATACTTCTATCTCGGCCAGATATGGTATCTGCTTCTTCCATGTTAGTCATGACCTGCATGGGTACCGTTCTTAAAAGCCTGTTAATATAGTGTTTATTCTTTTATCAGGGAAAGGATTACATGACACTAGAAACTTGACTGTTACAGGGTCACTTTTTGTTTCTCACAAACCATTTTGATTTTGATCAAATAAGTGCATAAGTGTTAGAAGCTTTTGGTGAACGAATACACAGTGTCAAGTGTAAGAAGTGTTTGGCTTAGAGGTTTAACATTTTACAGCCTTGTTAAACCTTAGAGCATTTTATTGCTTTGTTGAGATGGATGTTTTCTCTCTGACTTTTTTATTAGGCCGTGTTTTACCCACAGATATAGCTTTACAAAACCTTTAAAAAACCAAAAAGAAAATAGCGATAGAGAGGTCTTGTGTAGACATTCTGACAATTTTTGTCACATTAATGCACAAAAACAAGTGAATCTCAGAAAATTCAGTGGAGAATAGGTATAAGTAACTTAATACTGATGTCACATTCTGTGCTACACTGTAAGTTACCATTTTTCTTGTTTTCCTTACTATGGGTCGTATATGTGCTGGCAGTGTGTAGCACCTTCTGACAGTCAATCCTAGTTCAGGTTGTTCGCTAGTTCACTAGCGGTTCAAGTTTAATATTGCCTGGGATGGGTCCTGGAGGGTCTGTCAGCTTTCACATGATTCACCGCTCCACAGCTGGATTTTTGGATCTCTGGTATCCTCTATAAATGAAGCCTGCTACACACTCTTCTCCTGGTCTCAACAAATATACATGTATATTAGAGCTGTAACGTTACACTAAACCACAATTTGGTTCGTTTCATGAATTTTTGACTCCCAATTCAGCTCATATCATGATTCATTTGCGGTGGAGGAGAGGACAGTATTGAATGATGTTATTTATGTATGTGGTAAATGGTCCATCCGCTGTATTAGTGTGCTTTCACACGTGCCTCGTTTAGTTCGGTTGAATACTGTGCCTTCTTGCACTAATCCAGCTGCCGTAGTCAGCTGCGCTGTGCATTATGGGATTTGTTTACAGTTAGCGCTTAGCTCAATGGAGCACATGGACAGACCCGGAGCTGCGAGGAGGGGCGGAACCTCTTCCAAATTGGTTCGATGACCATATTAGGTCCCAACTTTCAAAAACTTATAAGAACAGCAATATTTTGCTTATTAAGCAAACAGCTTAGGAGAAGGGGGTTTAATATATCAGTAGAACAGTGCAGGGTTAAGGCAAAGAAATTCTAACCAATCGAAAAGCAGTTTAGGTGGCAAATCTGGCCAACGAGTGATGTATATGTTCTCACGTGACTGCATTGTGGTTTGTTTCAAGTGGTCCGAGCCAGAGAACTCAAGTGTTCTGTGAAAAGGACCCAAACTTGCAGAAAAAACTACAATGTTTAATTTGTTGCCCTTGGTCCGGACCAAATGAACCAAACCACATACGTGAAAGCGCCCTTAATTGCATAGTAGCTAGGGCTGTCACGATAAACAATAAATCAATTAATTGCACAATAATTAAATGAGGTTGATAATTTACCCACTTCGATCATTTCCATTTGTTTGTTTTCCAAAGGACTTCACTGTGACACATTGGCCTTTACCGCCCCCTCTCGTTCCTTTAGGGTAATGAGGCATGAACTCTCTTGAGGGTTAGCCTAAAAAAAAATGCTAACTAGGTACACCACTGCGTACGGCCATCTCATTTACAGGACGAAACGTCTCTATGAAACTTAACAGTTAAATAGGGCTCAATGAGAGCTTTCCAAAGACCCATTGTTTGCCATAATACCTCCTGGAAAACCGGAGTTATTTAGATGAAGATGATCGCCTTGGACAAAAGTATAGGGACACCGCGCTATAATTTAGCACAGCTGGACACATTGCGATTTCCGAGAGATCCTGCCTTAAGCCACACAAAGTCACGGTATGCTGACTATCTTACAATGTCTTCCACTCCCAGAGTTATGTGATCTATAGAAATCAAGGTTTATGGATCTTTGAATTGGTGCATTTGCATTATTATGTCGTTATCATTACATCAGTAGAAATGGACACAATGACAATGTTATCGTTTATTGCTATCATTTCTGGGACAATATATCGTCCGGCAAAATTTATCGTTACAGGTCTAATAGTAGCAAATTCTTTGTGTAAGTAAGGTTGTTTAAATGCAAACATTGGTGAACATTATTTAAGAATTAACTTGATGAATGTTTAATGCAATATAAAAATAATCGCAAATTGATAGAAACAGAGAATATCATAACCACATCCTGTCACATCCTGTTTAAAAGTCTCAACCCACTCTCTTATCTTCAAACCCACTCTTCAAAGACCTCTTTGGTGTGATATTTTGACCCTAAGGGGCACTTTCAATTAAAATCTTCAAATACTAATCAGGGGGGTGGAGCGTTATCTGCAATTCTTCTATTCCCTTGGGTGCAGGAGCCACAAGGAGCCTCTCTCTCAATTCAATTAAATTCAACTCTGTCTCTCTGTCTGTCTCTCTGTCTGTCTCTCTGTCTGTCTCTCTGTCTGTCTCTCTGTCTGTCTCTCTGTCTGT
>JBBKCR010000001.1:6693365-6704425 GCA_037577295.1 Ladigesia roloffi
CGCTTTGTGTGTGTGTGTGTTTG
The DNA here is from genome assembly GCA_037577295.1 of Ladigesia roloffi. Lineage (NCBI taxonomy): Eukaryota > Metazoa > Chordata > Actinopteri > Characiformes > Alestidae > Ladigesia > Ladigesia roloffi. Next base: position 6,693,389 of record JBBKCR010000001.1, read on the forward strand.
TGTGTGTTTGTTTGTGTGTGTGTGTGTGTGTGTGTGTGTGTGTGTGTGTGTGTATGCGCATGTGTTCCTTCTCAATGCCTTGCTGTTCCAGTAATTCTCTGCTGGTCTGCTTTTCTGGACATCTCACAGAAGGATGTCATGATAATCAGTGAATCATCAGTTCTTGGAAATGAGTGTAGCAACCATCAATGTATTTAGTTTAATGAAAGTGACACCCATACATCATTGGATACAAATCCAGCAGACAATGCGATTATGTTTAAAATCACAAACCTTTACAAAAACTAATACATATGTTCTGAAAGGGGGGTGTTGGGCATGTCAGGTCTTAGATCAAGCTGGCAGTCATACCATACCCAGACACCCAGGCTTCTGCATGCTGGCTCAGGGGGACCCCGGCAGCCACCTGATCCCAATATATGTCCACTGCATTGCGGAAGTCTGCTAATGGTACACTAATGTAATTTGACCTTGAAAAATAGCTGATTTGGCCAGGCGGACAAGGAGCCGTGGGTTTTATTGCTGGCTCATAAATGCCACTAGGGATGCGATGGAGGTGAAGGAGACTTGCGGTGCTGGGTAGCGGCTGATGAGTCAGGCTGCCATCCATAGGCTCCATTTCTTTAAGCCCCTCCAGCTTCTTTCAGCATCCCAGACAGATGAAAGAGCCTCAGCTGGCTCCACCTGTTCCAGCCGTCATTGTCCACAGGGCTATTTATACAGTAGAGCACTTCCCAGTGCGCTGCCTGGTTGGAGGTAGTCATGGAAAATGAGGCAGCCTCTGACCTGGCACTCTGAATGGTCACGTACTACTGGCTCCAACACTGATCTCATGTTTCTGCCTCTCACCTGTCTGTGTGTGTCAGGAAGGAGCTGTCCTTCTCTCTTTGGGTGGATGTTAAGTGCCAAGTCATGTCCAGCCACTGAAATTCAGGAAGTGGATGTTCTGTTTACCGGAAGCCTGGCCTTCAGGGGTTACTTTGTATTTGATATATTGTATGCAACACTATCTTAATCCCTTGCTAAATGAATATTTTATGCACTGGTAGTAGTAATAAGAGAGTTTGTATTTACAGCAGCCATTGAGCTATTAAATTATGCATAACCCACGCTGATACGCATCAGTTTGGGTTTCATGAATGGACTCTCATCCTGGTTATAAAGTAAAATGCAGAAAAAATTTTCCTTTCTAGACAAACGTTCAATTCTGGGTTAAACAGTGGGACTAACGAAAAGCTTTGGAAAACTATTTTGGTTCACTTCCACCATTTTAATTGGTTTTCTTTTCAAGCTGTTAGCCCGTTCTTTAGTATTTATGGGTGAGAGGTCTTGTAGATGTCATGTAAAGAACCAGTGTACTGTACATAACAGGGTATTCAATAATTGAAATAGGATGTCATGTTATATAAAATGCCTCAGTTCTAAAGGTTAAATGGTCATTTTAATTTTAAATGAACTATAAGGATGTAGCAAATACAGGGAATTTCCCCTGAATCATATACAAAGAGAAATAAGAAACATATTCAAATTCAGTTCTGTGCATTGGCGACAGCACCTTTGATTGAATAAAAAGAAAAGCAGAACTGACACGTAGATTTCAAATGTGCAGATATTGCATATGCTTGGACATGCAAAGTTGCCTTGACTGTGGAAGATCTCATCCTTCCTTCTTAATTTGAAACTTCTGTTTTTTTGTTGAATAAACTGCTCTGATTGGAATGTTCAGGCATTCCCCATTGAGCATTTTACGGCAACCAGTGAAGCCCTCATCGCAAAACCATCATGTCAGCTGCACTCGGAGCTCCGAAATTCCCCTCCTGCCACGACAAGCGACATTGAGCCACAGTTATTTCAGAACCCATTGTGCACCGGCATTGTGAGAGCGTCCTGAAGATATTTCTGTTTTGTTTAGTTCTGTTCTCTGCTGTGCTGCAGGCCTGAGGGAGGGGATTGGGTTGCTGATTTTGTAAACGGCGGGTGGTAGGGGAACCTGAGAGGCGATGGGAACAGCAGCCATGTAAAAGAGGGCCCATGGATCCACAGCTCAAACTTCAATCACTCGCTGTGCCATTGTGTCAGGCCCTGCGCCCCGGCTCCCTTCCTCAGTGCCCAGCCCTCCCCTCTGTGTCCCTGTCTTCTGCAAATGTGACACAGAAGAGTCCTCAAAGCCGTGTGTGTGTGTGTGTGTGTGTGTGTGTGTAGAAGTGTGCAAAAGGAGCCAGATGGAGCAAGACTGAAAGACACTGCACAGAATAAATTCAGAGAGGGAGAAAGAGAGTGGCATAAAGGGAGGCAGAACATTCTTTGGAGGGGGGGGGGTTCTTCACTGAATCATTTGAGAAGCTAAATTTTGAAAGCCAGGATATTTGGAGGAGAAAAATGATTTATGCATATGGCAGGTTTTTGCCCTCGTCAACCGCCTCCGACAGATCATTAAGATGAGCAGACGCCGAGAATGGCTTATCGCCATTCGGCCTGTAACACCTTCGCCCATACGAGTGAGGCTGGCGGCGAGTGGGGCTGCATGAGTGCTGGTTTGCTGCAGGAGTGCGACGTGCCACTTGAAGGAGCTGTCTGCTAGCGCCCGCCGCTCTCGCCCTGCCGAGCGCTCGCGGCCGTCTGCGCAGGGATTTCACCTCATGCAAATTTCACCGCTGGTCCGCTGATCCACGGCATGACTCAGAATCTCCACTCGAACACCCACGCCCCAAACACATACATACACATGCACTTCTCAAAAATACTGACTTGCTGGAATCCAAATCAAGTTGCTCATTTGCTGACACTCGCATATATGAGCCCCCAGCCTCGCTCAAGGTCTGTCACGCTCAGCCAGCCACGCTGATGAACTTCAGGTGGCTTTTTGAAGATAACAAGCTCAAGTTGATTTTTCAGATTTTTTCAGATGGTTCAGTGCCTTTGGGTCATCAGCAGGTCATGTCCAACTGGGTTCTTTTATAAAGTTAAATGTGAGTTTCCTGTATTAGCTGCAGCTACAGTGTACTTGGCAAATTGGGTTATGCCTCAGCAGTTTGGTTTGAATATCTCAGCCGTGACGTACGTGAAGCTGAAATTTTATTGCTCCAAATCCTGTCACAGATTTACAGACTATTTTGACTCTTCCATTGGCCCGTCGGTGTGCTGGCTGCAGGCCTGCTCTTAAAATGCCAACCTGGCTTTTGTCTTAGGTTGGGGTAGTGATGATAAAGCAACCCGGATGCAGTAGTCAGTGCTTAGTAAGGAGCTGTGACTCCTTCTACAAAAGCTAATAATGGTTTGATTAGCTCACTAATCCCTTCCATTTGGCTAAGCCTCCTGCATTAAGGTAATTTGCATGAGATGCTGATTACTACATGGGAGGAACACTCACTGAGGGAATTTCCTCAGTTCATCCCTGGGTCAGCTTGGACCTTAATATCTCTCACCCTTTCCCTCTTTCACAATTTCTTTTTCCTTCTTTATTTGTTTCCCTGTTTGACTATGAAGGTATTGTTTTGGCTGGGTCCATGCTTTTTCCCCACTTAGTTTCACTATTGCTTTATACATTTAATTTGTTCCCATAATCAGCTTTTATTAGGGATGCACCGATACCACTTTTTTGGAAAACGAGTACGAGTCCGAGTACTTGCAATTTAGTACTGGCCGATACCGAGTACTTAATAAAAACATGATTTAAATGTACATGTAACAGCTTTAGTTATATAATGTAACAAAAAAACAAGGGAATAGTTTGAATTTAAGAAAATTTATTTAACATTAAAAGGTTGTTGTATGCAACAATATTACAGAATAAAAAATTATTTAACCCCTTGCACGCCGCTCAAACAGACATTTCTCAGACTGTGGTATCGGTCCCCGGTATCGGGGGACTTTTAACGAGTACGAGTACTTAAGAAAATGTGGTATTGAGGCCGATACCAGATACCGGTATCGGTGCATCCCTAGCTTTTATGTCTAAATGTCTTCCAATCTCTGGTTTATTTACACTGAACTTGGAAATCCCCCTCAGTTACAGTTGGGGTGTCTCCCCTAACTCATCACACTCTCATGAGCGTTACAGCTGTCTGCTTAACCTGAACTTCTCGTAACTCTGCAACATCTCCGAAAATGTCTGTGTCTTCTGCTCTGTTATAATAACTACTATGTTCTGGATCCCTGTACCACGTAATGCTGGAATAAGCACTATGCCATGATTGATTGTAGTTTTGTAGATCTTGTTGTTCAGAGACACATTAGCTCTGAATACCTCTTAGTGAGTTGAAGCTGAATTGGCATGTGGGTAGTCTTATGGTCTTCTGGACAAAGACAATAGGCCCAGCTCATGAGAAAAGGAAATCTTCCATAGTCCCCTTAGCCTGAGAAGAACAGTGGGAGGAAGTGGTTGTATTTTTTTGTTGGGGGTTACTCTATTTGAGGGCACCTGTCACACTTTGCCAATGCTTAGGCTGGCTTCCTACCCCTCCCTTCACCCTAACACAACTGTTTTTTTTTTGTTGCTGGCAACCATTCAGACACAGCTCAACGGTTTTTGGAGTGTTTGAAGCGTGTTGCAAAAGAAAGACGAGTGAGAAAGAATAGTCTACGCTTATCAACAAGCCGTCTCTTCTACAAAGTCACCCTCTCTGTGGCATGGCAGTTGAGCTCACACTTATCTCAGTCACAAGCAGAGGCTTTTTTACAGTTTGAAGGACCAGTATAAAGAGTGAGCCTCCAAGCTTGGGGTCATGACCACTTTATACAATGGCAGGATTGAACTGGCTTCAAACCAACGTTTTATATGGTGACGTACACATGTATGAGTGGGATTGAAAACAATAACCCTCTTATTGACGCCACTGATGTTAGTAGATCTGGTCATAACTGACAGGCCCCCCCTTTAGCTTGATGAAAACTATATTCTGCCTCAGCTACAAACACATGGAAACATAGTTCAGACCAAAGAACTCATTTGGGGTAGAGATCACATCATAATGGTTTAGAGCTCTTCTCGGATGAGACACTTTGGTTTTAGAATCACTGTGTGAGAGCTTATAATGTCTGTTTGGCCCAAAGGTCTCCACTGAACCCTGCCTTAATTCATAATGATGGTGTTTTCCCAGACAAGTGCAAAGTGCCTCTAAACAACATGTGAATCCACAACACGCTGCAGCTCAGCTCCAGGAATGTGCCTCAGACCTCTCGTCAATCAAAATGCGTCTGTTCATTCTTCCTTTTTTTTAAAGTGGTGTTTTGAAGCATCAGAAGGGATGAATTAGAAGGCCACAGATATAAATGCACTCTGGGAAAGCAAAGTGCTCTTGGTTCACAGTGATAACAAATAACAAGAATGTTTAAACCACAGTATGTGGGCATATATCATAATAACTGAAGTTAGACTAGTTTGAAGGAAGGAAATATATATTTCCTTATTGATTATTGTTTCTGAAGGTCTGTGAAGTTGCCTCAGTATGTTACATTTCTTTGTATCATCATGATTTTTCCATAAATGAGATGACGCAAATAGAGAAAGTTTGATGATAATTATGGCTGTTCGCTACAAAAACAGGTAAAGTGCTTCCTCATTACATCAGCGAATTGGGATGCTGTTTCCCTATATTCCCAGACAGGTGTGTTCATTCTTATGATATATCAAGTCATTCAAGCAGCAAATAAAAAAGCATAGTGGTTTGATGTGTTACATGTGTTTTAATATTTTAAGATGGAGTTATTATGAGGAGTAAGAGGAGGCAAAGATCACTTAGGGTGGTCCAGCTGAAACTGCAGGGGCCCTTGTGGCCCCATTAGGTGGTGCTATTCTCAGGGGTCCTTATCATACAGATACAATCGCACTGCAAATGTAGAAAGCACCACCAGCAATGTCTCTTCTCTCCGATGTGTTTTTGCGGATCATAGACCTTGCTTTGATGTGGAAGCCAAGGGGTCTGCTGTGCTGCAGAAAACCCACAAGCCCCCCTAGAGCCAAAGTACTATTCGGTCCTTGGCAGGAAGTGTTTTGTCCCTGCTAAGCAGTTTGTAACGGATAGCATGTTGTTGCAACACATGTGTTTCTATTGTGTAGCAGTAGGAAGTGTTTTGTGCCATGGGGATTTTTTTTTGTGATGTGAGGAACTTGCAATTAAAAATGGATTCTGTACTTCCTAAAAGAGGAAAAAACTGTTAGGACAGTCCCCCGTTCAAGTGTGCTTCTGAAAATTAGGAAATTGTCAGTTGTGACTATGACAGTGTATGTAGCGCGTACTTTGGGATAGGGAGGGGTACCGAAACCTGGTACTTAATTAGCCCTGGTTCCTAATTATAGAAGACCTGTTATAGAAGAACAGGAGAGAACACACACACAACACAAGAGAACACACACACCACACAAGAGAACACACACACAACACAAGAGAACACACACAACACAAGAGAACACACACACAACACGAGAGAACTCATGCACTCACAACATGAGAGAGTTTGTGCTTATTCAGTGACGATGGCAGAAAGAGCCAAACAATCCAAAGTATTGTTACTTAATTTTTAGTGAGTCCAACTTTTTTAGATTAGGGTTAAGTTTAGGGTTAGTGTTGTTAATCTGTTCTCAATTTCTTTAATCTTTTTAAGTAAAATATTCAACAAAAGTACCCATAAGAATACTGTTAAAGTAAAGAATCCATAAGTGGTATTGATATAAGTAGTTATACCATTAAAACCTTAACGATACCCATCACTACTTTGGGATCTTTTGGTGTTTGGCGTAATCTAAAAATGCATTGTGTACTCTCAGTGAGAAAACCATTTAAATATATCGGTGCAACAATTCACAAGATTTTTATACAGTGCAGACACAGTGTTGTCGTTTTGCAATAAAAATAAAAGATGTTGCCTAAAAATATGCTTCAAATTAATGGGTCTATTTTCAATTTAAAAGAGCATTCAACATCATCATAATCCAAAATCAGACGTAATGATGGTGCTGTGGAGTTTTAGTTGATGATTTCCTAGTAGCACTGGAACACTAAATAAAAACAGGGACCTCATTGTGCCTCGATCTAACATGCTGGCAACAAGCTAACATGCTAATCCTGAAACAGTGATGCAGTGCAGGATATTACTTTGCACAGCAGTACAATACAATGCCTTGCCCATGTGCCCTGTTTGCATGGCTTTTGGTGCCCTACAAGATTATATTAGCCTAAGTTAATCTGTATATAAGTGGATGCAGTACACTCAGATTTAATTTAGTTAGCTTAGTGCCAAGATATTGACCATCTTTATTGACGTCGTGGGAATATTAAACACAAGTTAAAAGTATTGCATATATCCGTTTGAATTGCTACTGCTATCACAAAGTACTCTGTCCATGCGTTTCTGATGGAATCGAAGAAAGAATGAAAATCATTAAAATCAGACTTTTAGTCTCCCTCATCATTTTGTTTACAACTCCTTTAAACATTGCCTCTAGATGTGCAATTAAACATCAGTATTCTCTCTTTGGGTCGGGGTGTATTTAACCAGATATGGTTAGGTTGTCAAATGCCGAGATGCGCTTCAGGCTCTGAGCATGAAAGAGCATGAAGAGTGGCTGGGAGGCGACCAAGAGCAGGAGAGATACATGAATAATGCCGTTAAATGAAGGAAGCCCAGTGGCTAAGGACTCTGCCTTTTGTCTCTACTGTATATTTTGCTGTGCTGGGAGTTTAGCACAGGGCAATTACATTTTCAGGAAGCGTTAGACCAAATGGTCATTGTACAGCTCCCCCCCAAGGGTCCTTTTATAGTACTGACCTGTATATATGTGTGAGGGCGGCCCCCCACAAATCGAAGAACAAATCGAAAGGCAGCACCAATCAGAGAGCTGTGCCCGATCACAAGCCCCAGTGCAGGACCTGGCTGGGGATTTACTATGGCAGAGGACTCTGGTGGGTATGAGGAGATTCTGTTCTTCTATTTCTCAGCTAAGTTTAATGAGTATAGGTGTTGCTAGTCTTACTGATTAGCCTGTTGGTTCTCCTCTCTCATGTCTTCTTGACCCTGCTACGCTGTTGGCTCTGAGACTGGGTCGAGGGGTTGTTTTCACTGAGAATCTGGTGAGAAATGAGTCTCTTCAAAGAGTAGGGCCATGGTGATGGTGTAATACATAACCATAGCCTCATTTGTAATGAGTATGTGGAGGCGTGGGTGTACCCACCATCTGTCGCATAAAGCCAGTATTCCTGAGACAAGCCTGGCCGTAAAGGATTTGTTTTTATTTGGGGAAATGAGCTGAAGGAGAGGTCACATTTACCATACAGCGAAGTCTGATGTGCTTGATCAGTCAATACTATAGCTTGCTTTAATATGCAACGAGATGAACAAAGTAATGAGTTTATATACAAAATTTCTAATGCCCAAGTTTATATTTCTATTACATTTCAAGCACAATGCCTTTGTTTCCATATTATCTGACATGTTGCTCCCAACCTGGTGCGAAACCTGCTTTAACTGGAGAAAATTATTTGTGGTCAATATCTTGCATGTGCTAAGTTTTTTCTTTATATGGCTTGGCAGGCCCTGTTATGTTTTTGGTCTAAATTGAATAGATCCTACTTCAAGAACCCTATAAATCACTTCTAATTAAAAAAAATATGGTCATATTTGTGTCAACATTTAACAGGATATTGATGATTACTATTAATAGGCTGGGGTGTTATTTATTTAATAACTCTGATGTAACTATGATTCCTAAATAATTTATGCCTGTGTAATTTAAAATTTAAGGAGATGCATGTAAGTCTAAAGCACAGTTTGAGCTTTTTTATGGTTTTAAGATCCTAATTGTTTTGATGAACTGTTGGAAATGCAGTTGAACTGCAGACAAATATAAAATTTTAGACTTATGTCAGATGAATACAATGAAATAATAAGATTATTTTTTAGAATAGAGTATAAATAGAATATATAGGAGGCATCCTTCCTGAACAGTGGGTTTCAGCATTCTTGCCGATGATGTGTCCATCTGTCCATTTATCATGACTCCTCCCAGCCCTACCTATACTTTAAATATATTACGTGCAATAATATATTGTGCCACTTATGCACCTCACAGATGTATTACAGTAAATGCTGCAAAATTGTGGTTCACCATCATTTTTGTTTTATCACTGCCATAAGCAGCACAGACAGCTAATTAGCCGTGTATTCATAGTTAATTTCTCTGCGTTTCCTACTGCATTATCCTGATACGTGTTTCAGTGAGCAGATTTCTTCCTTTCAGTTTAACTGAAGTGTCTGGGCAGATACACAAACATGCTCCTCAGAGTGAAAGAATGAGAGGGGAAGCTGGCTTGACGTCTCTCTGATAGAAAATTCATGAGATTAGAAGCATGTTCCAGTAACGGGAGTAAAGTCGCAGATGTTATTTAATTAATCTTGTCAAAGTGTGCTTCAGAGCCGCTCTTTTGGGTGTACATTCTGCTGTGAAAAGGAAAGACAGACGAAGTTGTACGGGGCGTGAGGTCATCTCTTGGCCATGCGCCTGACGAAGACCGCCCAGGAAATCTGAGGATGTGATGACACAGTCGCTTTGACACTAAAGCCTGTCGCGCAGCTGCCGCATTCCTAATAAGGATGCAGCCCTGACCGCCTCCGACTAAACAGGCCATTCACAAAGTGAGTCTGAAGGTGCTCCTCTTGCTTCTGTATTCGTGTTGCATGTCACATAGACAGGTAAGGTAACACTGAGTGACCGCACTTCAGTCTCTGTGGCGCTGAGTGTGAATTCCCTCAACTTTCAGCAGGTCTTTCTTATGCCAAGTTGACAAAAACCAAAGGCCACTGATGCCCTGAGTCGTGTTTTTGCAGTTTGTTTGATAACTCTTACATCTCCAGAGTGATGAGGGCTAATAAGGGACGTGCATTCCTACCGTGGCTGATGAGACGGCCCTGCATCCGCCCTGCTGCCTGCCCCACCTTCCACTGCAGCTAAGAGCAGGGGCCAGAGAGAGGCTGCATTTTGGAGCCCATTAGCAGAGGCCTTGGGCAAACAGAGGCAGTCTGTTCAAACACGGGGCGGTAACAGCCCTAATGAGGATGTTTACTGAGCAGCAGAAAAAAGAGGCATGAGCAAACAGGGATGTAGGTATGGAGCGTACACCGGCACCTCGCAAGCCCTGTCCTGTCACCTCTCCTGCTGTGGGGCCTGCCACGGGCCCTCATTTACTAGGTGTCAGGGCCCTCATCACAGAGCCGGCAGCACGGGGCTCCTCCAGGCTGCCAGTGGATGTCATCTCCCGTGGCACAGTCTGCTGTGACTCTCGTTAGTGTCCCCGTTCCTCGCTGCTCTCAGAGTCTCTTTCTAGTCGGACCTGCTGAACCCTCCCCCTCCCCCTCCTCTCTCCCACTTACCTTGTTGCTTGGTGCCAGGTGTGTGGAGTAAATGGAGCACTGATAACCTGCAGGAAAAAGAGGCGGCCAGCCCAGAGAGATAGACATGGCAGATAACAGAGGTTAAAAATAGAAACGGTAACGGAAGTGTCTTGGGAGATTGCTGGGTGCCTTTTTTTTTTCTTCTCTGGGTAACAAGGCCAGTGGCCATTGTTAGTGGTGTAAACAGACAGCGGACCTGGCTCCTGTGTCATCGTTAAATATGCTCTGCTGGCTCTGTGGAATAAACCGCGATCTCAGTCCATCTGGGCTGAAATGTAAGAGTCATTAGATGATTGGGGTGTGACAGTGATTACTGTCAGCAATGTTGATGATTCACACAGCTGATGGAACCGTTTGCATGTTTGATATTCAGCTATCGCTTAAATTGTGATTTTGGCAAAATACGCCTCGCCGGCTTTGCAAAATAGACACTACATAGAAGGTGTGTGTGTGTTTGTGTGTGTTGGGCATGACTGAGAAGGACACCCTGTTTCACACTGAACTCATTTATGTATTTTACAAAATGATAAATTCATGTTTACTGCTTAAAGGGGTAGTTCACCCCAAAATGAAAATTTGCTTACCCCCAGGGCATCCAAGTCGAAGGTGACTTTGTTTCCTCAGCAGAACACAAACGCAGATTATTAGCTT
>JBBKCR010000001.1:6816661-6828816 GCA_037577295.1 Ladigesia roloffi
AGAGCTCGACTCCAACCGATCGCCCATACGACGTCGTATCATGGCGATCCAACTGATCCGACATGCTGGAGCAGTATCAGTATGAATCAAGCTTAAGAGAGAAGCCTGAAGTCACTTGAATAGAGGTGGAGAACAACCTGAAAGCAGCAGGAACGTCAGTTAAGCAGAAGAATAAACAGCTTATCACAACTTATACCACCATCACCTTTACTAAAGATGGATGGTACTCTAAAATATTTTGGAACAGTGTATTGTGTATGTCAGATGTAAGATATCTAGTTATTTGGCAATACTTCAGCTGTTTAAGGTTTGAAGAAAGAAAGGTTGGGTGCATACACTCATGGTGAAGTTTGGAGGTGGCAGCATCATTATATGGATGTAATGGAACCTTTCACACCATCAAAGCAGTGGAGTAATGGGGGACTTTAGTTCATCTGCCGAGAAAAGAGAGAGTATAGGCTTAACAAGAGGTACTAACTTAATTAACTAGTGTTGTAAGTATAATAATAATAAATATAATATCAATTTAGTTTTTTTACATATTTTTGTGCTTATAAATATTTGCAGATTTACATTTTTCAAAGACATTATCTGTGTGACTGAGCAAAATGGTCACTGGAGGTGAAACAAAAACATGTCTGTCTACTTTCCCTCTGTAGATCTTGTTCCCAGTACACTGTACTTTATGAATCAATCAGTTCATGAATCACTCGTTTGCACAGATATGCACATAGAAATTATTATATTGCAGTTTGTAGCAGTAATTGGTTTAGATAGAGAATGTTTTCGTTATTTTATGGGATAATACCGTATTACAACTCTCGTTGTGGCGCCCTCTATCAAGCATTGTAGGTATAGCAGGCTATTCTACAGTCTAACAGCTTTCTCCAGTTTAGGACGTATTTGATTTTATGGTTCTCAAATCACTATAAATGTCCAGTCAACCTGCAGGATTATATACGTATGAAGTTATGCCTGCCACATATACACAGTAGTTCTCTCCTATCTACGAATCCTCATAATTAAAGCATTTTGTTTAGGTTTCTGTTTATCTTTATAATTGAAGAATTGTCTTTAGCTTTCTGTTTATGAAATGTATTTCCCTCAAATGCTGCGGATAATTCTACGGACCACATATGAGCTCTCTTTTGGATAAAACAGTAGGACATAACAAAAAATGCAAAAGATTGAATCATAATCTACTTTAGCTGACATGGGTTCAGGTTAACTAGGATCTTTTGGATCACAGAATTTATTTAATGGGCCCTTTATATGAAAATAACTAACATTTTTCATTTGTTGTTTTGTTCCCAAGATGATAACTATGTGTGTTATTGCACCTAACCTTCCCACGTTCTTGCCCCACAGCCAGCGTTCCATACCCCAAATCTTTTGGGGTGATTAAATTAAGTATAATTAGCAGACTTAGTCTTGATTGAAACCACTAATTCTTTTAAACAATACCAAAATATAACTTATATCTTGCATATAATTTTGTCTACAGTACACAGAATGCATGATTTCAGCTCAGTCCGGTTCGATTAATTGTGTATTTTCACAAACACATTTTCAAAATTGCCTTCAATTAAATGGCACAATTGGGAAATGCCTTTTGCCTTTTGTGACATCACAAATCTATCACATTCCCAAACAGGCTGCTTCTGGAACTTTATTTCCACACATGACTACATGGACCAGGGGGTGAATGTAAAGGGTTTAACAGCATTTATACAATAATTAAAATGACAGTCTTCAAAGATAGGGGGCCTTTAAAACGTTTCTTTCCACACGAGTACAAGATGATGTAAGATGACCAGAACACCGAGCAATAAATGCTGCTCCAGTTTTTGTGTCTTGTATACTTCTCCATACTCTGTCAGGTCTCTGAAGACTTTCAATGATATGGACACTTTTCTTTGAAAAAGGAGATTATCAGCATACGGACATTTCCTCGGACTGGCTGCTCAAATACAGTGTGGGCGCTAAACACCAACCAAAGTATTAAAACCAGTTCCTATTCCATTTCGCACACGCTCACTCGCTCGTGTTGATCTCTGAGTGAGCGTGTGTGTGTATAAGTGTGTGAGTGAGTGAGTGAGAGTGAGAGAGAGAGAGAGAGAGAGAGAGAGAGAGAGAGAGATTTGTGTGTGTCTCCAGCATGCTCTCATCAGGCGAGGCAGCCAGTGTGTGCTGCTAGGCGCCTCGGACACGTTTCAGTTTGGAGCGGAGAGAGAGAGAGAGCGCAGTGAGAGGAGTGGATATTTTTTTTTACATTTTCTTGAAAAGAAAAGGATTGGAGGATACAGTGGAAAGTACACGATGTGTCCGAGCTGAGCGTCTGATCACCCGGGAGCCTCTGTGTGTGTCTTTATGGAGGCGAAGGAGCGAAGCGTCCCTCCGTCCCTCTCCATCCGGAGCCTGATGTCTGAGCGATGGTAACGCATGACCATGGCTGAGCGGGCCAGCAAATTCCTGCTAATCGTGGTGGGCTCCGTCTTCTTCATGCTGATCCTGTACCAGTACGTGGCCCCCGGCGTGATTGGTTTCGGCTCCCCTCATGGTTACCTGGGCGAGGAGGACATGACCATATTCCCCACCCCGGATCCCCACTACGTCAAGAAGTACTACTTTCCCGTCCGGGACCTGGAGAGAGCTGTGGACTTCGAGATCAAGGGTGAGGACGTGATCGTATTCCTGCACATCCAGAAGACCGGTGGCACCACCTTTGGCCGGCACCTGGTCCAGAACGTGCGTCTGGAGGTGCCGTGCGACTGTCGCCCGGGCCAGAAGAAGTGCACTTGCTACCGGCCCAACAGAAAGGAGACCTGGCTCTTCTCTCGCTTCTCCACGGGCTGGAGCTGTGGCTTGCACGCAGACTGGACCGAGCTCACCAACTGCGTGCCCGGAGTCCTCAACAAAAAGGAGAGCAAGAGCAAGAAGCTCAGGTAGGGTTCCCGCTCCTCGTTTAACTTCTCGTGTTTCTTCTCCTACTGCTTCTGGTTGTTCTTGTACTTTTAGGCTCCACTGCAAGATCAAGAAGCCCAAGTAGGACTTCTGCTTCTCGTTCTTCTCCTACTTCTCCTACTTCTTCTGCTTCCTAGTTCTGTGTTCCCTTCTTCTACCCCTTCTTCCCTAATCGACTGAATAACAAACAAGGCTGCGTTGGTCTTCCACCAGCTCGCACTGCTGAAGTTGAACCAATCTTTCTGAAGCTCCTCTGAACTGCAGCAGTGTCCCAAACAAGTACGATAGGCTCGATACCAAATCTCCAGACTTTGGGATACAGTAGTAGTCCACCTCTGTACAATAACAGCAACAAGTGGTGTTATATAAACAACATGTCATTTCCTGTTTATAATTCTTTAAAGAGACAACTGAGCTCGAGCTCAACTTTAGACTAGCATTGAAGGTGGAAAAGAAAAGCTGTCGAGATAGAAGCTCACCTTTTTGACAGGGTTCGTACTCTTAAGAAGTGTTGACAGGTTTGTTTTCATAGCCCTGGGTCGTGTTACTCCATTTTAAACTGAAAACGAATAACTGCAGTTCAACGGAGTACCGAGAATAAGTCACTGATAGCTTAGTCGGAAAATAAGGGGTTTTAAACCAGTAATACTGCAGTTTTAAAGAGGGTTTCCTGACTAAATATCTGATGCGAGCCGTGAGAAATAGAAATAAGTCGTTTTTCAGCTCTTTGCCCTGTTTATCGAAGTGAAAGAGGGAAAGTCCGTCAGGGCTGTCAACACTCTCAACAGCACTCAGCCACTTTCACCGCAGGGGCTGAAGCTCGAGTCTGCTATCCTGAAAAAAGACGTTTAAAGCTTAAATTGGCACCTCTTCAGCTGTAGCCAATTCCATTAAAAGCTCTGTAAATAGTACTTAGCCTACTACTAAGGACTACTGTTGCTAATATTTAGAATAACTGTTAGCATTTTTCGAGGCTACAAACCTGTTTGTTTTAACCAGTCTGCTTCTTAAACTGTATTTTTGTATTTTATATTTCCCCACGAAGTCTAGTTTTAACGTTTGTGACACAATAATAATCAATTGCTGATTCGTCTGTAGTCAGTTGTATTCCATAGGTGCTACAGACCCTTATAAGACTAGAATATGTAAAAGACTAAGTATATGCAAATGTTCTGATTAGCTGCACTCTGTTGCGCCCCGTTGCAAAACCTCGCTTGTAACTTGAGTATATTTAACTTGAGAGGAAAACGTGTTGATTTTTGTGACATCACAAACGCAGTAACTTTTCGAACGGACTGCTTTGCGGCTTCGTTTCCTGTCACGGACCAGGGAGTTAGTGGTCCCTTATATTCACGCGTGAACACAACCCAGTGTGAAATTCTTTTTCTGCATTCAACCCATTCAAGTGAAGCAGAGAGAAGCCGGCATCGCCACTAGCAGCAACCCAGCATTGCCACTAGCAGCCCTGGAATTGGAGCCCATGACCTAACCACTAGCCCACCAGCTCTCCATATTTTAGGGCGACACCGTAGTGCACGGGGGGGTGTTGTTAGTGTTAGTAATAGAATAATTAAATTGTCTAATGAAAGGTAATAAAAAACATTTCCCCACTTTCTAAAACGAAATTGGACGCTCCGGACAGGACATGAAAAACGGGGAAAACTGGACGTTTGGTCAACCTACAGAGTTTAACAGCGATGGCACTTCAATTAAAAGGGCAGTTTTACATAACATGGGACCTTTAAGCTGTTTCGTTTCATACGTCTGCTGGATAGGAAATGATCAATATATGACAGGCCTTGCCGTCATGGAAAACGATAAAGTACCCAGCTGGCATTTTAACGTGGAGTCAGCGTTGAATCAACGTAAGGTGCGTCAGGGGTCAGCGTTGGATAACCGTTGGATTTTGTTTAGATTTTGCAAATCTAATCAACGTTGAAAAAGCAACGTCATTCCAACATTGATTTGATGTACAACTCACATTTTATTTATATAACTAACTATAAATCCATAGTTAGTTAACAACACCATTTCAACCATTTGGTATTCAACGTTGTGTTGACATTGAATTAATGTTTTTTCATAAACTGACATTATTTCAACCACATTTAAATGTTTAAGGTTGGTCGAATGACAGCAGGGTACCGAAGCAACGCATGAGATCTGATGCAATAAGTGCCACTCCAGGCTGGTCACGTGTTTGTGATCCTGCTTTCTTCTTCATAATCGAAACAGTCAGTTCTCCTTTTTCTGCCCATGGCTTGAAGGATGGAAACGAAAGTGGATGCTCTGGTGTTTGAGGAGCAGTTAATTCCTGGAGCACTTAATGAAGCTCGCTTCTTCACACTGTAGTGTTTGCGGCGCACTGTTCATATATGTGATGCACACGGTGACTCATGTTTCAGACAGCTGGTGCGATAGTTCAGGGAAATGAGGCATGCAGGGACACATCCAGGCCTCCTTTCTCGTATTCCTGCCGGGACCTGGTTGCTCCGTGGTGTATCAGATGAGGGCTGTGTCGCGAACCCCCCGCCACTCAGGGAGCAGAAAAAAATCCCAGAAACGCAGTAAGGTGCCATTTAGGGCTGTATGGTTTTCAGGGCCATTTGGCTGCAGGGCTGGGCTGATGGAAATTGAGCATTTCATGGATGGTTATGTCCATTCAGGACGGTGGGTTGGGGAGGCGGTATAAAAAACTGTCCTAATGTCTGACATTGAGCACATCAGACCTAATATGCTTTATCAGATGAGCTGGCCATTATTGCCAACGTACACCATGAGATCAGGCTTCCAGCAACACCTGCACATCAACTAGTAAATCCTGGACCTGATGGAATCCTTAAATCATGTTCCGAAGCTACTGACGTCTAGAAGTGAGACTTCCAGCTGGTGGCCTAGTGGTTAGGGTGTTCACCCAGTCTTGGGTTGAAGCCCAAGGCTGTTAAGCACCCCTGAGGTACCCTTGAGTGAGGTACCTGACTGCCCACTGCTTCAATTGGGGAATGGGTTAAAAGGGTTAAATACAGAGGAAGACTTTTGTGATGTTCACACTGTGTCTTGTGGTGTGTGTTCACAAATGACAGAATCGTTTCCACTCATGATTTCTACTTTGTAGTATCATCAACAAGTCTAGACCTGCATGTCATTATGAAAACACCAGACACACGGAACCTGTAAACCCATCCAGAAATTGGTTGATATTAGCCAGTTTATTCCATCAGAATATACGCTTTCTGCAGAAAACACACTTCTGAGCATTTTGATACACAGCAAAATTTACATTTGTGAAAATAACAAAACATAAAAATAAATGTGTAATATTATTGTGCCATGCCAGGCACTTCTACACAACCCATCATGCACTGGTCCAGCCCGAATGAAAACACTTTTACTGTGGGATTTAGAAGCTGTCATTCATTTATTGATTTATTTTAAACAAACCACAGCAAGACCCCAGTGATGTGATGGGCTACATAAATGCCCATTTCCTGTTTCCAGCACAGATGAAATTGTTCTAAAAAAGCACCTATTGAGCTGTTACAATGCTCGGGATAGACTTGAGGGGGGCTGTTGCGAGGACTGGCCTGGGCCAAGGCATTATTCCACTGTCTTACTTTATTATTCATGTTTATTTTCTCTCTTATAGTAATTACCAAATGATTTTTTAAAAGAAATATTGAAAAAAAAATCAAAGCCTTTCTAAAATGTGGTGAATCAGTTTTGCTTTTTTGTCCTAATTGTGTGCAAACCAAATATATAAGGAGTATGGAAGCGTTTCTTTAATGGATTTGGGTTCCAGTGAAATCGTGGCTATTTGTTACAGTACTTCATGAAAACTCAAAGAGAACATGTCGAGGCCAACAGATTCACAAATACTCAAGTTGAATGAGGCGCTTGAAAACGCGATGGGGTCTTTTTGAACCATCATCCAATGCACAATTTTATTCCAGATAATATAGGAACGGGAGAGAGAGGAGTATTTGGTGCTGGTCTTTAAAAGTACTACCAGATTGTGAATACATTTTTATTTCTTCATTGACACACTGAACTGAACAAAATTCAGGAACTGAAAATGCTTTATGGTGCAGCAGATGTGTTTAAGCACTGATGATAAAGTCCAGTGAAGGCTTGGGCGGTATCCAAATGTTGATACCGCCATACCTCCTCCCTATTTTACCTCGGTATACCGTATTACCGTGAATAATAAACAACTGTGATTGTGGGTTAAGGCTGACCCCCGGCTCCAACCTGCTGAGAGTTTCTAATTAGGCCCCGCGCGCTAGTGCTGCCGAACGACTGCCTCACTCCGAGCGCCACAGCTCTTGCGGTCGTCGGCTTCTGTGTTCTCAGCCTTCGAGCACGTGAACACACGGTCCATTCGTGCGGCTCCAGCCTCCACGACCCGCTCCTTTACTGGGGGAGAGCAGTCCAGCTCACCACGGCATCTCCCGAGTCCATCTTGGTGCAGGCTTCCAGTCCAGTCCCTCACACACGGGTGCCGCCATGTTTTAAAATCCAAATCCATAACCATCGCCGATTGGTCAATACCACACAGAGTTAATGCAGGCGTCTCATGCCATTGGTGGGTCGGACAGTCATAGGCAACACTGCTTCTCAGACACACCTGGATCAGCTCACCTGTTCATTGCCAGCTTTGGTGAGTGTGTTTGAGGAAGGGAGCTCCCAAGCTGTGCTGGACACCTTCACTACAGCACTCGAGCTCTGGAGCAAACTCACAGCATTCCTTTTTTTCAGCGCATTAGTTATAACTGAATTGGGAATAGCCAAGCATGATTTAATTGGAAAAATGTTTTCTGATGGTGTGTTCCCACAAACATCTGCAGCGCACCAAACCGGCACTGGCACAGCGAATGCATACACACAGCTGCTCAACCCCAAATTTCAGATGCCATTACTTACTTCCATCTGTCTGCTGCCACCTCAGTCCATCCCAGTCTGCACAGGGAGGATGGGATACTAACCACCAGTGACACTTTCTGTAAGAGCTACGGGTGATCTGTTTCTGCTTGAGCTATGCGGCATGTGTGTGTGTGTTCATGTGTGGAAGGGTGTGGGTGGGAGGGAGGGAGTGTGTGTGTGTGTGTGGGGGGGTATCATGGAGATTACCCAAGGGGCATGCAGACAATCGAGTCTTTACTGCAGACTTTATGATGATCATAATGAGTTACTGCAGCCTCCATAAAACTCATTAAAGAGCAGGAGATTAATCCAGTCCTCACTCTAAATTACACCCCAGTTCTGGAAGAGCATCCCGGCCAGCGTTTTAATCAAATTGTTTGCACTTACAAGGTGTAATCTTTAATGGGAACAGGACTTTCAAGGGTGATATGGCAAAAAAACCCAACAAGCAACCTGGTATTTCAAGTCATCTTTACAACCCAAAAGCGTATTGAGAATCTGTAAAGTGCTGTAGTTTCGCGCCAGCGGGGGGGTTTACTCGCCTCATGGGCTGCCTGTCATGTCGCCATGTGTCCGCCAGTGACAGATGATTTTGATTAGATCCAGAGCCAGTGGCTATTTTTACTCAGAATTATGAGATCTGTGGCATTCGGGGCTATTAAATATTGAATGTGGCATCTGAAAGAATCTTCTGCTCAATTATCCTGACAGGATTCCAGGCAGTGTGTCGTTCTACCCTGTCAGTTGTTATTATTGAATGAACAAATGGACAGTTTTTGATAATTATGACCTTTAAAGTTCTAGATTTATGCCATCTCCCCAAACCAGTATTGCTAGAAATGACACCAAGCCACTGGTAGCATGTTGATTTGAGCCTGAATGCTACCATTGGTGCTCCTCTCTGGGCTTTTATTGGGAGTGCTGCTCATTTTGCCTCAGCTTTTATTGCCCCCGCCCCCCCTTAAATACACGGCCGCTGACTGCCCTATCTGCACCAGTCTGTCTGGCAGCAGACTGTTTGCATCAACTGTGTGTAGGGACAGCTGCTTGACTAAACAATTACACAGCAAATAACATTATTCTCCAGGTTCTTTCCAGCCTTGTTTTCCAGCCCTGCGTTTCCTTAGGCTCATTAGAATGCAACGCGGCTTTTCCCACACGTCTCTGATTCCTGAACTGCCCGGCTGTGTGGGCAGGCAGAAGAGCTGTCACAGATCTGGGTTGGACACAGTAGTGGCACTGATATAGACAGTGGGGCTTTTGAGCTAATTTTGGCGCTGAACCTATTTAGGCAACAGTTCTTGGATATTAAGACTATTTAAGGCCCATTCAAACACCTCAGCTATGGGGAAGGATTTGTCCTGAAGGAGACGGATGGCAATCGATAGATTAGAGTTTCTGCCTGCTTGGCAATTACTGAAAGGCTCTGAAAAAGCGGGAAATCATCGGTAGTGACAAACTTAATGTTGGCCGTACGTCCTTTCTGGAGGACGGGCTGTCAGCAGGGCTGATTGGGGTGCTGCTTAATTGGTTCATGATCGGTCATTTTCATCAAGTTGGGTTCCAATACGGTTCAGGATGATTAAAGTGGGTAACATGGTGATTTTATAGGCTAGTAATCACAATTTCGATGCCATATTTTCCCTGTTTTCTATGCGTGAGCGCACACACACACACACACACACAACTATATACATACATAAGATTTTAATACGTTGACTTCTTGATATGGTCCATAAATAGATCACTTCAGTTTTTTTATGTCACAAACACTAATGCATACCATTCTTTTTCATTTACGGCATTTAGCAGACACTTTTATCCAAAGCAACTTCCATTCCCTAACTGCAGGGGGCAGTCTCCCTGGAGCTACTAGGCTTAATGGTGGTGTGCTGAAGCTAGGATTCGGACTGATGACCTCTTGGTCCAGGGGCAAGTATTCGACTCACTAGACCACCACGCCTGCCCCATTCATGATAAATAAACACGGCAGAATTCTGAGCCAATCAGAACAGTTTCCTTTTACATATATTAGCCTACCGCTCACAATAGCTTAAACAGGCCGTTTAAGAGAAACATCTAGATTTTAAGTTTAAAATCTCGCAAAGGCCATGGTGATGATTAATGAAGGATATATTGTGCAGCCCTGCTTGTGTGAAGTGTATGAGGAACAATCATGTACTTGCAGCGCTCCATTATTCATACGGCCTGCAGTGAGCATCACTTTCAGCTGAGACCGAGACCGAACCGGCAAACAAAGTGCTTTCTGTATTAAAAACATGAGAGTATTAAAGGCATGGAGGCTGACTATGAAAGCGGGTCAGGGGAGCATGAAGAACAGGGGTTATAAATAGACTCTCAATGGGTGAATCCTCTTTGGCATGCTGAGGAAAGGTGCGTCCTGGTGGCAATAATAGCCGCACTAGCTTTAGGATGTGATTTAGTGCAAGGCCTCGGGACAGGCTAGCCTGCGTGGGCTCGGAGCGCGCTAAGCCCTTAACTGCCTGTCCACTGAGACAAATGGCTTTCCTTCCCTTTTACTTTCTTTCTCCTTCTGTGACTCCTGCGTTTCTGTCACGTTCTCTTTCTTTATCCGGTACACTGCCTTTTTAGGCGCATTCACCTCCACCGTTACCTCTGTTCAGGCTTAAAAAACATGAACGAATTTCATTGCTAGGGTTTTTTTTACTCTGGTACCTAACTTTAGGATCCCGTTTGCAATTTGTTGTTATAAGTGTTATAAGCTTTCTGTATGCCAGGCTGAATGGTTGTAAGGTTTTGGCTTTTGTTTTACATTCACATGGACTAAAGTTTTGGGACGCCTGGCGAATACGCCAATTAGGACTTTAATAATAACGCATTCAAATGATGGAGTTGGTTCCCTTTTACAGCTATAGCAGCTTCCACTCTTCTTGGAAGACTTCACACAAGATTTTGGAGTTTCTATGGGAATTTGTGTCCATTAATTCTGTAGAGCATTTCTGAGGTCAGACACTGATGTTGAATGAGAAGTTCTGGATCACAATTACTGTTCCTGCTCATCCCAAGGTTGCTGGATTGGGTTTTTGAGTTGAGGTGGACCAGTCAAGTTCTTCCAAAGTGAACTCCTCCAGCTCACTTTGGGCACTGGGACACAGTCATGCTGGAATAGAAAAGGTTCTTCCACAAACTGGATTCACAACGTTGGAGGCAAAGTTGGGTTTGTACAAAATGTCTTGGTCGGATGAATTCAGTAATTAATTGTGTCCATATTTGTCCCTATGTTTTAGGCTGCTGAGCAGATGGTTAGATTAAACAAAATCACACAGCCAGGAGACAAAAACAAACACCTTTTGGGCCGTAAATGTGACTCTATGTTAAGCTGCTAGAGAGCAATGAGGAGTGAAAGAGGGGCTGTAGAATAGTTCACACACACATAGAAGTTCTGAGATAAATGCCTACAGTTATTTGATGGAGAAAAAAAAATTGCGCAATGGAAGTATGAAGGTGAAACACAGTGTGCTTTCTGTTTTCTGAACTGTACACATTTTAATCCTAATTAAATATTTTGTCAATATTATATAAATATAAATTTCAACTGAGAAACCCCAAAAACTGGCAAAATGTAATTTTATGAAAATAAAATGAAGCCTTATATAGCACATGGTTGTAGGTCTTTCTGCATTGTACTGACTAAAATGATTTATGCCATTATACATTTATCTGGAGCACTGGTCTTGATTTTTCCACAGTGATGCCAAAAAATGTGAAGACGGACTGCCAGAAATCAAATGGTATGTGGTCTAGCCTTAGTGGAGATTCTGTTTGTCTTTGCTGAATTCGTGGACGAAGCAGAAGAGAACAAGAAAGAAAAAATGCTGTCTATGATCATGTCCAGAAGCATTTTTGGTAGTTAGATTGAATTAGAATATGGTAGATTTGTGTGGACTGAACTTAACACAATGAGAGCCCCGCGGTTACACTTCGCCGGTAATTGGGGGGACTTTTTATCACGCACTTGCCGACCCTGTCTGGCAGCGGAGTGTGAACTAGAACTCTCCAAAGTGCCTTACTGATATCACACCATTATCATGTCCCAGAAAGAACCCATTAAAGCGGAGAGAAATGCTGACCGTGCCCTAATTTGCAAAATTGAGAACGACTGGAGCAGCCCACTTTACCAACCTGTGACCTCACGGTACACACTAAAGGTGTCTTTAAAGCGATAGTTCACCCAAAAATGAAAAATTTATGTTTATTTGCTTACCCCCAGGGCATCCAAGTCGAAGGTG
>JBBKCR010000001.1:6833663-6845715 GCA_037577295.1 Ladigesia roloffi
ACATCAATGTGTCGTCACGAGCCACGGGGTGTAATCTGGATGTGTCTGTGCATGTTTTTGTACTTGGAAAGGTCTGATGCCCATCCACTTCCATTAAATGATTACCAGACTGCTATCGCTAAAGCTAATAATCTGTGTTTGTGTTCTGCTGAGGAAAATATGTCACCTTCGACTTGGATACCCTGGGGGTAAGCAAATAAACATCAAATTTTCATTTTAGGGTAAACTGTTCTTTTAATGTAGTTGGAAAGTCCAGATGAGTTATTCAGTCCTATTTTTGTGTGGATATTTTGGCTATGGTCTAACTGAACATGAATACATTTACTGTACATCTCAAACGTGGACTGTTGGGGTGCTTTAGAACCACTGGTCAAATCTCAGCAAAGTTATGTAGAATACATTGAGATCATTTGTTACTGCCGTTCCTAAAATGACCACATATAGACCCTACTGTGTGGGTGCTATAGGTTGAAGCACAGCTACTTGTAAACTAGAATACCCTCCACTGCACATCACCAACATTATCGTAGTCATTCAGTATTCAGAATAGTGGTCGTACATTGCTCCAAGTCATATTAGCTAATGGAAGCAGGATGCAAGTGAATAAACTGGTCACACTCTGCCACCACTGCGATCTTTCAACAACGTCTTTGGTCAATTTTTCTAAAACTGGTTACAATTAAGAAAGGCCAGACTTTGTTTTTCAATGCAGCACATTCAGTGATTGAAAATGGCCAAAAGGGGCCAAAACAAACCCCAATTTTTACCACTATAATGAAATAAATGTTGGCTTTTCTAAGGTAATTAGTCTTATATGGCTTAATGGGCCAGTAACGCACCTGAAATGATCTGACAGTGGACCAGAATTAACTGGTGCTACAAGTCGAATAGTCTTATCAGTAGGATTACAGGATGGGATGACACACAACTCCAGCTAATCACTAATAGATGGTCCTGGTGGAATGTTTGCGTCATAGTCCTGTTCTCTTGATAGCATTATCCACACATAGGAGGACTGATTCTGTCATTGCTCTGCTGTTAACCAGTGATGGGCCATTTCATATGAAGGTCGATACCGCTCAGTAATGATGCGCTTTTGACCCATCAGTACGGCGCTGGTTGACCTGGTTGTGGGTGGAATGATGCTATTTTGACCGGCTGAGAATTGCAGTCGCCCGAAAGGCGCATTAATATGTTGATGTTGCTGCAAATGGCTTCTCTGGTAGCGAGCTGTCATTTCGGAACATCTCACAACAAAAAGGCCAGAAGCGCAAGAGGAGCAATCCTGCACAACAAAAAAAATTCCCAGAAACACGCGAGCCGAGTTGAGGGATAAAGCATCTGACAGGCTCACAGCAGTGTGGAGGTCTGCTTCCCTCCAGAGAGGGATACAGGACACAAGTGGGAGTAGACAGGGACAAGATGGATGTATGTTCCACTGGTGATATTATTATCCATTTATGGCACTATTTATATCGCTGCTGCTGCTGAAGCTGCTGCTGCCGTCGCCACCGCTGCTCCATACAAAGGGGAAAGTACATATGTTGAGCTTGCTAGAAGCCAGGTTACACTCTAACAAGCGTGGGTTATTAATACTGGGATGAGGCTTGGCTGCAGTCTTGAGTTCTCTGGAGTTACATGCTTTTAGCTGTGTGTGGGATGAGGGTGGCTTTGTGTCTTGTAGGGTTATGTCAAAGTTCTGGGAGTGAGGTAGGCCAGGGCGAGGTTGACGAATTTCCATCTCCGCTTGACCGTCCCAGACACCATCTCTCAAGCTTGCCAAATCCCTTCCGAGCCCGGTCTCCTTTCGGGCAGTGCCCACGCACCAAAGTATTGGCAAATTATTCAAATTATTTGTTCTGTTTTTTAGATAAAGACTTTTTTGAAGAAGGCTGTTAGGTTGGCAAGCATTGGAAGAAGAATCCTAGGGCACAATGGCCTGTGCTCTCAAGTTTATGCTAATTGTTTCTCGCTTTCTTCTGTGCCAACAAACTGGGTCGGATTGGCCCGCCACAATGTCAAAGAGGGTATTTCTTCCCTCTTATTAAAGTCGCTGACATTTCAGCGAGGGAAACCTGAGACGTAGTTAATCTTTGAAGGTGAAGCGTTTCAGTAGGGCTGAATTCGCAGAGGTGGAAGAAACTGAAGAGTGATGGATGAAAAAATAAAGACGAGGCAAGGAAGGCGAGAGGAGAGAGAAAAACGGAGGAGGGAAGAAAGACGGGATAAGAAATTAAGACACGAGAGAAAGAGAAGTCAAAAGAAAGAGAGAATATAAGGAAAAATGAGAGGGAGAGAAAGAAAGGGATGGCAAGGAAAGAAAGGCCATGAACGGGAAGTCAAAGAAAAGAAAGAACACTGATGGGAAAACAAAGAACTGCAAGGTGGGTAGGAAAGAAAGAGAGAAAGAAAGATGGCTAGAAAGTATGAAGACAGGCAGTTGACATTTTTTAACTGTGAAGGGAATAAAGGGAGTTCAATAAAGGAAAGAGAAAGATAGAGGAAAGGTTTTAGTACCATTCATCTCAAAAAGATAGAAGGAGAAAAAAGAAATCGAAAATATAAGGAAACAAGAATGAATGGAAGAGTGAAAGAAGGAGCGCGGAGAAAGGGATAACAGTGAAGAGCGTGATGAAGAGCAGAGCCGGGCCTGGTGATGAACTGAGGAGCCTGGCTGTGACCTCCAGACCTGTCTGAGCAGAGTAATTGTGGGTGAGGGATTGATGGTTTATCCTGTTCCTTCATCAGAGTACACAAAGGCTTCTCCAGAAAAGAGCTGCTCTCTCTCTCTAACTCTCTCTCTCCCTGTCTGTCTGTCTCCCTCTCTCCTCCTCTCCCACTTTCTCGCTCTCTCTTTCGCCAACTTTCTCTCTCTCTGTGTTTCTCTCCCTCTCCCTCTCAGTCTTTCTCTCTATCTCTGTCTCTGTCTGTCTGTCACTCTCTCTGTTTCTCTCAATTTCTCTCTCTCTCTCTCTCCCTGTCTGTTTTTCTCTCTCTCTCTCCTCCTCTCCCACTTTCTCGCTCTCTCTTTCTCCAACTTTCTCTCTCTGTCTTTCTCTCCCTCTCAATCTTTCTCTCTGTCTCTGTCTGTCTGTCACTCTCTCTCTGTTTCTCTCAATTTCTCTCTCTCTCTCTCTCTCCCTGTCTGTCTGTCTCTCTCTCTCTCCTCCTCTCCGACTTTCTCGCTCTCTCTTTCTCCAACTTTCTCTCTCTATCTTTCTCTCCCTCTCCCTCTCAATCTTTCTCTCTGTCTCTCTATCTCCGTTTGTCTGTCTCTCTCTCCTCCTCTCCCACTTTCCCGCTCTCTTTCTCCTCCAACTTTCTCTCTCTCTGTCTTTCTCTCCCTCTCCCTCTCAATCTTTCTCTCTATCTCTTTTTCTCTGTCTCTGTCTGTCTGTCTCTCTCTCTCTCTCTCTCTCTTTCTCTCACTTTCTCTCTCTGTCTCTCTCTCTCTCCCTTTCCCTCTTTCTCTGTCGTTTGGAGTGTGAGCAGAAAATCGTTTTTCTCACCTCGCCATCACGTTAACACTGTCTATAAATGAGATGTCAGTCAAAGCTGCTTTTTTTGGTTAATCATACTCACAACCAACCATGCGTGGTTTTTCCATGGCATGTTTTTTTCTAAAGAAACTCTTACCAGTGTCATGTGGCCATCAGCATTAGTAGTGTTTCATCGTGTGTTTTGTGTAGAAAACGATCAGAAAACATTGAAGAAAGGTTAGGGGGTTCCTTGATTAAATACTAAGATGAGCACTAACCATTTGTTCATTGAGGAGCTTATCCATATATTGGCACTGACGACTTTAGACAGAGCAGTGTTGCTCTTGGTGTTTAGGTAACATTCTAACGTTCTAACATTCTAACATAGGCATTTTGAGGCATTGTCAGTGTTAGATTGGACCACCGGGAGGGATGGGAGTGGCCCATTGTACCTCACCTCATATTTGTAGCCATTTCTCCTCCTTATTCTGGAAACAAATTAGCTCAGTGTTTCTGCTAAATATTTAAATAATAAATTTATCAAAAATAACTCTTTTCTCGAGCTATTGTTATTATTTTTGCGCCGTGATGTCACTGACTCTCTCTCTGACATATTTTTTAAAGTACCTTGACCATCTGCTTTACCATCAATATTCTGATCAGCCAATCAAAAATCAGATCATACAGGTGCGCCAGATATTAACAAATATTAACGTGATAACCATACTAATATTTAAAAACTGTTGGAGGAGAAGAGAAGAGATGGTTTGATAATGTATTTTATTAAAATAATTTTGTAATTATAACATTTCAGAAGAAAGTTGGTGGGATTGCTGATACATCCACACTTATAACAGTATTAGTATCAACATCTGTATCAATAACATCCGTCCCTGGTCCTGTCATCGGGATATCACAAATTTAATATACTGCAACACCACCGCCATCAAAGGCTCTCTCCGGGTGCCATGGCCATTCCTTTCCTTCATCATTCAGAGTGATGTTAGCTAAAGTGAATGTAACAGGATTAGCACTGGACGATGGGGAAGGCTAGTTAGTTATCATGGGCCGGTATAAGATTCTGATGTTGTGGTAACCTTTGGATAAAAATATCGTGGTTTCATGGTATCACGGTATTGTAATTACTGCTCTACAATGTTGTATTTAAATGTCTGGGTAAAAAAACAACACTTTTTTTTCTAACTGAACACAGTATATTTTATTTTAGGAAACATATAGAACATTTTGTAACATTGAACATCAGACAACATTATTAAAATAAATAATTTAATCTTCTTAATTAAATTAAATTCAGTCACCTGTGTGAGCCTAAACCTCCAGCTCAACAAAATAAAAAAACAACATTTTCAAAAACAAATCCTTCCTTTGACGACACAAACACTGCACATATCGTAGGAACGGTATAACTTTTTTTTTTTAAACCGCGATAAACCTTGAAACCGGTTATCATGCCATTTCTACCAGTTAGTGGGTAGGAGTCGGACATGACTATATTTTGGAAGATAAACCTCCAAATCCAAACAGCTTTCACCAGAACAGATGCAGTATAGTAGGTCCAAACAAGTGCGCATCACCTTTATCAAGCCTGAAAGAAGGTGAGGCATTGCCTCCGCTGGTTCAGTCAGGCCTGCATTAGCTGTTTTGAATAAAATAACTTTTAACAGCAAACGATGGCAGACATCCAGCAGCCTACAGAGCAGCAATTTGATTTAGTGCTTTTCTTAACGAAACGTCCTTTTTTTTAAACAGAATACCATATGGTGCACTTTCCTTTCTACAAAGCCACTGAAGTGATTAGCTTGATGTTTAGCATTAATGAGACTCTCTTTACCAAAGGGTGTGAAAAGAAAAAGACTGTGTAACCAAGGCATTTGATGACATATTATGGAAATCTTAAGTGGAATAGATGTGCTGGCTTGAGTATAGAAGCCTCAAAAAGACTTTACCGGAGCTGCCAGATCATTAGCTACACCCATGTAGACAAAAGTATTGGGACACACCTATATTTCAGGGTTGGGGTAACTTATTCTAGTGAGAGACAAAATTAATGCTTCAGCATACCAAGATATTTTGGACAACACCATGCTTCCGAATCTGTAGCCCCATTTCGGGCAAAAACCTTTTCCATTCCAGCATGACTATGTCCCAGTGCACAAAGCGAACTTCATAAAGAGATGGCTAGGGGAGTTCAGTGTGGAAGAAGTTGACAACACCTTTGGGATGAACTGGAATGGAGATTGTGATCCAGACGTTCTCGTCCATCATCAGTGTCTGACCTCATAAATGCTCTACAGAGTGAATGGATATAAATTCCCACAGAAACACTCCAGTCTTCTGGTGTGGAAGTTTTTACTGCAAAAGATGGTGTGGGGGACATCATATAAAAGTTTATGAATTTGAATGCAAAATCCCTGTAGCCGTAATGATCAGGCATCCCTGTACGTACCTACAATAGTGTTTACACTATCTGCAGTAGTGTATCTACTAGGGCTGCCCCCAAAAAGTCGACCAAATGTTAGTCGATATGAAGAGGGCTTGGTTGAATACATTTTCATTAGTCGGTTAGCTGCAAAAAAAATCACGTGAAATTACGCAATCAGGGGCTGCGCAGTCAGTGTAGGACATCAAAGCAACGAGAGATCAACCTGATCTCGTGCCTCGCGGTATACCAAAGCACACTTGTGGGAGAGGTGTCTGGCTGATGCTAATAATTATGTCAGGAAAAAAGTCCAAATTGTCGGATCATTTTGAAAAGTAAGTAGTAACGTTATCCACCTCACCTAGCCCTCGTTTTAACAATAAGGAAATAAACACATTTGCGCTGTTAAGTTAAATCATATTCATGGTTTTTGACATTCATTTGTCTCTGGCTCATCCACAATATAGCAGCGATGATGTTCTGTCGAGCACATTGGTGGGCGTGAGGGAGCTGCGAGGAGAGAGTCTCAGCACCCTCCGCTTGGAGCACGACTTTCTCCGCTTGGAGCAAATCTTCCCCTTCAGATTCTTCGCAGGAAATCATCAACAGACAACTTTATATTAGCCATTTTGTGTTTTTTTTTCACAAATCCCACCCGCTTACTGACACACTAAGAACAGAAGTGCTCCCTTTCTGCTCCCGCGTCATTGACACAAGGCTTGTTTAAACTGCTTTTTACTCAGAACTTTGAAATGGATGATGGTGAAATTTTCATCTTGAATCAAAGTACTACATGTCTGCCAACTAGTGCTAGGGAATACAAATGCTACATTACATGAAATTTGTAACTACAGTCTGTTTTATTCATGATGACATCTTGTTGCAATCCTGCGACTTTGGTGCTTAAAGGGTTAATATCATAAATGAACGATCATTCAACTTATCGCTAAAATGCAAGAGTTTTAGTCGTCTAGGAATATCTTTAGTCGGGGGCAGCCCTAGTATCTACTCATTGACAGTTTTATCAGTTGCGTGGGCCTTTATGGGTGCACTTTGTTAGGTTACTGATTGTGGCCCATCTGTTGCTGCGCAATCAGTCAGTCACCCCCTACTCTGTTAAAAAATAGAAAAGAACCACCATAAGGTGATTCTGGGGGGTGCATCATTACAGCACAGCTGTGACTGCATGATAGCAGTGACTTGTTGGAAGTGCTAGGAAAATTATTAGGTTGACTTTTCTAATATTTACACATATACTCAAATTGCACATATATACAGCTTGCATTTAGTTTACATGTACTTTACATATACATATATGTATATATTGTGTAATACAGGTCTATCTTTTAGGATTGTATCGTGTATGTGTTATTCTATTCTGTTGGTATAGTAATTTATTCTATTCTATTTTTATTAACTTTCTTAATTTTGTTATGCCGTGACAAAGCAAATTTCCCACCTGTGGGACTACTAAATGTTTATCTTATCTTATACTATCTTTTTAAAGTGGGGTCCAGGAGGTATCTGATTTTATTTCTTAAGATTTTAATGACATAATGTGGGTAAGGTCCTGCACTAAAATCAACCAAACCCATAACTCTTACCTTTTTTTAAATTCTAAGATTATAAACTCTCTATTAATCTTTGACATGAGGGAATCATTTGAGTTGGACTCATTGAGTGGTAAAATATCACAGTACACAAAAAATAAATGACAGTATTGAGCTTTTCTGGGGTTATCGCAGCAGTTTGTCACAGCAGTCATAAAATTGCGTCATACTGCAAAGACCTAAGAACTCACCAGCCTCTTCTAACCAGATAACAGCTACAGATGGTCATTTAAACAGCTACGGCTTTGAAGATTTAGAGTGTGGGGGTCCATATAACATTGGACTTTGGACGCTGGAGGGGGAACTATCATTTCTAACTGCACACCCACAGGGTTTTTCTAATAACGTGGCCAGTAGGCTCCTTGGAAGGACTCCCGTAAAATTGGAACAGCAACACAAAGCATGGAAAGACATAAATTCAGTCGGTAATTGAATGTAGAAAACCAGAAAACTGATCTCAGTGACTGTATAGAATGAATGATGAAATGATCCCTAAATGTGTGTTAACTGGCCTCTTGCCATTTAAAGTTTATTTTTTGCCTACATCTCTCTCTCTCTCTCTCTTCTCTCTCTCTCTCTATCTCTCTGTTTCTCTCTCTCTCTTTCTTCTCTCTTCTCTCTCTCTCTTGCTCTCTCTCTCTCTCCTCTCTCTCTCTCTATCTCTCTGCTTCTCTCTCTCTCTTTCTTCTCTCTCTTCTCTCTCTCTCTTGCTCTCTCCTCTCTCTCTCTCTCTCTCTCTCTCTCTCTCCTCTCTCTCTCTTGCTCCCTCTCTCTTCTCTCTCTTGCCCTCTCTCTTTTTCTTCTCTCTCTCTCTTGCTCTCGCTCCCTCTTCTCTCTCTCTCTCCTCTCTCTCTCTCTTCTCTCTTTTCTTGCTCCCTCTCTCCTCTCTCTTTTGCTCTCTCTCTCTCTCTTCTCTCTCTCTCTTGCTCTGTCTCCCTCTTCTCTCTCTTGCACACAGTCTCTCCCTCCTTCATCTATACTCTCTCTTTAGATATCTCACTCTCGTAACTATACTCTTTCTCTTTTCTGTTCTCTCTCTTTCTCCTTTATCCATAGTCTCTTTCTCTCTCTTTCTCTTTTCTCTTCTCTGTTTCTCACACACTCTTGACTCTCCCTTTTTTCTTTGTTTCTCTCTCCCTCTTTCTTTCTGTCGTCGCCCCCCCCTCTTTTCCTGGGCTCTCTTTAAAACCAGCACGTTCCAGCAGACAAATCCCAGCTTCTGTTCTGGGGGGCTTCCAAAACCGCCTCTCCCTGGACCCGAGAGCGGAGATGACCATATACTGCTGCAACTTGGACTCCCTCACAAAAAGAAAGAGAAAAAACTACAACAAAAAAACTAGTACTTACATGAGGGGGACGGATGAATAACGAGAAATAAGTTCAGGGTCAGTGTTGTTGTAATAAAAGGCCAATTAGGAATAGTTGAGACTGCGCCACAGCTGAGGCCAGGGATTAGTTCTGCCTCTAAATTACCCACTAAAGATCATGTAGCGGTGGAGCAGGCACTTATTATATGTTCTAGTAGGGGTTTGGTTTTTACTCCGAATCCTTCACTGATGACCAAAAGAGAAACTTTTGTGAGATCTGTGTGACGTTATTGTTGTGTGAGGCTGTGGCTCGCGGGTGTGTGTGGTTGGAGTCGGGAGAGAGGTAAGATGGCAGTGGGTAGCCGTGCTTGGCTGCAGAGGAATTCAAGTAGAACTACATGGACCTGAGTCCCAGTCGGGCAGGGTTTGGTTTTTTTGGGGGGAGGGGGAGAGTTGTCTGTGAACTGTGCCAGCCGGTCGACAAGCGTGATAATTGAATTGTGGGAAATGCAAATGCCAGACGGTCGCTGTGCATGCCAAGGGATGTATTCGGTCCACTTCATAGCGATGGGGCCAGCGCCTTCCCATTGATTTATTAATTAATTTCTCCATGCCGTTTGCAGACGACAGCAGATGCAAGCAAATGAAGCAGCACCTCAATAAAGCAGGACGAGCAGAGAGGACTGTGGGAGATTGTTTCTCCCCTACGGACAAAGAATCACTCAGTATTTTGGAGCTCAGGGATGGCTAACTTTCAAATCTAGACTAAAGTTCACTGAACAGTCTTCTTACAACTATTGCAGAACTTTAGTCCAGTTACATTTTCTTGATTTTCAAAGTGAAAGTAAGGACACACCTCGGCATATTTGAATGTTCCATTACTGTTTGTTTGCTGAAAAGTGCTAAATGTGCTATAAAATTTGGGACCTTCCCATGTTGTGATAAAATTTTTCAATGTTTTGAATTACAAAACCAACAAAAAATAATGCAAGCAATTGTATGGGCATTTGCACTTGTTAAAATGTTTAAATTATTCTTCAGAGCGCAATTTCTATTATTATCAGTTTTATTACAAATGCAAAAGAATGAAACTGCCTGAAACTGGTAGATGACACCGGGAGTTGTGTTGTATTATGGTATGTTTACTCATATTTGGAGAACAGAGTGCATGGGAAGTTCATTGTGAGGGATGAGGCTTCTGCAACAGAAATGCAAGCCCCCCCCACCCCCCACCTGCTGCTTTGGTTCGTCCCACTCAGAATCTGCATCCACTATAGGCTGACAGGAAGCTAAATGGGACGCCCTGGGGCCGAGGGTGTGAAATATTTCTCTCAGAGAGCAAAACCCTGCCCGGTTTCCCACTGATCCGCTCTGCCTTTCTAATTACCAGCCAGTGGAAGGAGTGGTTTGAGGGTATGTTTCCCATCCATTGATTTATTTATCGGGATGCGGTTCCGTCGGGGTGCGGATATCAGCAGAACAAAAGCCGTGCATGCAGGTGGCGAATAGGACGAGGGATCTTTTTCATATCACCTTTTGTGCTGTTATTGTAAAGAGGGGTCACACATTTCCCAAACTCACTCAGTCCCTTTTCTGTGGTTTAAAAAAAAATATTGGCATATTTTTAAATTTCCACTTATAAATTAACTCATTCAGTCCTGCACAATACATGATACAAGATAAGGTTTATTTTTAAAACTCACTCGCCATTGGTACTTACTTACCCACATCTCCCAGGTGCTAGATCAGACACTGTTATTTACTCCATGCAGTCGGATATAAATATTACACTTGTACATCATTTTGTGACACTGAATATCGATACTTACATTAAATTTTTTTAACAAATTTGCCCAAACTAAAATGTGCAAAATTTGAACTAGAAAAATCCTCCAAGCCTGGTGTGGCCTTAGTGGAATGAGTAACTGAAGCTTCTATTACACTAGCATGTCCTGTGTGCAGCGTACACATGGAAATCATCGCACACATTTTTAAAGTATTTTTTTATTATTTTTTGCACTTTCAGACCCCTACTTTTGATTTGTATGCAAGGAGGGGGTGATTATTATACATAAAACAGATTTTTTCAGTTGAGTGGTGTTGTAATAATTGTGTCAAAAACAGCAGTGTAATAGTAAATAAATATCGGTTCTGAATATCGGTTATCGGGCACATAAACATGCAAATAACTGGTATCAGTATCGGTAATAAAGAATCAATATCAGTCGGTCACTAGTTCAATCGGTACCTATATTTCATAATCGTCTACACTTTATGTGAAGTTGTTGTATATATGAAAACATACTAACTAGAGAGTCAATGTTAAGATATCAATAATGCATTCAGTTATTTGCTGCATGTTTAATTCAACCCTCCATCTATTTTTTATAGTCCAGGCTGAAGCTCAGGTGCTTGTGCTCTATATGTTGCTGTTATAAAATATTCATACCCAGATTTTAAATGGCTTTTAAAGTGATACCTTCAGCACCTTTGGCAAACCGTGCTGGACAGTGCTTGTGGGAGACCACTGGATGAATCAACAAGCAGCGAACTAACAAAAGCGGGAAGCGGGAAGCGCCAGTCCTTTTGAGAGCCTCCACTGTAACAAGATTCGATGAGCTGTATGAACAAGAGCAAGAGGCTACAAGACAAATTCAGGAGGGTTTGTCCATGCCTGTGGCGTTTATACAATGCAATGCTTTTGAAATGCAACAAATCTTTCTTATTTGAACAAACAAACCGAATTTAATCACCCATGATTGTTCCTTTAAGAACACTAATAATTCCACACCAATTTGTTAATCAAGTGTATAGCAAAAGGAAAATGTCCAGCTTTTAAGGGTTGATAAAAGTTGCTGAGGATTATTTTCCACCCGATGTGGTCTGCTCTGGCTATCAGGTGTTCAAATCAACCAGGAGATTAAATAACAGGGAAGTTTCATCTTTCTTGTGTGTGGTGCATTGTTTTACTCTGTAGCTTGGCTGAGATGCAAGCAGTCCTTCCCTCTCTCTCTCTCTCTCTCTCTCTCTCTCTTTCTATCTCTCTCTCTCTTTATATCTCTCTTTCTCTCTCGCTCTCTCTATTTCTATATCTGTCTTTTATCTGTCTCTCATGCTCTTTCTCTCTCTCTCTCTCTCTCTCTCTCTCTCTCACTAACTCTCTCTCTCTCTCTCTCTTCTCTTTCTCTCTCAGCTTACACCTCCTGCAGCAGCAGA
>JBBKCR010000001.1:6859895-6876859 GCA_037577295.1 Ladigesia roloffi
ATAATAATAATAATAATAATAATAATAACATTAATAATAATAAAATATATCTATATATTTTTTATTATTAATATATATATATATATATATATATATATATATATATAAATAATATTGAGGATGATAGAGAAAGTGTTTAGTCACAAGGATGTCAGGCAGGGCAGGCAGTACACTTTTGTCAGCTTTTTGCACATCCCATGCTGGCAGTGTTTTTACAGGGCTTTGACACACATTGCACTTTGAGTCCTGGGGGAATATTTTGACCACCACATCACCTCTATGTTGAATAATTTATGTGAGAATGATGTCTGACTGAATTCTGCTTCGCATAGTAGTTAAGTATAAAAGGTGCTGTGCTTTGCCTGAGCTAAAAGGGACAGATCATGCTTAGCTCTGACTGCTGTCTTTTACAACATCACAGTCGGTTATTGGCCGCACTGTGTATGAAGTTTGTTTGGTGTGCTGCTATTAACACCTTGAATCCACCTTGCAACACATGGAAAAAACATACATTACCATACACACATACACACACACACACATCCCAAACACATCTCAAACCAAGCATATGTTGCCCTGCATGCTTGGCAGACACCAAAGTCATTGTCATGGCAACCGGTACTGTGTCTCTCAGTGCAGTCCAATACAAAAACACAGTCACGTCTCCATCCCTAACCTGTAATTTGTGTTCAGGAAAGCGAAACGTTAATTTCATGTCTCATGTGAAACAAGGATAACCTTTTGACCGTAACCTCCCTGAACTAATACCTCTGACAGTGCAGCTGGACCTAAAACCCCATACACTCTCTCTATCTCTCTCTCTCACACTCTCATTATCTCTCTCTCTTTCACTCTCCTGTTCTCTCTCTCTCACTCTCCCTCTCTCACTGTCTTGCTCTCTCTGTCTTTCTTTCTCTTGCTCTTTCCCTCTCACACTGTCTCGTTATTACTCGCTCTCTCCTGTTCTCTCTCTCAGTGTCTCTCTCATTGTCACTCTCTCACTCAATCTCAGCCCACAGACTGTTATTCAATTTGGCCAGGTCTGTTTGGAAGCAGTAGCGGAGCCATCTATGCTCTTCAGTGCATTGGTGGATGGCTGCATCAGCAAGTGCATGGAAAACTAAGTAAATCATCCCATCACACTCATACTTATGATTACGAAGTGCTTTGAGAGGCTTGTTATAAGGCTCATCAAATTGCACCACCCCCAACCCCCTCATTTGATCCCCTGCAGTTTGTATAGTATCTCAACTGCTCACTGGATTATGACATTACCACCTCCCCTTCAACATCTATAGTTGCATTTTCACATAACGAACAACTGCTAGAATACTATATCTGTCTTAATACAGAGACTGTATTTGTATTTATCCCATTGTGCTGTTGCTCTTTTTTTCGAGCTCTCTACTTTTTCTTGCTTTCTTGGTCCTGTACTCTTTTGGCGTTCAGTATTTTGGCATTCCTGCTTGACCGGACTCCTTCATCTCACCCACTCTACTACTCTCTGAGTCTCACTGTCTCATTTGTCAAATGGTCAAAAATGACTTGAGGACAAATCTCCTTACATTATCTTCAAATTTGATGATAGTGTGGTATCATATGAAGGGCAGTCATCATCTTTCATCTCATCAACTTTATTCATCCCGAAGGATATTATTTTGTCCTAAACTGTCCCGGTTCCACCCAGCGACCGTTGGAGGGCGCTATTGAAATGTGGGTGGAACCTTCGTGTCACCCCTGCCGGCATGGCCGGAGGAATCAGCCCAGGCATCGGACTAAAGGGTCACATGTCATTCCACATTATCTGCCTCAACTGTCTTCACCTATTAGTTCTTTCTTACCTGTTTCTAGTTATATTAATTATGTTTGGTCTTTGTTTATTGGCTCTCCTCTGTTATAAATTTTCACTGGTCCTTTGTTTTAGCACAAGAGCATACACTCACTATTTTCTATTTTGTTATGTCCTTATTTCATCCTGGCCCTCGAGCCTGTTATTTTCTGTATTTAACTTTACCAATAAAACCTATCTTCGGATGGCAACCTATGCCTGTACCTCCTTTTACTCCTTCCTCACTAGTTGAAATGTGACAGAATACTCTCGTCATACACAAGCCTGGCTTCGGGGCTTAGAACAACATCACCCGGGTCCCGCGTACCCTTCCTCCACCTCTTATGGGTCCGGGTGGCAAGAGCAGCCAAGTACGAATGGTCAATTGTTTCTGGACTATGGGAGCTCTGAAGACGACCTCACCTCTGACTGGAGTGACGAGGGGGTACTTTCCACTGAGACGTTCGATCTCAATAGCTTCCTCACAAGCCTCCCCTATTCGGGTATAGAGGGACAATACTGGGGCCGTGGAACTGATTAATCCCCTCTCCTGGATCAGATTAAGTACCTGAATTCGGAAGGGGAACAAGCCTGTGGAACTGGACATACGGACTCTCCTTCCTCGAGGTTCAGGATTAAGAAAGACTAAAAGACCATGCAGGAAGAGAAAGAACCAGGCTAAATCCTAGATTGAGACAATCAATTCAACTCACCTTCTCTCGACTCCTATTCTCTCTGCGTCCCAACTCCAAATATCCAGCAACTCAAATATCCAGTTCACCGTTCCCAGCCCAAAGCTCCAATGTACCGTTCACAACCCAAAGTTCCAGCTCGACGCTTGCAGTCCGAGGCTCCAGCCCCAGCTCACCACTCACACCCCGAGGCTCCAATTCCAGCTCGCCGCTCACAGCTCGAGGGGCCACCTCCAGCTCTCCTCTCACAGCCCAAGGTTTCACCTCCAGCTTGCCACTTACAGCCCCAGGCTCCACCTCCAGCTCGTCGCTCACAGCCCGAGACTCCAACTTCAGTTCACTGCTCACAACCCGAGAGTCCAACACCAGCTCGCCTCTCACAGCCCAAAACTCCAGCTCCAGCTTACCACTCACAGCCTGAGGCTCCAACTCCAGTTGCTGCTTGCTGCCTAAGGTTCCAGTTACAGCTCGCTGCTCGCAGTTCAAGGTTCCCACTCCAGCTCGCTGCTCTCAATCGGAGGACTTAATGCACCGCTCGCTGCCGGAGGTCCCCATGTGTCGTTCTCCAATTGAAAATTTTACTACACCCACGTTGGTGCATGTGACCAACTCAGCGCCAGACCCAAGACTCCGACTGCCAGATAAGCCACCAAATTAGCCACATCCAAGTCACCATCTGTTGGATCAGTCGCACCCAAACCTCCAGTCGTGTCCACGCCTCCAGTCACCAGACTCACTGTTTCTAAGTCTCCTACCGCTAGACCAGCCGCGCCCAAGTCTCCAGCCACCGGACCAGCCATGTCCAACTTGCTAGCCACCAGACTGGCTGCGTCCAAGCCTCCAGCCGCGTCCAAGTCTTCAACCACCAGGCCAACCGCGTTCAGGTCCCCAGCCACCAAACCAGCCACGTTCAAATCTCTAGCCTCCAGATCAGCTGCGTCCTATCCTCCAGCCGCATCCAAGTCTCCAGCCGCCAGGCCAGCTGCATTCAGGTCTCCAACAGTCAGACCAGACACGTCCAATCCTCTACCGTCGGACCAGCTGCGTCCAAGTCTTCAACCGTGCCCAAGTCTCCAGTCACCAGACTGGCTGTGTCTAAGCCTCCAGTCCTCAGACCAACCTCGTCCAAACTTCCTGTCACCAGACCTTCAGTTTCCACCTCCTGCCTGACTCCAGCAGTGCACGGCGCCTCGTCTCCTCTCTTAGCGTCGCACAGTGCCTCATCTCCTTCCCCAGCGTTGCGCTTTGCCTCTACTCCTCCCTCAACATCGGCCAGCGCTTCATCTCCTCCCTCAGCGCCGCACAGTGCCTCATTTCCTCCCTCAGCGTCACACGGTGCCTCATCTGCTCCCTCAGCATTGCACGGCGCTCCGCCTGCTATGGCCTTTGACCAGTCTCCAGTTGCAGTTCCCCTTTGACCTTTGGGGCCAGTCAGCAAGCCTCCTCTCGCTGGGTTGCCGTGATTTAGCACCACACCTGCCTCGGCTGCTGCCATGATGACTGCTCTGTTGGCCTCGGTTCCTGGACCTGGATTTCTGCCTCCGCAGCCCCCGCACAATTGTATGTGTTTAAGTTGCCCCTTGTTTGTCAAATGGTTTGATCAGCCATTATATATACCCAGGTGTGTCACTTAGTTGTAAGGTCTTATTATTTGTCTGTATTTGGTTTGTTGAGACAGTCAGTTGGTTTTGTCAAGTTTGGTTAAATTTCCCTGAGTTCAGTTTTGTTTCTTTGACCTCTTTTATGAGCTCAGCATTTATTTTGTTTTGTAAATATGATTTTGGGAGAAAACAAATGAAAAGGTTGTTTTTCTAGAAATTCCTGAGACTCCTCATGGCCTAACATTCCAGCCCCTCACAGGATTCTAGGATTCTTTGACAATGTTACCTGTTTTCAAAACATAGATAAGAAGCCATGCATGAAGAGGCTACAGAGGATAAATTAGTTTCTCTTGAACTCAAGGCACAAGGATTTAAACAAGCCCTGACAAATATACCCATGATACGCTCAGAAAAGCGTGACCCCTGCACCTGGGGCAGTTTCCTCATTTTTCATGGCCCTGCAGTGTCAACTGGTGACTTGTCTACTGTCCCAAGTCTCTCATTCTACTGGTCTGGGGGCTGATCTTGCACAGAAAACCCATCTGCACTCTTATCCCAGCAGTACATTCATCATCATCCACAAAGGGATGATGCAGACCCGAGTGGAGCCAGGATGCTTTCCAGCAATATCAAACTGCAGTGACACTTAATGAGCGCCATATGTCTTTGCATGCAGAAATTCCACTTTGTTCAACAGAGATGTATTTACCACATGTCAGTGGCTGCCATTATTGATGTGTGCGTGGATGTGTGTGAAGGCGGGGTTGTGGGGGGGTGTTCGTTTGTGTGTATGTGTGTTAGAGAAAGTGAAGCTCATCCTATTAGTGATGTCCAGCTGAGTAACTGAATCATTATTTTGAACTGATTATTTTCACCATTCAAAACTATTTAAGAGCCTGCTTGAATCAAAATTTTCTGTAATGTCTTAAGAATAGTTTCAATCAATTCCAAATAATATTTAACATTTGGTCATAAAATAACAAATAGCATAAAGCACATTGTGCTGGGGACTACTTTTTTGAATGTATGTGTGTGTTCCAGACTGAAATGAAATCTGAGTTGTTCCCGATTAGCTTAATGAACAGGCATAGCGTGTGTGTGTGTGTTGCGGGGGATAGCTGCAGTGGTTCATAGATGGATAATATAAAACATATGCAGCAAGGCACATTGTGCCAAATAACAGTGATTTGTATAATAACTGCGCTCTAATTCTGTTCATATAAGGTCAGCAAAGTCATTGTTATGCTTTCTCTGTATTTACCCACCTCAAGTGTTTCCCTCTGTTTATTTAATTGCTTTTCATTGCCTACCAGCTGCTAACCAATTGGATCGGGCATTTTTCAGGCCCCTGTTTCTGTTTGAAAGCTACTCGCCGGCTAACCAAATAGAGGGCTGACGAATTTTGCAGCTGATATTCTTTGTTATTTTCTGCTATTTCTACTCATTTTAATCTTTTATTTAATCCTATCTCCTACATCTATCAGTGTTATTACAGTTTTTCTCAATTGCTAAAACACAATTTCTGAAAACTTGCTCCATTTCCTGAAACTATTAAATGCAAAACCTCATCTTCAAGCACTATTTCCTCTTTCAAAACTTTCGCCTAAAAACAGTTTTACCTGTGTTCAAAATTAAGCACTGCTTGCAAAGAGATCAAAATGATATACACTATCAAGCAGTCAGTAAACAATACAACAAAAAAACAGAAAACATGTTGTTCAAAACAGATAGCTCTCAGGGAGAAGCAATTTTTTAAATCTCAGTGTTTTGGGCCATACAATTTGTTAATTGTACAGTAAACAGCATAGAATGCACTGTTATACAGTATACAATACTAAAAGGGACAAAAATCAAAGGAGTAAATATGATCAATTTGCTTATTCTCGTCTTTGGGCTGGGTCAGGCAACATCACAAACAATATTGTCCCGCCTGAAACAACTGGAGGAGAAGCCTTTTGTGTGCCGTATCCAGCCCTGACATGATTCCTCACCTATATCACCACAAGCTAAATCCATGGCTTGCAGAAGATTTACTCTGGTGCAGGGTTGTCTATCAGACACTTTTCATCTCCAAAAGGAGAAAAACTCCTCAATCGGATTCAGGAAAGGCAAGTATGGAGGGAGGTACCAGTTCATAAACTGCTCATTGATGTTAAACCATTCCCTTCCCGGAGCAGCTCAGTGGAAACTGACATTGTCCCACACTATCACATGGTGGGAATGGGATTCTCATTTCCTAATGGTCTTGAACCTGCAACTGCAAATATCTCTTAGATTGGCAATAAATCTTAGAAGGGGCTGGGTGCTATATGGCCCGAGTGATGATGTAGGTTGCTAATAGCAGCACAGATGGTGATATTGCCACCTCGGTGACCAGGGACTTCAACAATGGCCCACTGTCCAATGATGTTTCGGCCTCTCCGTCTCCTCTTTGTTAGATTGAAGCCTGCTTCATAGACAAAGATGAAGTCATGGGCTCTGTCCAAGGATTCCAATTTAAATACTGTCTGTGTAGAAATACAGTATACTGCATTTAGAATTTTGTAAGTCATACAGAGACTGTGCTATACTGTAGAGTACAATAAAGCCTACTGTATGCACTTCTGATTCATATACATTGTATATACTTGTAACATGCAAAATTAACCAGACTAATTTTAGGTGAAACAAATACACTGTTGTAATTCTTTGACGTTGTTAGAAGTGCATGGAATATATAAAATATCAAATAAAAGTTCTAAATGGAATTATTTAGAACTATAATGGAGTATTTAGTTAGACCCCTGATTTCCTCACCAGTGGAATTTACTGCTAATTAACTGAATGCCCTCTAATCTAGGTATTACCTACTCTGAACAATAAAGAACCAAAAATGAGATGAGAACACAATGCCCACCCCTGAATTCACTTCCACTTACTTTAAACCACTGTGTTTAAACTACATTAAGCACGCAGTTGTCAATAGCATCAAAATAAACATTGTCACTACGGACACCAACAACCACACAGTTATTATAAACATCAAAACGGCAGTTGTCACTTCTGACACACCGTCAACACTTTCCAACTCAGTATTCAGTTCGGGTCACGTTATTATCATCTCATTCCACCTCTCCACGTACATGGAATATTTGATTCCCTGGAAGTGTGTGTTGTCTTGTATCACTCGTTCCTGGAGTCGTATTACATTATCTTGAAGGACCATGACCACCATAACAGCTTCTTTCTCTTGATTGAATAAAGCCATCCTTCCACCTGCATGTGGCAGCCTCGCAATTCTACAAAAAGTAGATGAGCAGTTACAACAAATATTCATGCAGTACTATACATACAGTGATTAACTTTACAAATGTTTATTATAACAGTTGCATTTATTGTAGTACAGTAAAAACCTGTTCCCTTCTCTGGATGTCTATTGTGGCACAGAAAATTAGCTCATATTGGGTTACACTTTTAGTCCCAATCCCTCATTGTCAGTCCATGAACAAGAATTTCATCAGATATTTCCACTCTTCCATCTCCTCTTCCTCTTTCTTGCCAACCTCCTCCTCTTCCTCTTCTTCGCCCTCTTCCTCTTTCTTGTCATCCTCCTCCTCCTCCTCTTCCTCGCCCTCTTCCTCTTTCTTGTCATCCTCCTCCTCCTCCTCGCCCACCTCGCATACGCACTTGTCCTCTCACAGATTTTCTCCTTTCTAACCTGTTTGCTCTCTGAACTGGCTTATATTGGTTGTGTCACATCATTTGAAACAGGTGACATCAATTTTGAGAGGTTGTGTTCAATCAGTGACATGTTTTCTATAATTGTATTTGAGTGTTGCTACTTCGGTTTACCATTAAGTATGATGTGTGCATTAGAGTGTAAAATGTGTTTAGAGTTTTGCAGAAAAATCTAAGTAAGATCTGCATATTGTGTTTTAACATGTGAAATGGTTTAAGGAATTGTCAGGCAACTGAGAACTTTCTTCGGCCAATGGGTTTTAGTGTTTTATCAATTAAGAAAAACTGTAATAATCTTAATTCCATCATTACCATCAAGAAGCCTATTTAAGGGCAAATGATGGTCCTGTTTCAGAAAATGTTGAAAATGATCAATTTAGTAAAGGTTTTCATCCTGTTTCAGGTCTTTTATTCAAAGAGGCTGAAAAATATAAAGCTAAAACAGAAATATCTTCATAAATAGGCTGTTTTTTCAGCCATATGTTCATCAGTATTTTCTCTATCCTTCAGTTTGAGGGTGTTAAAAACATATATGGACATATAGACAGACAGACAGACAGACAGATAGATAGATAATATAAGTTTTATCACTAAATAAAAGTGAAAAATAATAAACGTTCATTAGCTGCTTTGAAACTGGAGTTCAAATTCAAATTCCTTTCTTTCCTAAATTCTAAGGGTGCCATTAAATATGGCATAGCTGTTTTTAAGAAAAAGTAAATGCATTTTTTTACTTATGTTCTTCAAGAATTCAGAGAGTCACTTTCCATATGGCCAGTACTAAGCTGAACTGGTTGAGAAAGAGAGAAAAATAAGGAATCTCAAGAATAATTTCCATTGGGCCATCTTTGCAGTACCTGAATATGGAGCAAATAAGGACACACCATGAAATAAATGAAAAAATACCTTTTCCTTAAATACACCTTTTCATAACACACTAGGAGTCTTCACTCCATGTAGTTCATTTATAAAATGAGCTACAAAGAAGCCCATTATGGTTTTTTCATATTTCACAAAAACAGACCAATTACATTCATATTTTCAGGTAGTTGTTTAACTGAACCCTTTCATAATGGAGTTAAAAGGACTGTTTCTACCTGGTTAGAAAATGAGGGAATTTGTGCCCTTTCATTCTGTATAGCATTTATGTGGTCAGACTGATGATGGACTAGAAGCTCTGGATCACAATCTCCGTTCCAGTTAATCCCAAAGGGGCTGGATGGGGTTGAAGTTTTCCACACTTAACTCATCCGGCCATGTCTTTTATGTGAGATTAGTGTGTATACTGTCCATGTGC
This sequence comes from Ladigesia roloffi, assembly GCA_037577295.1. NCBI lineage: Eukaryota > Metazoa > Chordata > Actinopteri > Characiformes > Alestidae > Ladigesia > Ladigesia roloffi. Next base: position 6,869,031 of record JBBKCR010000001.1, read on the forward strand.
AAACTTATGCCAATTAAGCATTTGAACTAAATTTTTGACTTTTAACTACAGCAATTTGTTTACTGAATGCAGCACGATACAATGAGGCCAATCAGAACAGTGCATAAGTGTCTTAAAGGCATGGTCACAACCATGAATTTGGACTGTTTATGGTAAATATAACAACACAATAGTCCTAAAGGCATCTCAGTAAAAGGCAATGAATTAAAATTAAAATCTAGGAAATTGTTCCTCCATAATGGGATCTCATTACGCATCCACTTTAACTCGCAATATAAAGTGGTCTGAAATTGCTGTGGGGAGTGGAAGGAAACCCATTGAAATCCAAGAGCCTCTCAGTGACAGTGGCATGGCTAGCTCTGTTTGCCACAATTCCTTTCCACTGAGCCATTATGGGGACAAACATCTGGTTGGAACAGCGACCCTCCATCAGAGGAGGGTTAGAATGGAATAGCTTGTCCACCCCTGACTCTGCCGAACAGACTCCCCCGTTGCTCAATTACCAACTGCTCCCGCACCACCTGCCGCCCAGCTATCTGCCAACTGGCTGTAATTAATGCAATTTAGCTCGCTAGCCTTGCATGGGGCAGCGCAGGGGCTTCTTTGTGTCATTAGTTCCTGCTCAGGAGAATCAAGCGATGTTGCCCAGGAACAAACCCTTTGTGGTTTAATCTGGTGGCTAATGGTGCTAATTTAATGATTCCGCATCACACTGTTGTCCTTCTCGGTCTCGAGCCAGCCTACTAGCATGCACTGATCCAGAAGTGACTGAGTTCATGTTTAGCTGCTAATAGGTGCCACAGCTGGTGGGAGATCACCAATGACTTCCCTGGAGGATCAGAACAACATGCTGATCAGATTGATCGATCAGTATTGATCCGCTTTGGTTTTGGCCGTTAACCAAAGCGACAAGTAACATCTGGTGAACAGAGAGAGTTTGTGTGTTCGGGTTTGTCTGATGATTTGCCAGAGTAATTAGGACCCCCAAGTCTTTGTTGTGGTATGATTTATTTTTCTTCACAGAACTTTGCATGCTTTGGCTTATCGCTAGATGCCATAGTCCAGTGATTTCCATGTTTGTTCTGAATTTATAAACATTGAATTTGTTCCCTGATTAAATGTGTGTATATGTGTGAGATAGAATTATCCAGCCAGAATCCAGTAATCACATTTTCACGGGTATTACATTCCAAAATCACCTGCGTATAAAAACTGTGTAGTGTAAACACTATATGTGCCCCAAATATGTTCCAAAACATTTACCCTTAAAGAAAATATTAAGCCCATACAGATTGTGCCGTAAATCATGCATTTTCTTTGGTATGCACTGTTGTTGTTCAAGCATGAGGTATCACTCTTCAGGCCGGCTCTCCATTCTCTCTGAGCTTTTGATTAGAAAGAAAACTGTGCATTTCAATTCAATTCAATTCAATTTTATTTCTATAGTGCTTTTTCCTCTGTAATCAATGAAATCTCATTCTGAGTCTTGGCAACATGCGTCAAACTTTTCATACATTTTATCAGAAGCTCTAATCAAAGCCTCATTTTGAGGTGAAGGTTCATTGTGTTTATCCATTTCTATTGAAGGACCATTAGATGTGTCACTCTGGTCTGGCTTTATTTTGCCATTTTTCTAGGTGAAAAGTGGATCTAAAAATGTAGGAGTGAATATAGAGCTGTGCTGCAGCTGAATATCAAACTGTTTGCACAGTAACCAACCATATGTCTTTGTCTGGTGGATGCATTAGCCTATTTATGGTCAGATCTAAAGGTACAGTGTATGAACGCAAGTGTGTATGTGTATCTGTATGGTATATATCTGTGTTATGGTATTGTTGCATGTACCTTGGTGGGGTGTGTGTGTGTGTGTGTGTGTGTTAATGTTTGTGTTATAAGAACTTCCTTGTGGGAAAGGTGGAGAAGAGGAGAGAGAGAGATGGCTTTGGAGGGAACAGGAGTGGTGGCCTTTGTTTGAAATGTTTGTTGTATTGAGCATGCTTGGGTTTATAAAGAGAAATGTAAGCTCACCTTTAATCACCTTATTTCAGAATGTGTCTCCTGGTTTTAGTATTGTTAGGGAGAGAGAATATAATGTATCTGTTTTTCTTTATCTTTTAGTTTAGATCATTTGTGTTGGTGTCCCAGCTGGCATTTTAACGTGGAGTCAGCGTTGAATCACCGTCAGGTGCGTCAGGTGTCAGTGTTGGATAACCGTTGGATTTTGTTTAGATTTTGCAAATCAAATCAACGTTGAAATACCAACGTCATTCCAACGTTGATTTGACGTACAACTCACATTTTATTTATATTTCTATGTTGAATCCATAGTTAGATAACAACACCGTTTCAACCATTTGGTATTCATCGTTGTTTTGACGTTGAATGAATGTTTTTTCTGACATTATTTCAACCACATTTAAACGTTTAAGGTCGGTCAAATGCCAGCTGGGGTTGCAAATAAAATACTGAAAGGTGATGTTTGGGGCAGTTGTGGTTAGCTCAGTTGGTGGTGGCCCTCTCCTGATATTTGTTCATGTATATAAACCCCCCCCTCCCCCTCTCTTCTGAGTGCTTTTGCAGGAGCCTAAACTAAACCCATAACAATCTGCATGCATGATCAGGTGTGTGGATGTGTGTGCACGCATGTATGTGTGGTCTGTGGACGTGTATGTAAACGTGTGCCTTCAAAATGTAAACAGCCATGTGCGCAGGAAGCTGAAGTAAAGAGTTCCTCACACGAGTTGTTGAAAATGCCCTGATTAGTACAGCGGCGATTGGGGGCTGGAGGGCTTCTTTTTACCTTTCACTCACACGCAGCATAAACAAACAGATGGAAATCTGCTTTAATTAGGGTAATTATGCAGGCAGCCTATGCTGACATGCAGTCAATGGTGGGCAATTCCACAGGCCTTGTCTGCAGCATGAAAGGAGACAATGGGTACAATCAGAGTGTTGCATTGGAGGATTCCTAATTTTCGGTTGTGCCTGAATCAGATGCTTGTTCCTTTTATGACAAGAATATCAATCTTTTCAGTTGTCGAATTCAAACATTACAATGGCATGAATTAGCCAACCACAAATAAATCATTCTCTGAGCCTCATGTAGTTGCATTACAATAGCGCTCATTGGAGCAACGCCTTGGGTTGGGACTGTAAAATGTGAAAATGTGAACAAAAGTAAGGATGAAAATCCTGCGTTTAGGATTATGCTGGCACCAAGGACTCAAGTGTATGGTTACAATGGGACGATAGCAAATTTCTGTTTCTTCCATTGGACATTTAAGACTTATTTTAATTCCATTATATTCCATTTTTACTCTAAAAAGACCAACATGTTCCTATTCCTCAATACTAACTGAAAGATTGTAAAACTTTTATTCACAGTATGTCACATATGTAGAACTTCCAGAAGGTCTAGAGTGATGGTTGTGTCTCAAAAAATAATCGGTTGATTTTTAATTGATTGGTGTTTAATCACTGGATTTGTAGTTATCTGGAGCCTATCCTGGGGCCAATGAGTGCAAGGCAGATATCCTTCTCCTATGTTCTTCATTCGGATTGCTACTTACTCACCCTTCCCTTGAAAAACCACTACTGTAATAATGAGGTTTGACCACACATGGCTAAATGTCTAACATATGTACAGGGACAATATGGATGTGCCTGTAAGAAGTAAAAAGAGCAACACTGCAGGGTGTTTTATCATTGACCCACATCATAGAAAATTGTAGCTTAATATAGCATATAAAAACTATTAATTATTCAAATTGTACTTTTGAATGCCCAGTCATACATTCTAAATACAGAAACTTTTAGAAGTTTCCGTTTATAAACACAATTCAATTTATGTGCTTCCTCGTATTCAGCATGCAGTATTTCAGCCACATATATGCTAAAGGTATAATAAATTTTACGAATGTATTTGTTACACTACAGGGTAGGCAATCAGAGCAGTGGTTATTTAGATGCATCAGTACTAAAGGCTCAGAAAATAGAATGCTAATTTATAAATACACTTTAATGAAGAATTAGATTTTATCTGAGATTGTTGAGAGAAGTACTATGGATGTATTTATGAAAATAGGGTGTGAATATTGAGCTTCAACTATAGCTCAAGTTTTAAACTAGAGGAGTAAAACTTACTTTTCATCAAGCTTTTCCTCAAGAGTATATATATTGCTGTTCTGGTTTTGTTTGCAATGTTTTACATTTTTGCACATTTCTGCTGCTAGAGTAAAGTACAGTCAAAAATAAAAGTCATATACTGTGTTATACTCACTGTAAATGTTAGTTGAATGTTGTCTCACCTTGTCTCATCTCATATCATCCAGTTGTATTGTAACTGTATTCTGTGCTGTTCTTGTGTTGCTTCATGGTCCTGGAGGAACATTATTTCATTTATTGTGTATGGCAGAAATGACAAAAAAACCCTACTTGACTTGACTTGACTAAGTAATATATTAGCCCAAAACATTTTTATTAATAAATAATGTGTCTGGGTGTGTCAGTCTCAAAAAACAGAAAAGGGCAAACAAATCAAGTTTTCACCAGGCATACAAATACTCAATTAAGACAGTGGACCGACACCTAAATACACCAACACCCAAAACTATAACCAAACCCAAAACATTCCCAATTATGCCCCTAATCACCAGCAGCTACTTCTCTCAAGCACTCATTAGGCTCTGGTGTGATCAGGGGACTAAACTGAACTTGAGGGACCCCTAGTGTTCACCCGACATCACAGTACCAGCCCCAACCCCCTTCCACGGCATGCACCCCCAGGGCACACACAAAGAAACAACAACAAAAAAAAAAACCAAACCAAGAAAACCCAAAGGTGAAGCAGGGTAGGTGGAGGCAATGGGCATTGTACCATGCCCCCCCACCACCACCACCACCACCACCACCACCGTGCCCCCAAACCTAGGATCACCCCCTGGCCGGCACTCTGCAGATTTGGCATGGCCCGGGTGGGCTCTACAGAACCTTCACCTAAAGTCCTCCGGCTTTAGGTCTTTTCTCAGGGGCATCTCTGATGGGAACCACTCATTGTCCTGGGAGATGGAGCACCCTCCTGGAGGTCTCCCCATCAACCCCCTGTCTCTGTCCTGGGAGGCCGGGCCTCCTTCAGGGAATCCCTCATTGTCCTTGGGGGTGAGGCCCCCACCACTGTCCTTGCAGATGGAGTAATTTGGCAGGGAACCCTTCCCTGTCCTTGGGAGCAGTGTCCCCTCCTGGAAGTCCTCCAGGATGTGTCCCCCACCAGGAAGCCCCTCCACTGGAAGCCCCCTACCTTTCCTATGGATGAGGCACTCTGTTCCAGCCTTGTTGGGGCTCCCCTGAGGCATTTCTTTGCCTTGTGTGGAGACTACCCCACCGGCTCCCCCAGAGACTTCCATGACCCCAGTACCCCCCCAAAAAATTCAGGCAGAGGGCCTTTTCTCCTGTTAACGGGTCTGGCCCTCCTCGTGCTACTGAGGCTAAAGGCTTGAGGCCTGATATGCCTAATGGCCAGAGGCCTAGTAAGACTAATAGCCCTCCTGAGGCTCCTAAATCTGATGGACGGAGGCCTGCTAAGGCTAATGGCTGGAAGCCTGCTGCATCTAACTGCTTCTCTCGGACTACTTCAGCTTAATGCCCTCCTTGGGCTACTATAGTTATAGCCTAGCTATGACTACTGTGGCTAGAGGCCTGGCTCGGCCTTCCCTGGCTAACAGCCTACCCGGGCTGCTACGGCTAACAGCCTATGCCGTGGGCCTCCTAAAGCCTCTAATCCTTTCTGCAGCGCTTCCTGGGCCTCCACACCACCCTGGTGGCCTACTAAAGCTCCGGGTTTCCCCGGCTTGTGAAGGAGCTTGAGGTTGGGGACATCTCCGGGGTGCTGGTGTGGGTCTCGGCAGCTGCCGCTCTGCGCTGCTGGTGATCGGAGCCTATGCCCTGCTGACTATCAGAGCCTAGGCTCTGCTTGACCTCATAGCTGCAGTGGTGGACTCATGCAGCTGAGGCTCATCTGGCTGAGCTCTCCACTGAGCCTCAATGGGCGGAGCTTTCCGCTCTGCTGTGGGTTGGAGCTGGCAGATCTCCCCTGGCTTCCTCTGGGTCCTAGAGAGAGCCAGGAATTCGGTTTGTGGGCCCAGTCAGCCGTTTGCCGGGGAAGGCAAATCGAGCTCGAGCTGGGGCGACGGAGGACTGGTGGAAGCCATCGGCTTCAAGGGTGACTGGCGGCCACATGAATGGCAGCGGAGACGCGAACCCCCGCGTCTCTCACGCCTCTTTCCCTGGAATCTCCGACCTCTCTGACAAAGCTGGAGATCCTCCAGGTCTGAGTAGAGGACACGGGGATCCACAATTCACTCAGGGGGGATAATAGGAGTCCCGTCGACCCCACCAGAAGCCCTGGACCACCTTTTTGTCCTCCGACACTCCGGCACACAGCAACTCGGTAGTTGTAAACCGATACTCCCTTACTGGATCACCACCCAGCTGGGACTCATTCGCCTCATTCCACGGCCAGTCATAGCCCAGATCCCGCAGATATGCAAGAGTCGCATCTCCCAGGACCAGTTCCTCAGGGAGTGTCTCTTCGTCTGCCAGCTCTTGTCCATTTTTGTTCTGTTCGGTCCATCTGTCTTGTTGGGGTGCGTCTGTCTCAAAAAAGGTAAACATGATGATTCTTTGTTTACTTTATTTTTTCAAAATACAAAACAAAAGAGCATGCGGGCCAAACAAATCAAGTTTTCACCAAGGCACCTAGTGTCGGTCCTAGCCCCACTAAATACGCCAACCCCCATAAACTAGAACCAGCCCCAAAAATTCCCAAGTGGTGACCCCACATCACATAATGGCAAGGAATCTATTAATGCTCCACCCATAATTTTGCCATTTAGCAACATAACCAAGATTTAACTGTCCTGTTCAACTCAGTGAATTGTTTGTTTGTTTGTTGTTACATTTTTTTCCCCTTACACCTGACAGCTAAACAGAACCCATCACAATACCACCAACAGTGAGCATATGCTTCAGGTATGTGCCACCACATCCTTATTTAAACTGATGCAGTGCCACTGGACAGCTCAGCACAATTGGAGGGGAATGTAATATACCAGTTCTATAACGTCTCCTTATCCACACCCATACTGAGCGATGCAGTAGGAGGAACGTCCTACTGACCCAGAGAAGGATTGGTGATGACTAGTGTGGTTTTTGGCGGCCTGTCTCAATTTAATTTTAGTCTAGTATCAAGCTGTTATTTCAGTTTTATAAGTCCTTGTTACACCCAAACTTTTTTAGTCTAGTTTAGGTTGACAAAAAGTCTTATATCATTTTAGTCTTATTTTAGGCAGAATTATCCACGACTATTTTAGTCTAGTTTTAGTCAATGAAAACTGATGACATTTAGTCTAGTTTTGGTAAATGAAAGTTGTATTTTAGTCTCTTTTTTAGTAATACAATTCTATTTAACCCAGTTAATATAGAATAAGTACAGAATAGAATAGACAAAATCACATTTTTCTTTTTGTCAAACCTATTTCACAATTCAAACAATTTAATCTAATTATATTAGGTTAATGGGCCCTGTGTCCCTATATTTTTTTTTGTCAACTCTAGATAGATTTAATTCAAAGTGCCATTCATTGGACAAAAGCGTCCCAATACTTTTTTCCTCCCCTCTGTATTGTACAGGAAATAACGTCTTTCGTTTCGTTATCATCTAGAGCTGGGATACACGGATCCTTTTTCGGATCCGACTCCCTCTGAGTCACTCAGTAAACTGATCCGGATCTGTGAGTCACTTGAGTCACTTGAGTCACTATTGACAAATTGAG